>JAGFNQ010000860.1:55497-107449 GCA_024364735.1 Boesenbergia rotunda
GGCGGAATGGAATTGGGGGTCAATTGGGACAAGCTTATACGGAGGTAGCGACACACAGAGGCAATGAAGGGATGAATGGGGAAGTGTAGGCCCGCCCGCAGGTGGTGTCGCGAAACAGTCATATAGTACTTCGGAGGGATGGCTGGCTGGTCCGAAGAAGAAGGCAGCCGAAGGTCATGATCGGGCGGAATATGAAACTCCACCCTAATGGCCTCAAGGTCGTCGCGAGTCAGAGTGGACCTCGTCGTGACGTACCAAGGGTGAGGATTGCGAGGCGAAGAAGCCATGAAAGCATGGAGACGGCAGGAGAATCGCGAAAAGGAACAATGAGCATTGAGCGGAAACCGCAACCTAGCTCGAAGGAAGAAGACAACGCACCGAAGTGGGAAACGAACGGACTATACGCGGTTATGTAGGAGGGCAAGACCACCTGGAGGTGGGCCACGGCAGAAGCGGCGGACAGCAATAGCCGCAGGAGCAGGCCCAGTGGGGCCCATAACGCGCAGCACCGTCCGCCCAGCCTCATTCCTCGGAGAACGAGGAAACTACCTCGGTAACTGGAGAAGGAAGGGGGACAAGACACGTGGAACCCTCCTCAGTAGTAAGCAGCAGTGGCAAGAAGTTCTCGGGTGTGGGGGGATCCAGAACCATAAATAATAAACGGGGAAAAGGCGTGGTTTCATCAGCCGACCGGGATCCCCAGACCTCGACGAATCCACAGAAAAGTCCCCTGACGAAACCCAGGTCCCCTTGACGCGCCAGGCGTTCGCGAAATAAAAACAGTCCAGTCAGTCAAACTCACCGCCTCCTTCGACTAGACTCGAGGGGGACGCTTATGATCCCGGCCTCGCCTACGGATAAGGGCGTAGGTCGGGCCCATCGGCCAGCCTGGCGCCACGAGGGCCTGACATACCGGTCGACCGCCACATCAGCGAATAGGGCCCCGTGACCAGGGACCCTTTCTAAGGGAAGAAAGGGGGAAGGGGGGGGGGGGAGTCCACCAATTCCTCCGAGGGGACGGCTGCGCTCTCCTTCCACTCCCTCACTAGTCGGTTGACTCTGTAAAAGGCCTAGTCACTTACATTAGTTCACCTCGATCCAGAGCAGAGCTTCAGCGCCATTGGCAGGGTCGAAGCTCGAGGCAGCCCCCGGCCCAGGGCGTACCCTGCGCTCACCATCTACTCCCCTCCAGGCAGACGCGTGACTGCCTACGCTCCCTGATCTATACCCGACTTGGTCCCCGGCACCCGGACAGGCCAGTCGGCGCTCGCGGTACTGGTCGTCCCGCCCAGACACCCCCTCGCATCTTTACTTCCAGGGTACGATCCTGCCAGCGGGTTCCTCACACCTTGCCTGCCTCTGGCATCTCCACGCGGCCACTCCGCGCATCCAGTACTCTCGTACTGCGCTTCCAGTACCCCCGTACTGCGCCCCTAGTACTTACGTACTGCCGGAGCACCCCGCGCCATGCCGCGCCGCTCCTCCGTGCTCCGCACGGGCTGACAGTCATCACGCCCCAGTCCCATCTGCGCGGACTTGGGCTGTCAGCCCCCCCGGTCATAAAAGCTCGGCACTCCTCCTATCGCAGGTACGCGCGCACGCAGGTTCTCGCATCCCTTGCCCCATTTCCATTCAGTTTCCGCTCATCTATACTGGAAACTGACTTGATCGTCGGAGTGCCTGACCGGGGATTCCCCCGGCGGGTTTTCTGACGGTCCCTGTTTTGCAGGAGCGAGGCGAGGCATGGCCGACGAACGGCCATCTCATCGGCTCGTGGCTCCCGGGAGGCCTGTCCGGCCCGTTAGACTGTCATCTCACTTCGCGACAGGATCAACCATACCTCTTCTTGCTATTATAAGCACAATATCATCACAAACATCTTCTTGCAATTTGGCAGGATTGCAAAAGAATAAGCAGAAGTGAGAGTATTGTTGTAAGACGTTGAAGATGCATTGTCGAAGGACAATGGCATTGAAGAACAACGACATTAAAAAGCATCAACATTGAAGAAAAAAATTGAAACAAGACTGAATATTGTAGAAGAAGATAGTTAAAAATTTAGTAACATATGTATAGTATTTGTTATTGTTTGTAAAATTCGTCTATAATGTGTAATAATATAGTGTACACAAATGATATTTATGTTGTCCATAATTGTGTGAGGAAAATTTATGAAACAACACTAACAATATAATGTCCTATTACTTATTTCGGGCTCTCCAAAGGTATTCTATTAATTTGCTAACTTTCAGTTACAATGTGGTTTAGTCTCTGGGAGACTAGGCCCACATTGGGCTAGATTTAGGATCAGACCAGAACCATGACAATGCTAATCTCTAACATCAGACTCATATTGTTCCTTGATCAAAATTAAGGTTTAACATCATATGTACCTTCTCCTCACTCAATCATGCCTAGTGGTTGCAAGTTTACTAAAATTCAAATAGCTTAGCCCATCAATGAGTTTTAAATACAATGACTTAGAGGAGTTCCTAATAGCTGATGATTCATATGTTTTGATTTCACGATTACTACAAAGGACAATTTGAGAAGCAACAGATGAGCATGATTTTTTTTGTTGGACAACTTTTTCCGTCTCGACAAGAGTTAAATAATGCACTTATGAAATATGTCATGTTTAAACATATGAGAAATATCTTAGTTAACACTCGAATAAATAGAGTTAAAGTAGTTTGTTTCAATTAACCATCTATGTGGAGAGTATTTTCCCTGGATGTAGAATTCACTATTACAAAATATGTAAGCAACACTATTGTCGCACTATTAGGGAAACTATTGATCATCACGCATGTTCTTCCTCATTTATAGCTTCTTTTATTGAACAATAGTTTGTTTTTAACGAACATTATAAACCAAATATGATATATTAGATATAAAAGCTAGGTTTGACGTGACCATATCATATAAAAAGCATACAGATCCTAGGAGAAAGCGATGAAGAAGCTCATTGGAGATTATAATCAGGCATATAGAGATCTTTCACTATATATGCATAAAAAGTTAAGAGTCAATGATCCTGAAACTTATGCGACACTACATAGAAATGGTGACAATCAATTCTAATGTTATTTTGGGGCTTTTGGAGTTTGTCAGGGCCCTATCTACGCAAACCGATCGGAATTGATGCAACACATCTAAGGGGGCGCTTGGTAAGCGGGTTTAGAAGGTGGGAATGAGAATGAAATCTATTTCATTCCCATTGATGATGCTTGGTATACGGGAATCGAAATCAAAATAAGGATATGATACCCTTGATTTCCCCTACTAGGTTATCACCAAACCCATAAACCCCTCAATCAAACTCATTACTATTCTCATTGCCAAATTTATACCAAACGCCCCCTAAGAGGTAAGTATCTGAGTGTGTTGTTGATGACTATAACAATCAATGATAATGACAATGTTCTTCTAGTTGCCTTTGGAATTGCTGAAGTTGAATGTGGATCTGTATGGAAATGATTTTTGAATCACACGAAGAGATTCTTCAATACTGATGCACAATCAATGTGCATTGTATTAGATAGACAACGTTGCAACATTATAACAATAGTCAAGAAAGTTTACCCAACCGCTCATCAAGTTTTTTATTGCTACCACATGACTTAGAACATAGTAACAAATTCTCAGGATAGGTCAATTTTATGCTTGTTTTGAGCAGTAGCACAAGTAAACATAACACTCCAATATGATCTTATAATGCAATCCATGTTTAGAAAACATCTAGATACACATAAATGACTTTTGAACATTGACCCTAAAAATGAGTTAATGCATACTTTACTGAGAGAATGTATACAATGCTAATCACTAATTATGTAGAAGTTTAAATGTTTTGTTCATTTATACACGTGAACTTCTCATAAACGATTTACCAAAAAAAGGTAGCTTAATGATTCTTTAACCATAGGGAGAAAGCCTTCAAATGGTATGGTGTTTTGACATCTCATGCTACCTAAGAAATGGATTTAAAGAAAGAAAAAGCTAGATTATAGAAAACCCACCCCTACTTTTAATCTGAAATGAAAGTATATATATAGGGTGCTTCATATATTATTGATTTGGAAAGAAAATATTTCAACTATAAGGAGTTTCAAAATTTAGGACTGTCTTGCTCATGGTTACACCAAGGTAACAAGTCGTTCACTTCCGGAACATAGGAGTTGGGTTATAGTAAATTTAAACTAACAAGATTTTTACTCTAGTATTAAGTCTTCTCTATTAGATTATAGTATTGATCAAAATAATTTTTTTATATTCACAGAATATATTATAAGATTAAAAAATTATTTATTAAATAATTAAAAAAAATGATCCAAATGCTTGGATCATCAACGCGCATAGATAGATGTGTGGTGGATGGTCCGTAACGAAGTGCTACTCTCTCTCTCTCTCTCTCTCTCTCTCTCTCTATATATATATATATATATAGTAGCACTTCGTTTCGAACCGTCCATCATCCTACTATAGGGTTGTAAATGAACCAAACGTTCATGAATAAATTTGATTTTCGACTTGGTAAAACTTATTTATGCTCATTTAATACACACAAAAACAATTAAACAAACATGCTTGAATAGCTCGTTAAGCTAAACAAACAAGAACATATATGTGTTCTGATGGGGTTGAGCATCCCAGGGTTGATATGTTGCACGGGGAAGCTACGTGTCAGGGTCCACCAAACTCGAACGTTGAGGTCGAACTCCCGAGACCACCTCAGGAGGACAGACCCCCGAAGTCATGCCGGGTCGTAGGCTCCCATGACCACCTCGGGAGGACAGACCCCCGAGATCATACCGGTCGTAGGCTCCCGAGACCACCTCGAGAGGACAAACCCCCGAGATCATGCTGGGCCATAGGCTCCCGAGACCACCTCGGGAGGACAGACCCTTGAGGTCATGTTGGCCGTAGGCTCCCGAGACCACCTCGGGAGGACGAACCCCTGAGGTCATGTTGGCCGTAGGCTCCCGAGACCACCTCGGGAAGATTGACGCCCAAGGTCATCCCAGGAGAGGACACCCCGAGGCTAACTCGGGAGAGCGGAGCCTGAAGATCAATACATCAGATAGCCCGACTTCAAGTAGTCGTTCCCCTTTCCAGATCAGGAACGTTATCGGATAATCATTGTTTTCTACACGCGACAATTATGGCCTTAATGATCGCAGTGACCGTTACCTAAAACTTATTGTTGGGACCTTGATGTACGGCTAGAGGGGGGGTCAATAGTCGATCACCCACTTGATTCGCGATTTCTTCCTACAAGTGTTAGCACGCGCAAGCGGAAACTTAAACTATAAATTAAAACCAATGCTAACACAAACCGTTTACGTGGTTCGGAGATAAAGCTCCTACTCTACGGATGTATGTAAGGTGGACGATCCTGATCCGTCGATGGATGAGTCCTCGGATGACCTCCGGCTAGCTCTTGTCGCTCCTTGTGGGTGGAGAAACCTCGCCACAAACCCTCGACAACACCTGAGCACTAGGAGACTACTAATAAGCTCTAACCAAGCTTATTTCGTCAACCCTTTCCCAGCCAAAACGAGCTCTCTTAAATAGAGCTCATAGCTGAAAAGAGCAGTTACCAGTCGACTGGTCCACCTAGTATTCGAACGTTACAACCCAACGTTCGAATTCCAACCGCCATCAATCAACTGCACCTAGGATCAGTCGACTGATCTTTCTGTGCTCTACATCAGTCGACTGATCCAAGCATCAGTCGACTGCCAACTTCCTAAACCTAGGGTTTTTCTTTCTGAGTACATTCGCTCAGCACTCGAACCTTAGGGTTTCCCTTCCCGAGTATAATTCTCTCAGCACTCGAACCCTCACGACTTAGCTGACTCTTCATCCAGCAGCCTTGACCTGTTGCCTTCGAGCCTTCTTCGACTTTAGCTCTCCCATGTCATCCTTCGCGTATGCCTCGAAGTTCACTTCCCTCAGCTCATCGTCCCTACTTTGTCCATGGTCCCTCAGGTGCATGCAAGCCCACGGCTCGTCTCTCCATGCCATCCTTCACCGGACCCAAAGTCATCGAGCTAAGTCCATGTGTATCATGCAAACCTGCACACTCAAATACACATATCAAACACAAGGGTGAACATTGTAGGACCGGTGCCGTCGATAGAGGGGGGGGGGTGAATATCGATCGTGAAAACTCTTTCGGAATTCTTCGTAAAACTTTCGTTCTGGACTTAGAATATTAGTAGCACAGCGGAGAATAAATAGAACGAAAAACAAAGCAAAGGACAATGACACGCGGGATTTATTTACTTGGTTCCCGACCCCCCTGGGTCAGTACGTCCAAGGCCTATGTACTCGGCGTGAGTCCACTATTGGTCTCCTTTCCGAAATTTCCGGAGGCGGAGAAAACCCGTCTTACAGTTTACAATTACAATCAAAAAGATATTGAAAGTTAAAGTACGGAACAAGTAAAAGCAAACCGAACACGAATACGAAACTCGGCCGATCTGGACCTCCGAAGTGCCGCGCACTTCCTCCTGGAGCCTCCCGGTCGTAGAGCCTCGTCTTTAGCGCGTTGTTGAAGGTCAGAATGATCAGAACAGTACTTGGAAGTCGTGTCTGAAGCAGAGGGGTCGAAGCCCCTTATATAGGCCTCCTGGGGGCGCCCTGGACGTTGGGGGCGCCCCGGAAGACTCGGTCAAACCTTATCCTTGCGCCTACCTCGCCGCAGGTGATAAGATCATTGACCAGGGTGCCCCGGATGCTTCGGGCACCCCCGTGAGGGCTTATCCTGTGTTCTAGCTTCGAAACAGCAAAACAGCTACTAATCCGGCCGCCCCGGATGCTCCGGGCGCCCTGGTTGACACCTGTTCTGCATACACCACATTTCATACTTCTTTAAGCTTTACCTGGGGGCGCCCCCACTGCTGGGGTCGCCCTGGTTGCATGGGGGCACCCCCAACACTGGGGGCGCCCTGCTTAGGGCCTCCAGCAGCCTATTCTTTCTTCCACTTTTGGTACCTGCAAGATACAAAACCACATAGCACATATACATATAATTTTAGTCTTAAGGACTTGGTTCGGACTTCGGATTTGCACAAAACCCTAGGTCGAACCGGCACGAGTTCCTATCCCCGAGAACTCGCCCTTCACCTACTCCTTTCAGAAGACAGTTGCCACCCAGTCCTTCGGATGTACTTTTGCTTAGCCTCCGATTACTCCGGATCTCGAGACGCCCGAACCCCGACCCGTCTCTACTCCTATCCTTAGTCATCGCTCAGCTAAGTTGCTCAGTCCCTTGGACCAAGACTTCATTACCTAGCAATCCTTCGCTAGGTGCCTAGCAGTCCTTCGCCAGGTCTTCATTCCCTAGCAGTCTTCGCTAAGTGCCTAGCAGCCCTTCGCTAGGTCTTCTATGCCTAGTGGTCCTTCACTAGGTGCCTAGCAGCCCTTCGCTAGGTCTTCTATGCCTAGTAGTCCTTCACTAGGTGCCTAGCAGCCCTTCGCTAGGTCTTAGGGTTAAGATACCTAGCAGCCCTTCGCTAGGTGCCTAACAGCCCTTCGTTAGGTCTTAGAGTTTCAATACCTAGCAGTCCTTCGCTAGGTGCCTAGCAGCCCTTCGCTAGGTCTTTGGGGTTCCGATGCCTAGATTAACTAGGACTTTTCTTCAACTAAGGTTACTTCTCTATTACTCCCCTTTGTCTATTTAGTGTATCACTGACTTAAGTATATTGTCAAACATTAAAACACTTCAAGAGGAACATCATTGATGCAACTTGCACCAACAAACCTAACTTAAACCCTTTGCCCAAACATCAAAACATATGGTCACTCCGAACCATAGATTGCCCCAACACTTATCACGTAACTGACGATTAGGGAACATGGAGGAGAATGTGGAGACACGTGTGACCAAGCCCTCAGGTATATAAAGTGTTTCGGCATCCAGATAAGGGGTAAGCTTTCCGAACCTAAGACAATTCTACTTCCTCGTTGTCCTCCTTAGATAATTGTGATTCTTGACTTGAGCGTCGGAGTGGGCTCCACCAGAAAACCTTCCAATGTGTTCCCATTAACGATCATGTTAATTTTGCAGGGCGCGATCGTCCTCTCCTTGTCACCATCCTTGTGGGCAGCGCCTCGATGACTCATCATCTGCGTCGATTCCCTTCCGGAACAAGTTTGGCGCCATTATGGGAAACTAAATCAAAGCACCAGAAGGAGCACCGTGATGACAGATCTAGAGGGACAACCCATCATCTTGACGAGAGAGGAGTTGGTTCGCCTCGTCACCAATGTCGTTAAAGGAGTGTTGGAACAACATCAAATCAAGCAAGCCGCCTCATGACGAGCGGCCTTGGCGCAAGGCGAGATTCCAAGAATGTATGCCTCACACCACCACTGCCGATGGTCGGTCTCACCACAGGGGGGACCAGTGATGACAATTCTAGCACCCCAATGGGATTTCTTGGGGGACCTGGAGAGGGCAAACTCTGCCACCTCCAACGGTTTACGACAAGAGGAAGGCCTGGGTAAGATCGAGGGGTCCAAAGCCCCCCAGAAAGCTCCATCTATAGCTTTTTCTCCAGATATCATAGCGGATCCCATGCCCAAGCAATTCTGTGGTTCGGGAATTGCTGACTACGATGGAAAGATAGATACGGAGGATCATATCTGCAAGTTCGAGAATAAAACCCTACTACACCAATACACAGATGGTGTGGAGTGTCGGGTGTTCTTGAACACCTTATCAGGGGTCGCCCAGAGATGGTTCCAAAGGCTGCCCCAAGGTTCTATAAATTCTTTCCTAGAGTTTAGAACCGCTTTTCTGCACCACTTCTCCAGCAGTCGGCGATACCAGAAGACGACGTTAAATTTGTTCGCTCGCAAATAGAAGGCCAAAGAACCGCTGAAGGACTTGTAAAATACGACGATTCTAAAATCCGAACTAGAAAATTTTTCGGGATTTTTTCGGATTGAGTCTAGGGTTTCCGACCCCTTAGGCAAAGTTTCGGGGAGTTAGATGGAATAAAATTATACATTTTGAGGGCTTAAGGGCTAGTAAAGCAAACTAGGGGAGTTAAATGTTAAAATCCAGAAAGTTGAGGGGTCTTTTTGCAAAAGACTTCCCCCCCCCTTTTTTTTACATTTTCTTCCCGAGCCCTAAACCCGCAGCCGCCCGCTCCCTTCTCCTCTCCCCACCGTGCCCTAAACCAACCCTCCGCCGCTTTCCCTCTTCACGCGACAGCTTCCGCCGCAGCCCCTCTCTGCGCCGACCCCTCTCCCGATCGCCGGCGCCTCTCCCCTAATTCGACGCCACAACTCCCTTGTGTGCAGGACACTTCGCCCGACGCTATCGCCTTCCTAGTCTCCTGAGTCTGCCGTCGCCGTGAGCCACTGCTACGGCAGCGAACAGCCGGCGGGGAATACTGAGGGGTAATGGTTTCTTGATCTATTGTTGATCTATCATACTGCTAATTTGAAGATTGAATCTGCGTATGTGAATGGTTTAGGATGGTTGATCACTGATATGGAGTTGGATACTCCTTTAGTTCTTCCTATTTGCCTTCTGTTTGTTTGTTTTCTGCCCTATGTTTCTGTCGTGAATTGATGATGAGTTTTGTGTGAATTCATAGAGAGGAGTTGGGGCTTCTACACAGATTGTTTTGTTGCAATCATATGAGTTCTTGATGATTTGATTTCGGGTTTGATTTAGAGTAGATTAGCTTGTTTACCTTGAGTGGACGATCTGGATTGTAGCTTGAACGGATCATTCTTTCTGGGTTTACTTGTTTCTATGTTCATCATGTTCGGATTGATGATGGGTTACATGCCGAGATGGATTTGGATTGGAATTGGTTGCTGAGTTGTCAGTGGATTGAAACATATGTGGTTGGAAGATTGGTTTTGCCATGAATTCTAAATCTATTGTGTTGCAGGTGTTTCTAGTAGGGGTTGTATAGTGTTAATTCTAATTTGGAATTTCTATTTATAATGGAATGTTGTATTGGTTGAGTTGATTGTAGATCGGGAATTATAAACCTGGTTCTGGTTGGAATTGATGGATTGTCGTGAGCAACCTTTAGACTTGGGTTTTGGCCTAGGGTTGTGAATGGTGTATGGAATGATCTATAGGTAGAGCAACATGTTTCTTAATTGAAGTGTGAAGGAGATAACAATCATGTTTTGGGAATCTAGTGCGGTGTATACCGAGGGATTGAGTTTTGCTTTGGTTTGGGAAATCCGATGGGGAAATCCGATGTTGCTTGTTGGGATTATGTGTGTGCTGTTAATGTTCTGTTCCACTTGTGTTGTGAGCTCCAAATTGGAAGTAGTGTTGTTGGGAAAGTTTATTTGTTCCATTTTGTCTTGTAAAACTACTGTGAGAGGATGGAGGGTTGTGATTGGAATTGGTCCTTTAATCATGAGATATATCTATAGGGAGCTTCAAATGGTTGGGGTTGAACCTTGTGTAGGGTTATATGGAAGTTGGGATGATTGTCTAGTTTTATTTCATTTGATCCTATGTTTTGTGTATTGAGATACATTATTGGGATTATTGATCTGTTTTGGAATTATCAGGGTTATGGAATAGGTTTAGTTGCGGTGATCGCAAGGGTTAAGTTTAGATTAAATCTAACTTACACCATGAATCGACCTAATCATAAGATAATCACTAATTAGAGATAATTAGTGACCTTTGCTTTAGTATGGATGTTGATTAGGATTTGGGGTTGTGGTTAGCTACTTAATAACTATTATGATAGCTAAAACGATATCCTTTGATACAGGACACTTATCGATTTGCTTTTGGACTTCTGGACGGGAGGTTCTCCTTTGATACGGACTCCTACTTGGAGGCGGGTACCCCTTGACTTATCTTGTTGATATTGTCATATTGTTATGCATAGACTGTTATAGATAGCAGAAAGTTTATACGCTACCCTGGTTTAGTATCCCTGAGTTATTATGCATGTTCTGGATACTTATTAGTTATCCCTGAGTTATTATACATGTTCTGGATACTTGTTGGTTATCCCTGTTTATTATACCTGATCTGGATACTTGTTGGTTATCCCTGTTTATTATACCTGATCTGGATACTTGTTGGTTATCCCTGTTTATTATACCTGATCTGGATACTTGTTGGTTATCCCTGTTTATTATGCCTGTCCTGGATACCTGTGGTTTATCCCTGAGTTATTATGCTGTTAGTTCCATACAGTATCAGGTAGTGTCATAACTATATGTATGCTTAGAGATCGTGATGTATCTCCTGCCTTTGACCTTGAGAGACCTGTAGTTTCGACCAGTATACCTTGTAGGATTACCTGTATTTCCTGTTGTAGGATTTCAGACTAAGACCTAGTATACTGAGTACTTGGGAGGGAGGTATGTGTATCTATCATACACCATCCTTGCACTGTTGCATGCCGGCGATCAGCGACTCCCTTGTGGTTGAGCCTAATCGTCTTCCGGCACATGATATGCACACACGGCCACTCATGGGTTAGTGGATACCGCTGGGTGTGTGCATTTGCTCTGTATTGCTCCGCTCGTCCGCTCAGGGGTAGTGGTTTCAGAGCGTGGTAGCAAGCAGGGATCCCTTCTCTACCCATAGACCAGAGAAGATGAGAGAGATATCTCCCCCATATATACATGGGGCGGAGCGATAGCTCCACCAGCATCCTGTCCTCTCGGTCACTTAGGAGCAGTGATGGCAGAGTGCGGACAGTGTCACAGCTCTACCCACTCGGCCGACACAGTATCGCCTGTCTCGGTGGCTTGACTGGAGTTAGGGGGTGACCATGGCATTGCACCATGTGCATATTTTGCATCGTGCATTGTTTGCTGCACTTGATTGCTGCACTTATTTGACATGCATATTCTGGAGACTTGTTATCTGAGATTATATGTCTATTGATATTCCCTTGGTACTTATTACCCTCTTTCCAGGTTAGATGGATTCAGGTATGTATCTACCCAGTATTTTTAGTTCCAGTCTTTCCCTCTTGTTGATGTGAGACTGTATTAGCGGAACTCTTGTTGTTAGTATAACTTTCTATGCATATCTGTTGGGTATTCGCTGAGCTATGGACTCACCCCGTTGCCATATATGTTTTTATTTCAGGTTGAGATACTTGGAGTCGCCAGAAGAGCCCAGCAGCCAGTCCCTACCCATCGCGGCGATAAAGTTTGTTTTGTACTTAGTAGTGTCTATGTTTTCATATTCAGTTATTGGATATGTATATGTCGTATGTGTCGTGAGCCCTGAGGGGTTGTTGTATTGGTTGTTTCGTCGTAAGTCGGACCGGTCCGCAGTCAGGTATGATTTACTTAGTTGTCTTATGTTTTTATATTGTGTCTATCTATATTTTGAGGCCTGAGGCCAATTAAACTGCGTGGTCGTGTTCTGTGTATGTGTAAATTGTCCGCCGGACAGGGGAGGTGCTGCCCGATTTTATATTGGAGCAGCGGCTCCTGGGTCTCGGGGCGTGACAATTTATTTTGGTATCAGAGCCCAGGTTGCGAGATACCTCGGGTATTTGGGGATTTTTCGGTGTTTCTCTGATACCAATTTATTTTGGTATCAGAGCCCAGGTTGCGAGATACCTCGGGTATTTGGGGATTTTTCGGTGTTTCTCTGATACCAATTTATTTTGGTATCAGAGCCCAGGTTGCGAGATACCTCGGGTATTTGGGGATTTTTCGGTGTTTCTCTGATACCAATTTATTTTGGTATCAGAGCTCAGGTTGTCGGATACCTTGAGGACTTGTGGATTTACGGTTTCGATCCGATACCAATTTATTTTGGTATAAGACCGTAGGTTCGCGATGCCTACTTGTTTTACGAGTCTTGTCGGATTTGTTCGGAGTATTTTTCTCGATGTGGTTGTTTGGGACTTGGTGATGGGACTTCTTCTGGCGACAGGTATTTCTTCTGACCTCTTGTATCCCTTATCCTAGTTAGGATGGATAGAAATTCTTTCATGTCATTGGATCAGGTTGTTATTCCTTTATAGTTATGTATAGATAGAAATTCTCTTATGTTATGAGACCATGTTATTATTTCTGTATATTTAGGTATGGTTAGAAATTCTTCCATATTATTGGATCATGTGACTATTCCTGTATGTTAAAGTATGGTTAGGAATTCTCTTATGTCATGGGATTATGTTATTATTCCTGTATATTTAAGTATGGTTAAAATTCCTCTCATGTTATCGGATAATGTTATTATCCTTATACCCATCTAGTAACTTGGTTAGACTATCCCAGCTTGGTGGGATCTTATATACATACTTGATGGATGAATGTTCGTGGACTTGGTTTTAGTTGGATTGACATGTTGTCAATCTATTTTATTCATGATCGTTCATGTGGGCGATTAGTGACAGGTTGTGGATGAGATATTGGATTGGGGAATGTTAATTCTCTAGTAGCAACGATTGTTCAGTCGGAAAGCAAAGGTTGAGTATGTTGACAACCTATTGGAGGTTAAGAAATTTAATTTTTTCCAAACCTTACTATATGTAGTATGTGTTCTAGCTATTATTAGCTGAGCGAGAACTGGAGCTGCTTACCCCCAGGACAATGGCCAAGCAGAAGTCATCAACTGGTAGATCATCAGGGGACTCAAGATAAAGTTGGACCACGTCGGAGGTAGTTGGGTCGATGAACTCCCCAGCATTCTATGGTCCTACCACACAACTCCCAGGGAAAGAACAGGCCAATGTCCTTTCAGTCTGGTATATGGAGCGAAGGTAGTAATTCCAATGGAAGTAGGTGAGGAGTCAATTCGGCGCTAACATATGATAAAGAAGGCAATTATCAAGAACAGCTGATTGACCTGAACCTAGTGGCAGAGGTACGGGACAAAGTAGCTACTCGACTACTGGCATATAGGCAGCGTATGCAACAAGCATACAATCGCTGAGTAATCACCCGTATTTTTGAGGTCGGAGACAAGATCTAGAAGCGAATCAAGCCGGTCGGCGACCCCGAAAAGCTTGAGCCGCAATGGAGCGGACCCTACGTCGTCACCAAAAAGCTCACCGAAGGTAGCCACTATTTAGAAGACGACAAAGTCAAAAGGCTAGATAGGTCATGACATGTAAATCATCTCTAGCCATATCGCACTCGGTGAGACTTCTGAGATATCATATGTATTTGTATTCATGTTTGCACAGCATTACAGTTTCAATAATGAAAGAAACAAACGAGATGTCTCATCAAGACCCAATGTAATTGCCTAAAAATCCTACTATCTCGAGGTGTTGCGAATGCCCAAGATGAGTAGGCCTGGTCGTCGAGTTGCGGATGCCCGACCAGGAGCTGCAAAAACCCTACTACCTCGTGGTGTTGCGGATGCCCGAGGTGAGTAGGTCTGGTCGTGGTGCTGCGGATGCCTAACCAGGAGCTACAAAAACTCGACTATCCAATGGTGTGTGGATGCCCTAGGTGAGTATGCCTGGTCATGGTGTTGGGGATGCACGACCAGGAGAAACAAAAACCCAACTACCTCGTGGTGTTGCAGATGCCCGAGGTGAGTAGGCCTGATTGTGGTGCTGCGGATATCCGACCAAGAGCTGCAAAACCCCTATTACCTCGTGGTGCTGCGAATGCCCAAGTAGGTCTGGTCATGGTGCTGCGGATACCCGACCAGGAGCTGCAAAAAAACCTACTATCTCATGGTGCTGCGGATGCCCGAGGTGAGTAGATCTGGTCGTGGTGCTGCGGATGCCCGACCAGGAGCTGCAAAAACCCTACTACCTCGTGATGTTGCGGATGCTCGACCAGGAGCAGCAATAACCCTTCTATCTCGAGATGCTGCGGATGCCCGAGATGAGTAGGCCTAGTCGTGGTGCTGCGAATGCCCAACCAGGAGCAGCAAAAACCTTACTATCTCGAGGTGCTACGGATGCCCAAGATGACTAGGCATGGTCGTGGTGCTGCGGATGCCGGACCAGAAGCTGCAAAATCCCTACTACCTCGTGGTGCTGTGGATGTCCGAGGTGAGTACGTCTGGTTGTGATGCTACGAATGCCCGTCCAAGAGCTGCAAAAATCCTACTACCTCGTGGTGCTGCGGATGCCCGAGGTGAGTAGGCTTTATCGTGGTGCTATGGATGCCCGACCAGAAGCTGCAAAAACCCTACCACCGCGTGATGCTGTGGATGCCTGAGGTAAGTAAGCATGGTCGTGGTGTTGCAGATGCCCAACCAAAAGCTACAAAAACTCTAATACCTCGTGGTGCTGCAGATGCCTGACCAGGAGCTGCAAAAACCCTACTATCTCGAGGTGCTGCGGATGTCCGAGATGAGTAAGCCTGGTTATTGTGTTGCGGATGCCCGACTAGGAGCAGCAAAAACCCTACTATCTCGAGGTGTTACGGATGCCCAAGATAAGTAGGCTTGGTCGTGGTGCTGTGGATGCTCGACCAAGAGCTGCAAAAACCTTACTACCTCGTGGTGCTGCGGATGCCCGAGGTGAGTAGGCCTGGTCGTGGTGCTGCAGATGCCCGACCAGGAGCTGCAAAAACTCTACTACCTCATGGTGTTGCGGATGCCCGAGGTGAGTAGGCCTGGTCGTGGTGCTGCGGATGCCCAACCAGGAGCTGCAAAAACCCTACTACCTCGTGATGCTGTGGATGCCCGAGGTAAGTAGGCCTGGTCGTGGTGCTTCGGATGCCCGACCAGGAGCTACAAAAATCCTACTACCTTGAGGTGTTGCGGATGCTCGAGATGAGTAGGCCTGGTCATGGTGCTGCGAATGCCCTACCAGAAGTAGCAAAAACCCTACTATCTCGAGGTGCTGCGGATGCCCGAGATGAGTAGACCTGGTCGTGGTGCTGCGGATGCCCGACCAGGAGCAGCAAAAACCATACTATCTCAAGGTGTTGTGGATGTCCGAGATGAGTAGTTCTGGTCGTGGTGCTACGGATGTCCAACCAGGAGCAGCAAAAACCCTACTATCTCGAGTTGCTATGGATGCCCGAGATGAGTAGGCCTGGTCGTGGTGCTGCGGATGCCCGACTAGGAGCAGTAAAAACCCTACTATCTCGAGGTACTGCAAATGCCCGACCAGGAGCAGCAAAAACCCTACTATCTCGAGGTGTTACGGATGCCCGAGATGAATAGGCACGATCGTGGTGTTGCGGATGCCCGACCAAGAGCATCAAAAACCCTACTATATCGAGGTGTTGTGGATACCCGAGATGAGTAGGCCTGGCCATGATGCTGTGGATGCCCTACCAGGTGCTACAAAACCCTACTATCTCGAGGTACTGCGGATGCCCGAGATGAGTAGGTTTGGTCGTGGCGCTGTGGATGCCTGATCAGGAGCAGCAAAAACCCTACTATCTCGAGGTGATGTGGATGCCCGAGATGATTAGGCATGGTTGTGGTGTTGCGGATACCCGACTAGGAGAAGCAAAAACCCTACTATCTCAAGGTATTACGGATGCCCGAGATGAGTAAGTCTGGTCGTGGTGCTGCAGATGCCCGACCAGGAGCAGCAAAAACCCTAATATCTCAGGGTGCTGCGGATGCCCGAGATTAGTAAAGCTTGGTCGGGTTATCGAAGATGTCTGACCAGGAGGAGCGCTAGACGCTTGACAAGCGACGAGTAAACTGAAGCACAATAATGAAAAAATACAGTCAGGAATAACTTTGGACTCACTTCATCTAAAGTTGCAGGCGACACTAGAAATATGTCGGCCCTGGTTAAGCATTGAACAAGCAGAGCACTATCCTTGCCCGTGTCGACGATTAAACCGGACATTATGTACTCGTCTATCCCCCGATGTAGGGTCTCGCGGATACAAAGAGGTCTAATAGGGGAGAATTGAGGAAAATTATGTAGTGTACGAACCATGAGACAAAGAAGATAGACGCATTCCTTTTCTTGGATAAAGGCCCGCTTCGAGCGCGTTCAAATAGAGAGTACAAACATTAGATTTGATGATGAAGAGATTTCATTCAATTCAGAATTCGGAATACATATCATAAAATACAGAAGACAACTGTAACCATGAAATAGAAAGTCAAGGTTGCATTCATCAACTCAGATTACACGAGATAAGAGTGCAAAGTGTATTTCATTCAAAAGGGGTGAGGAAGATGAGGGTGGCGTCCAGCTTCAACACTCCCGCTCGCTAGATTTGTTGGACTGCTCCGTTGAAGCCCTGCTTCAGCCACTTCAGCGCCTGGCTGACCAGGAGGTCCTCAAACCCGTGGGATTGATCGATGAGTATGCAAAGAGCATTCTTAATAGATATGGGAGCACTCAATAGGAGACATTTTCTGATATAAAGATGGAGCTTTTGGAAGGGTTTCGAGACTGTCGGACACCTTTCAGAAAACCCGATAAGGAGGAGTTTGTTATGATCCTCGATGAAACGGATAATACCATTTCAAAAGGGAGAATTGTTGAGGTCAGAGTGTGTCGGAATGTCGTACGCTTCACAGACGGCTTTGAGAGCACTTGACTTAACTTTCGAAGAAGCGGCTTCATACCACTCTAGGTGGTAAACCCCCTCCCTCTCCAGTTTCTCCTTCCTGCTTTGGCCTCTTTTCCCTTCCTTGACCATGAGTTCTAACAAGAGGAGGAGGAGAGGATGGAAGTGGAGGAGCCCTTTCTCTTTCTCTCTTTATAGAGAAGAAGTCACCCTCATGCACACAATAAGGGCATGACACGTGGAAAGATGATGGATGCCCATCCTGAGGCGCCACCCTTTTTCGGTGTCGTCGTTTGGTATGGCCAGCGACACCTTGGTACTCTCAAAACCTTTTTGGAATACTCTAAAGGACAACATTGGTCCGGGTGATGAATGTACTGATTCCTCAGACCCAGCAAGTCGCCAATAGAGAGGAAATGACAATACAGGTCCCGCAGATGCATAGCTTCAGGTCGTGCGGTCAGACTCCCGAGACCACCTCGGGAGATAGATGCCTGAGGTCATGTCGTATCTTAGGCTCACAAGACCACCTCGGGAGGCAAATGCCCGAGGTCATGTCAAGCCTTAGGCTCCCGAGACCATCTTGGAGAGATGCCGGGGAATAGGCCGCTCCTTGACCGGAGCTCTTCCCTATTATGGAGACGTTTCCTTAGTCCCGTCCTCTCCTCGTGGCCGCTGAGCTAGACGTCACCTCCCCGTTGTTATGGCAGCTCGTCCCTTCGCTGGAAGTGACACAACACAAGCTCGGAAGGCAAAAGCATGCCATTCAATTCTGGATACAATTTTACAAAGTACCAAAGAATAAAAGAAATGAAGGCAAAAGACATATGCAGAGAAGGACATCCTCAGAATACTCAAGACAAAATCATGCAAAAGCGTTTCATTCTAATTGGATAATTATATTTAGAGTGCATTAGAAGGAAGAAGGGAAAAAATGCAAAAAACAAAAAAGGAGATACAAGGAGAAGGTTTAGGAAGAGCTCCTATAGGTCCTACTCCTCGGGCGGGAGCTCATCCCAAACCTGGCCAATGCTCATAAAGCTTTGGTCTACATCCGACTTTAGCAACTGGGCCTTCTGCAGCTACTGGATGACACCATTAAAGCCATGTTAGGGGCTTTAGGGCCTGTCTAGCCAGAATCTCATCGAATTCGTCGGACTATAGAAACTTGGCCTTGAGCTCTACCTCGGCCTCTGTCGATCAGGATGCCTCGTTAGCCTTGTATCGTTGCAGTTCAGCCTCGGCTTCATCCTTAGCAGCCTTCAACCAGGCCACCTCAGAAGACATCTGATCTCGATCTTCCATGGCTTCCTTGAGCCTCTCTGAGGTGGCCAAAATCTCTGGATTGGCCCGGGCGACGTCCTCCTGGTCAAATATATGGCCAGCCGCCTCCTCTATCACAATTTCCTTCTGGGTCAGCTGGTGCGCTTGTTCTTGTATCCGACTATTCAGGGCCACTCTCGAGGACTCCAAGAGCTGAACGTCCCCGGACAGTTTTCTCTCCCTGGCCTGGACTTGATCCCGCTCTTGGGCCAGACTGCGTAGGTCATCTGAGAGGGCAGTGGCCCTCTCTGACAATAGGCGCTCCCAGTGGCGAGAGCTGTGTAGGGCAGATTCTGAGACTGGCAGGGAGTCCATGTAGTACTCCACTTTAGCCCTAAAGGCCCTGCTGACCTCCGCCGGAGGCCTCCCCTGCAGGCATAGTGGACCTCTGCCTCCGATTCGGCTACTCTGTGGATCAGGGCTTCGGTCTCCCTCCTGGAGTACAACTGGCGGCCCATGACGAGGTAGTCATAGGTGGCCTGCCACAAGGAATAACAGAGGTTAGAGGACATAAGCAAGGATAACAGAAAAAGCAGATACCTTTACCTTCAGGAGGGACTCGTGCAAGTTGGCTAGGGGCTCAGTCGAGGCACTTAAGGTCCTCCCACTCGAGTCACCCCGGCTCCTTGGCACGTCATCCCGACTCCTGCAAGAGAGTGCGTCGTTGGAGCGGGGGATGAGCTGGATGGCAGGTGCCTCAGGGGGGGGCACCATAGAGGGGCCTGGGACCGTCCTCCTCAGAGTTGGACCCCCCCCCCCCCCGGAAGCACGACCCTCGGCGGAGACCTCCTTTAGTTACACCAGTTAAAGCCCGGTGTAGGCACTCACTGGTCAGCCAGGGCTCTGCTGGCACCGCCCGCTTGCCTTTTTAGGCGTCGGAAGGACTGGCCTGGGTGATGGTGGCGATCGGATTCCCTGTCTCTGGAGAAGTCGTCTGTTTGAAGTGCTTAGATAGGGGCATTGTGTCCTCCTCCTCCTCCTCGGTGATCGTTGGAAGATCGGGAGGAGTAAAGTTCCTCAACCTCCTCCGAATGGCCAACCGCTTGGCGAGTCGCTTCCGCTCGGCTTCCCGGCTGCTTCAGTCATTGGTGGACCAGCCTGAGATGCCGACTCTTCCTCATCCCCTCCCGTCTCGATGAGCGCAGGGGAGGGGTCGGCTCCTTGGTCATCAGGTAGCTCCAGCATCCCTTGGCCACCGGGCCGCTTAGTTGCTTCTTGGTCCTCGGGCTGCTCCGGCGTCCCTTAGTCGTCGGGCTGCTCCGTTGCCCCCTCCGAAGTTTCAGCCGAGTCGACCACTGAAGCGATGGGAGCTGGAGGAGGGGCTAGGGCATGTTCATTGGCCTACTCCCATTTGAGGAGTCGGTTCATCGTGCGGGATAACATGATGTCCTTTGCAATACAGAAGCAAGAAAACATTAGTTAGAATTAACGAGCATCTATAAAAATATAAGTTTACTGAAGTTGTGACTTATGTTGGTGGCTTTAGAGCTGAGTTCTGTTCGGTACATGAGTTCGTCACTCTGCACCAGGCCAGGCCCTCTTAGCTCCATGTTGGCCAGGATGCTCCTAGCCTGCTGATAACCCGGATCCTGCTGGAAGTCGCCTAGCTTCGGGATGGCTGGTAGACTTACCCTCCAGCGAATGGGGATGAAGGGGCGCTGAGGAAGTTGAATGAAGAAAAAACGTTCCTTCCATCCCTTATGAGAGGAAGGAAGACTTCATATGAACCTATGGCTGGGGAGAACCGTGAAACAAAAGGCCCCCCTGGATGCTTGGGTTGGGAGGAAAAAGAAATGGAAAAAGCGTGGGGTCAAGGGAATGTCAAAAAGTTTGAAAAGGATGAACGCCCCACCCATATGGGTGAAGGCGTTGGGAGCCATCTGATGAAGAGGGATATCGAAGTATGAGGAGATGCTCATGAAAAAAGGTGGAAGGGGAAAGCGAAGCCCTAATTCTACCTGCCCTAGGAAGAAGGTGAAAACCCCTAGGGGAGGTTCTACAGGGGACTGGTCTACCCTAGGACTTCGACCTCCAGTTCTGTCGAAATGTCATACACTTCGCAGGCAGCTCAGAGGGTCTCTGACTTAACCCTAGAGGAAGTGTCCTCGTACCACTCCAGTTGGTAAGCCTCCTCCCTCTCTGGGTTCACCTTCCTACTTTAGTCCTTCTTCCCTTCCTTGCCCATGACTTCTAAGGAGATAAGGAGAAGAAGATGGAAGAAGAGGAGAACATATAAGTGAGGAAGAAGTATTAACAAGGTGGAATTCTAGAGAACGAGAACGAAGTGCACTAACTCTGCTAATCGACGATGCAAGAAGGCGGACGAACGTTTTCGCCTCCCCTTTTTATAGAGAAGAAATCGCCTTCATGTAGACAATGGGGGAATGACACGTGAACGGTGATGACCGCCCATCTTGAAGCATTGCCTCTCTTTAATGTTGTCGTTTGGTATAGCCCTGCGGCGTGTATCAGCAGGAGATCGCGAAGAAAAGATTTGAATACATGGCAAGGCTACATTCGCTGAGATGTTTTATCGCCATTAAGAGGTCTCATGCGCTTTTACTGGGTGATAGACAACTATCATTGCCACGCCTCGGAATTCGCAGAGCCTTTTGGACTAATTCAAAAGATTGCCTCGGGCCAAGGGACGAATGTTTCGATTCCTTGGACCTGACAAGCTGCCAACAGAGAAGTAATGGATATATGGACCCACAGATGCGTATCTTCCCTTCGTTACACCACTAGTCTAATCAGTCAACCACACTTCCTTCGATTAGACTTGAAGGGAGGGACTTGTGATGGGGTTGAGCATCCCAGGGTTGACATGTGGCACAGGGAAGCTATGTGTCAGGGTCCACCGAACCCGATCGTCGAGGTCGGACTCGCGAGACCACCTCGGGAGGACAGACTCCCGAGGTCATGCCGGTTGTAGTCTCCCGAGACCACCTCGAGAGGACAAACCCCCGAGGTCATGCCGGGTTGTTGGCTTCCGAGACCACCTCGGGAGGACATACCCCCGAGGTCATGTCGGTCATAGGCTCCCGAGATCACCTCGGGAGGACAGACCCCCGAGGTCATGTCATGCTGCTCGTAGGCTCCTGAGACCACCTCGGGAGGACAGACCCCCGAGGTCATGTCGGCCATAGGCTCCCGAGACCACCTCATGAGGACAGATCCTTGAGGTCATGCTGGGTCGTAGGCTCCCGAAACCACCTTGGGAGGATAGACCCCCGAGGTCATCCCGGGAGAGGACACCCTGAGACCAACTCAGGAGAACGGAGTCCGAAGATCAATACATCAGATAGCCCGATTTTAAGTAGTCGTTCCTCTTTCCAGATCAGGAAAGTCGTCGGATAATCATTGTCTGTCACACACGACAATTAAGGTCTTAATGATCGCAGTGGTCGTTACCTAAAAGCTATCATATAACCGACGATTAGGAAACGTAGAGGAGAACGTGGATACACGTGTGACCAAGCCCTCAGGTATATAAAGTGTTTCGACACACAGGTAAGGGGGCGGTAAGCTTTCCGAATCTAAGACAATTCTACTTTCTCGTCGTCCTCCTGAGATAACTGTGATTCATGACTTGAGCGTCAGAGTGGGCTCCACCGAAAAACCTTTCGATATATTCCCATTAATATTCGTGTTAATCTCGCAGGGCGCGATCGTCCTCTCCTCGTCGCCATCCTCATGGGGCAGCGCTTCGGTGACTCACCATCTACGTCGATTCCTTTCCAGAACATGTTCAGCTTATGTTCAGTTTATTAATGTCCGTGAACAATATTCATTAACAATATTTATGAATAACGTTCATGAACAATATTCATGAACCATATTTATTAATAAAATTTTTATCAATAAACTAAATAAATAAAAAGTAAAATATTATAAATAAATAAGTTTGAATTATGAAGCTCAATCAATAATAAAGAACACGCAAACAAGTATATATATATATATATATATATATATATATATATATATATATATATAATATATATATATATATATATATATATATATATATATATATATATATATATATATATATATATATATATATATNATAAATAAAAAGTAAAAAATTATAAATAAATAAGTTTGAATTATGAAGCTCAATCAATAATAAAGAACACGCAAACAAGTATATATATATAATATATATTATATATATATATATATATATATATATATATAATATATATATATAATATATTATATATATATATATATATATATATATATATATATATCTTTTGGATTAGGGAGCAGTGGTGGAGGACATCGTCCTCGTCGACGAACAGCGGGGGATGTAAAAGATAGAATCTTCATCTAAGCTGCTCCTAATCTCGGCCTCATAAATGTTCAAAAAGAATAAATCATGATTTTATTAGTAAGATAAGATGTCTAGGACTGAAACAATTTAAGTTAACATATCAGATTTTTATCTCGTATATGTCTGGCGACTCTCAAAATTAAGACATCCGATATAAACAACCAGAAGCCTTATCAACCGAGTCAGTCCGTGGATGGCCTGAGATTCGCACAAGAGGCAGCAGCTTGTAGTGGAGGCAACGCATCACACGGGTGAGGAAATTGGCATTGTGAAAAACATCAGGGACAATTAGTACAGTAGAAGTGAAGAATAATTAAAATTTTTAATCAATTATTTAAATTTATTTAAATTATATTTTTAAAAATATAGAATTTTATTTTAAAAATTATAAATCAATTATATTTATTTATTATATATATTATCAATTTATGAATTAATATTAATATTATTAATTTTGTTTTATTTTAAAAAATTAATCAAATGTTAAATTAAAACCAGAATTACAGCATTAATTGAAACAAATAATATAATTCAATATTAGAATTATGTTTTATTTTTCAAACACGCCCTTAATATATTCCCAGATCTTCCAACGAAGAATAATCATATAGGTAGGATTTATCTATATATTTATTGAATGTTGGCCGGAAATTTAAAGGTGCATTCTATTTAGTACAAATACAGCATTTATTGAATGTTTGTGCTTTTTTATATATAAAAAAATAAAATGAGGATGGCCCCACGATAATAATAGACGTCTTTCTATTTTCTATTTTGACCCTCACGCTGCGTTTGATTGAGGATTATTTAATAATCATAATTATCCGTTCAAGGTTCTCGACAAAAATATTATTTGATTTATATAATCAATTATTTTCAAGTAATGATCAATATCCAATACGTCAGCAAAAGAGAAATATAATTCCGAATCGAAAAATTTTAAGAAAGTAAAGTGTTTCTTAATTCCGGAATTATAAAATTTATTATTTCAAAATTATCCTTCAATATTTACATTTAAGACGAAAATAACCATTACAATTTATTAAATTCCGGAAACACTATTTGTGGCCGATGACCGATAACCACGTTCGGCGCCCAACTCCCGGTGATTGGCGTTGATCGCCAACGACTGCCATCGTCAATCACCGACCGTCGTCGTCGATCACCTACCGCCGCCCACCGATCGCTGGCCGCCAAAGTCGACACCCGGCCGCCGGCATCGACAACCTACGCGGACTCCGACACCGACGTCGTTGTCGTCGACGAATATTTTTTTAATTTAAAATTTTAATAAATTTAATAAAAAAATAAATTTAACTTAAAATTAATAAAATTATCTAAACAAATTCTAAAAGGTGATACAGTAAAATATTATATTATGTGATAGTTTATTACTTTCAAACAAATAAAATTTTATTTGATTATCTAAATAAAATTTAAGAGTTTCAGATTACGTTTCATTCTCTATTATTTATGTAATTAAAATTATATATGATAATTTGAAAAAAAAAACGCACCCTTAAATTATTCAATTAAACTCCAAATATGGAATAGAATATTTGATAGAAATCTATATTATTTTCCTTGGAAATGCACGTTGAATCATATTTGAGTAATGATTGGGAGAGTGAATGACGTGTAGCTAATATGTACATGTTCGATCGTCGATCGGACACCACCGATGACCTCTGATTGCCGTCCCGAATCAAACTATGTCCTAAGAAGATGGTGAACCCAGCAGGGTCACTGGTAATTGAGATATCGCCGGATTGACGGTCAATGCGACGAGATCATAATTGCGGCGATTCCCGATGAGTTCACCGATCTTCTTAGGACATAGTTTGATTCGGGACGGTGATCAGAAGCCGCCGGTGGTGTCCGATCGG
Source organism: Boesenbergia rotunda (assembly GCA_024364735.1). Lineage (NCBI taxonomy): Eukaryota > Viridiplantae > Streptophyta > Magnoliopsida > Zingiberales > Zingiberaceae > Boesenbergia > Boesenbergia rotunda. The sequence goes on from JAGFNQ010000860.1 coordinate 80,485, forward strand.
CCATCGGACGTGTATACAATAACTGCCACGTCATTCACTCTCCCATTCACTCTCCCAAATTCACTCTTCAAATCATTTCCCTGAGCTATGATAGGGAGAGTGAAAATGAGAAAGTGAATGGTAGAGTGAATGATGTGGCACTTGAGTGAATGACGTGACACTTTACATGTACACGTCCGATTATCGCTTGAACATCATCGGCGACCTTTGGCCGCTGTCCCGAATCAAACTATACCCTGGGGGCACGGTAAATCCGTCGGAGATTGCTACATTCAAAGTGTCATGTCATTAACTCTACCATTTACTCTCCTATTTTCACTATTCCTATTATTTTTCCACATTTTATATATGATAATTCGAAAGAAACGCATCCTTAAATTATTCAATTAAACTCCAAATATGGAATAGAATATTTGATGGAAGTCTATATTACTTTCCATGGAAATGCACGTTGAATCACATTATTGGCGATGGCGGCAACTTGGGATGGCACACTTACAAATCACTACTACGACTGTCACACGCACAATAATTTAACACAGTTCACCGGAGGCCGCCGTCCTCCCTAACATTGCAGATTCCTATTCCAACGGCGGTGGGTTCAGCCGCGGCACCGGCGTGCAGACCAGCGGTTTCGCCCTGGGAAGCGTTATGCCCAGACCTTCAGCCATGTCCACCGTCCCTCCACCCTCCGCCTCCCAATAGAAGCATTGTATCATCGCCCCAAGCGCTGACTGTACCAGTTGCAGCGCCAGGGATAACCCCGGACACATTCTCCGGCCGCTGCCGAACGGTATTAGCTCAAAGTGCTGCCCCCGGACATCCACAGTATGCCCGCCCTTCTCCGTGAACCTCTCCGGCTGGAACTCTAGTGGCTCCGACCATTGCTTCGGGTCCTTCCCGATGGCCCACACGTTGACAAAGACCGTCGTGTTTGCCGGAACGTCATAGCCTTTGATCTTGCAATGACTTTTCGATCGTCGAACGATCATCGGGACGGCGGGATGCAGCCTCAGAGTCTCCTTGACAATGGCCTGAAGGTAAGGGAGATTGGCCAAGTCGGACTCCGCCACCAGCCTTTTCTTGCCGACCGCCGCTTCGATCTCGTCTCGTGCCTTGTGCAGGATGTTCGGGTGGTTGATGAGCTCGGCCAGCGCCCATTCCATGGTGATGGCCGAGGTGTCGGTGCCGGCGACGAACATATCCAACAGGAAGGCTTTGATGTCTTGCCTACTCAATCTCACTTCTGCGCGGGCATCCTCTGAAATATCGATTAAAATATCCAGCAAATCCTCGATTCCGCTTCCTCGTTTTCTCCTCGCCGCCTCCTTCTCCGTCAAGATCCTCTCCACCATGCTATCGAACCTCCGGTGGATATCCTCCATCTTCTTATCTAACCCCTGCAAGTCCCAATCCTTGCAGATTCCAATATAATCTGCCAGATTGAACTTGCCGAACAGCTCAGCCACCTCCGCCACAAGCTTCCTGACCTCCTCCGACTCTCCCTCCAAACCAGAGCACCGACGGCTCATCGTCATCTGGCAGATCACATTGTTGGCGAGTCTTACAAACTCGCCGCCCATGTCGACGGTGGTTCTTCCTTCCTTGGACATGTCGTACAAGGTTCGCACGAGAGCGACCACCTCGTCGCGCCGGATGGGGAGGAACAGGTCAAGCGTCCGACCTCCGAGGAGCTCGGACATGCAGAGCTTTTTCATGAACTTCCAGTAGGGTCCGTAGGGCGCGAAGGCTAAACCTGAGGCGCCGTAGGTGAGGTAGCCCACGGCTTTGGAGATAGGCCGGTTGGAGAAGGCCAACTCCTGCGTCCTCAGGATCTCTCTGGCGGAGGAGGCGGTGGAGACCACCGCACAGGGGACGGATCCTAGGCGGAGGCTGAAAATGTCGCCTAGGCGGTGGCGCTGGGAGAGCTTGTGAAGGGATTGGTGGGGGATCGGCGCGAGGAGGTGGAGGTGGCCAATTATGGGCAGGCTCATTGGGCTCGGAGGGAGATGCAGAGTGTGCCGTCGGCGTCGGGATCTGAGGAATAAGAAAGAGAGGACGAGCAAGACGACGGGAACAGCAAAGAACCGCATGGATGGATCTTAACACTTCTTTCTAAAGATTTCTGATTATCATCGATCTTCATATTTATTTATAAGCACGGGAGCTAGATCCCGTCACGCTTCCAACCGATGGTTCTGATAGCAAAAGCTAGCTATTCGTTAGTGTCAGCGTCATCGATTAAGAGGATATAAATCATGAAATTATTAATCGGATGTTATGAACCATACACTAATCACGAACAGATGATTCTACCGTTTGTAATCGTTTGATTGATGGTACAAAATGTCGGCGACGTCACGTACGATTATGATTCACAAATTTTTTTATAAAGGCAAATATATATCATCAAGAAAATGATACAACTAAACACCCAAAATGATAGCTAATCGTTTTTGGACGATATGTCAGATTCAGATAGATATCAAGGGTGGTGATATATGCACCCTGATGAGTACCATCCTACAAAAAGAGTTCCATGGATACCACATGTTTCGTATACCATTTATACCACGTATTCTCAGCCTCAAAGCCCTCTTACTGAAGTCCACCTTTTGCCATGTTTGCCACTGATGCCATGCCTCAACTGCCCACCCAACCATTGCTGTGCGGTCCACCCTTCGACTTGACCTTCTGTACAAGCTGAAGCTGATGACACTGATTACTCTCCTTCTTCAATGATATTCAATCACCATGTTCCTGCTATGCAGTCCACGACCCTCACTGTGCAGCCCGTGCTAAGGAACTCGATGTTCACTTTTGATAAATGACTAATCATGAACAGATTTAACACGTCTTTATCGTAGTCGTTACTATAGACTAGTTAGGTTTATGATGAACCTACTCACCTTGACTGGCATTTTGGCAAAACCATAGCCATTCACTGATTTGGGATGTCTTTATCGTAGCCGGTTCTATGGACTGGGTAGACCTACGGCGGATCTATTCATCCTATTAGACTTTTTGGTAAAATCTCAGCCAATAATAAATTTGAATTGTCTTTACCGTAACCGTTTGTTACGGACTAGATAGGTAATTTGTGATGGACATATTCACCAAAATGCTATCAAGCACAGTCAACACACAGTCAAAGCAGGCAACCACACAAACCAGGTCAAGCACGCACAAACCCATACAACCCCATTCAAACGCAGTCAAAACAAGCCAGCACACACGATGGCACAACCCCAGTCAACATGGTCAACACCCCAAGCACAATCCACCCCAGCTAACCCATGCATTCACGCACACACAAACCCATTGCACAATGCCACTCTGCTCCTGGTCAGTCCCAGGGCCAAATCACAATTTTGATTCACAATTTTGAACCGTTGATTAGGATGCGTAATAATTCAACATTATTATATTTTTTTAAATAATATTTTAAAATCATAAAATAGGCAATTAGGTCCGAACTATGTTATTAAATTTACAAGTTAAAAATTTTAAATGTACATATCAATCGTACCCGAGGACGAAGTGTCGGCAATTTAAGAAAAATTTGATAAAAACTTTCAAAGTCGAAATTGAGTTTTACTTATAGTCTCTACCTTATATAATAGTCTCTACCTTATAAAATATTTATATGTACTCTTTGTTAAGATTGATTAGATGATTTTGTATATTTTTTTAATTAATATAAAATAATATAAATTTAATATAAATTATAAAAATTTAAATATAAATTATTTGAAATGTATTACTAATTTAAAAAATTTGAGTATTATTTGAAAAAAATTAAGTATACATTATTTTAGTATACAGTAAAATTTATAAAAATTTAAATATTAATTGGTTTAGATTGAGTATTATTTGAAGAAATTCGAATATAAAATTTAAAAATTTGAGTATGTAAGGTTGGATGAATATCATGATGGTGGGACCACCACATCAAGATCATGATTGAGGGACCATCAAAAATTTATACTCAAATTTCTTAAATTAATACTCAACCTCAACTAATTTATACTTAAATCGTTTATAATATATACTAAATTTTTACTATTTTATACTAATAAAAAAATAACTTATAAAATTATTTTATCAATCTCATTAGTGAATGCATGTAAAAATTGTTGGATATTATTATTATCCCTATTATGTGGGCTTATTTATAAGTTGCACAAGTAAATACAATCTGAGCCCTTAAAGTGATCTAACTTATGTTTATTGGGTTTCGGATTATTGGATGCGGGTTCAATGTATAGAACCCTTTAGACCAATCTGTTATTATCTATGGGCTGATAACAGATTGGATTGCTATATAAAGGAGAGGTCCCTAAGGGTTTAGGTGATTTTTTTTTGACCTAGTTTCTTGTCCCCCATTGACAAGAAATTTTACGGCGCCGTCAAACCTAAGCCCCTTGGAAGATCTCCTTCTTCTTTCCGCTGCATCTTCTTCCACAGGGATCAAGCCGACGACGCTACGACAAGGACAATGGCTCTACAATCAGGTTCCTTGTCTTTCGGTTTATATTTTATTCTTGTTATGCCTTAATTCGAAGAAACAATAGATCTGTGTTTATATGTCTTGTCTTTTCTCTTTCGAATTCTTATTTTGTTTCTAGAATTCATGTGGTTAGGAGAAAACTCAAGTTCTATCAATTGGTATCAGAGCCAAGTTTATTGAGGACAGTGGGAGGGATAAAATTAAGGAAGTATCTTTTGAGGAAAGCGTTGGCAATCCTCTTATGGTCACTACTAGTGCAAACAGTAGTGGTATGGTTACCATACCACACATTATGGATATTGCACATCCAGTGAGCGTAGTAAACCAAGATACTCCCATGACATCTCCAATGCAATTGGAGGAGCCTACCACTGAAATTGAAGTATTGTCTCATATTGATGAGCAAATACCTCAACCACCTCAAACACAAGTGCCCTTAAGGCGATCCACAAGGGGACGGAGAAGCACGAATTTTCGTGATTATGTTTATCTCCAAGAGCATGAGTTTGATATAGGGTTGGAAAGTGATCGTACATCTTTCCAAGAAGTCAAACAATGCTCTAACCCTAAAAGGTGGATTAACGCCATGCAAGAAGAGTTGAAGTCTATGGCAGACAATGATGTTTGGGAACTTGTCGAATTGCCTGAAGGTTCGAAACCCGTTGGTTGAAAATGGATATTTAAAATCAAGCGAGATTCGAAGGGCAATATCGAAAGGTATAAGGCTCGTCTTGTTGCCAAGGGATTCACTCAAAAGGAAAACATTGATTATAAGGAGACTTTCTCACCTGTGTCAACGAAAGACTCCCTTAGGGTAATCATGACACTTGTAGCTCATTTTGATTTGGAGCTACATCAAATGGACGTAAAGACTGCATTCCTCAATGGAGACATAGAGGAGTCTATATATATGGTGCAACCGGAGAACTTTGAGTCCTCAGACTCAAAGCACCTAGTATGTAGATTAAAGAAGTCCATTTATGGTTTAAAGCAGGCATCCCGTCAATGGTACCGGAAATTTGATCAAGTGGTTATCTCATTTGGATTTAGAGAGAACCCCGTTGATCAGTGCATATATGTCAAGTTCAGTGGGAGCAAGTTTGTTATACTTGTTTTGTACGTGGATGATATATTGCTTGCGAGCAATAATAAGGGTTTACTGCATGAAACCAAGTCATTTCTATTTGGTAAATTTGAAATGAAAGATCTTGGTGAAGCATCTTTTATTCTAGGCATTCAGATCTGTCGTGATCGATCAAGAGGCATTCTTGGACTTTCACAACAAGCCTATATTGAGAAGGTGCTTATAAGGTATGGCATGCAGAATTGTACACCTGGTGACACACCTGTGTCAAGAGGTGACAAGTTCAGTTTGCAGCAGTGTCCACGACTTGAACTTGAAATAATGGAGATGGAACAATTCCCATATGCATCAGCAGTGGGAAGTGTAACGACACGGTCTCTCAACCTCTTTGGCGGCCAAATCAATATTTGGCGGCCCAACAACTTGGCCTCTCGGGCCCAACAACCTGGCCCCTCGGGCCCAACAACCTGGCGGCCAAATCAACATTTGGCGGCCCAACTATGTCGTCGACCAACAACCGATGTCGACGACTAACAACCGTGTCGTTACTCACTAGGTCTTTCCACCCCTGGCTAGTGGATTTTTGCCTTCCTCAGGATTCGAACTCTAGACCTCCAGGATAAGTACTAGAGTTTATGAATCCTGATACCAATTGAGCTACAGCTCAATTGGTATCAGGATTCATAAACTCTAGTACTTATCCTGGAGGTCTAGAGTTCGAATCCTGAGGAAGGCAAAAATCCACTAGCCAGGGGTGGAAAGACCTAGTGAGTAACGACACGGTTGTTAGTCGTCGACATCGGTTGTTGGTCGACGACATAGTTGGGCCGCCAAATGTTGATTTGGCCGCCAGGTTGTTGGGCCCGAGGGGCCAGGTTGTTGGGCCCGAGAGGCCAAGTTGTTGGGCCGCCAAATATTGATTTGGCCGCCAAAGAGGTTGAGAGACCGTGTCGTTACAATAAAAAGGCGCCTTTTTATTGTAACGACACGGTCTCTCAACCTCTTTGGCGGCCAAATCAATATTTGGCGGCCCAACAACTTGGCCTCTCGGGCCCAACAACCTGGCCCCTCGGGCCCAACAACCTGGCGGCCAAATCAACATTTGGCGGCCCAACTATGTCGTCGACCAACAACCGATGTCGACGACTAACAACCGTGTCGTTACTCACTAGGTCTTTCCACCCCTGGCTAGTGGATTTTTGCCTTCCTCAGGATTCGAACTCTAGACCTCCAGGATAAGTACTAGAGTTTATGAATCCTGATACCAATTGAGCTGTAGCTCAATTGGTATCAGGATTCATAAACTCTAGTACTTATCCTGGAGGTCTAGAGTTCGAATCCTGAGGAAGGCAAAAATCCACTAGCCAGGGGTGGAAAGACCTAGTGAGTAACGACACGGTTGTTAGTCGTCGACATCGGTTGTTGGTCGACGACATAGTTGGGCCGCCAAATGTTGATTTGGCCGCCAGGTTGTTGGGCCCGAGGGGCCAGGTTGTTGGGCCCGAGAGGCCAAGTTGTTGGGCCGCCAAATATTGATTTGGCCGCCAAAGAGGTTGAGAGACCGTGTCGTTACAATAAAAAAAAAAATTTGGACCATTTCTCGATTTATGCGTGTCATCCTTGCGCAGGGGCCATGCTAATCTTCTCTGTATCGTTATGCACAAGTTTGAACTCGACCAGATATAACATTTGTAGTTGGGATGTTAGGCAGATATGTTAATAACCCGGGACCGTCGCACTGGAAAGTAATTAAAAAAGTGATGCGGTATTTGCAAAGAACTAAAAGACACATGCTCACGTATCGGAGGTCAGATCATCTAGAGGTGATTGGTTATTCAGACTCCGATTTTGCTGGATGCTTAGATAGCAGGAGGTCCACTTCAGACTATATCTTCATGCTTGCTGGAGGGGCTATTTCTTGGAAGAGCGTCAAGCAGACGCTAGTAGCTACTTCTACTATGGAGGCAGAATTGGTAGCATACTATGAAGCATCCAATCACGGGATTTGGCTGCGGAACTTCATCACAGCATTGTATATCGTTGATGGCATTGACAGGCCACTGAGGATCTACTGTGATAATAAAGCTGCAGAACTTTATGCCAAGAACAACCGCAGTTCGTCGAAGTCCAAACACATCGACATTAAGTTTCTAGCGGTTAAAGAGAGAGTTCAGAGTCGTCAGATCATGGTAGAGCACATCAGCACAGATTTCATGTTGGCCGATCCACTTACCAAAGGCTTGGTGCCCAAGGTGTTTCATGCGCATGTTGTGGATATGGGAGTTCTTCTTATGGAAGAAGAACTCATCTAGTGGGAGTCTGTATTTATTTTATTGCTCTATGTTAATAAAGACAAACATTTTATTTTTATTATTGTACGTGCCTAAAGTTCAAAAATAACAATGGGAATTCATATGTTTGTTTGACGCTCTGAATACGATATCATGATTTACTACTGCTGTTTAGCATTTGGTGTTTGTAAATATGATACAGATTCCTTTTGGAATCATAAAGTTTAGATCATGATTTGCTGTTGCAGTTTAGCATAAGGTGTTTGCAAATATGATCAGACTCTTTTGAGTCGCTTTGGACCATTTGGAAATTGACATGTATTGATCACATTTCATGTAATTTCAACTCTATACATCCGCATCTTGATCTATGTTGTTAATGACATTGGTATTGTGATTACTGTTGGGGCTTGTTACGATCATATACAGTAGCTATGACCTCTTTATTCCTATACCAATGAAGTTAATGGACCAGATTGTTTATAGGGGTATCTTGTACCCATAAAGTTTGATATCAACTAAAGTTTTGCTTGTATTTACTATACAACTCACATATAGCCCAAGTGGGAGATTGTTGGATATTATTATTATCCCTATTATGTGGGCTTATTTGTAAGTTGCATAAGTAAATACAATCTGAGCCCTTAAAGTGATCTAACTTATGTTTATTGGGTTTCGGATTATTGGATGCGGGTTCAATGTATAGAACCCTTTAGACCAATCTGTTATTATCTATGGGCTGATAACAGATTGGATTGTTATATAAAGGAGAGGTCCCCAAGGGTTTAGGTGATTTTTTTTTGACCTAGTTTCTTGTCCCCCATTGACAAGAAATTTTACGGCGCCGTCAAACCTAAGCCCCTTGGAAGATCTCCTTCTTTCCGCTGTATCTTCTTCCACAGGGATCAAGCCGACGACGCTACGACAAGGACAATGGCTCTACAATCAGGTTCATTGTCTTTCGGTTTATATTTTATTCTTGTCATGCCTTAATTCGAAGAAACAATAGATCTGTGTTTATATGTCTTGTCTTTTCTCTTTCGAATTCTTATTTTGTTTCTAGAATTCATGTGGTTAGGAGAAAACTCAAGTTCTATCAAAAATTTTATGGGACGGACATTGTTTTAAAGCTCAATTTTATTTTAGGGAGTTTATTTTAGGGAGTTTCACCAATTTAATAATAACGGACGAATGCAAGAGATTTCATTATTATGCATGAGTTTTTAATTTCATATTACGAGTCTGTTTTATTATTGATTTATATTATTGTGAATAAATGTACGGTGATACTCTCTTTTAGACATTGTATGTAGGGGTGCAAATTCAATTACACTGAATTAAGGTAACTTATGTGTGAGTACGATTTATCCCCATCGAATGCCGGATTAATTATGGTAAAATTTATTTAAGTAGAATAACTAATATTTTGTCATGTAAATTATTTTTTACTACTACTTAAGTATTGTAACGAAGTATTGGCAACAGACTGCTCAACACTTGGGCGACTCTCGGGTGACTCGGTAATCAGCTGACTTGGCACTCGAACTCGACAGTTGGCTAACTCAGTAGTTGGTTGACTTGACACTCGACACTCGATAGTCGGCCATACAAGGTACCTAGTATTCCGACTAACCCAGTCATCCTAAACGTCTCTTCCTTTCCTAGCTTAGCAGTCTGAGATTATCAACACAAGTCACTCAACAGATAAGTTGAAATTGAATTTTGATTTCAATCCAACAATTTCCATAATATCTCTGACAACGAAGATTATCCAACAATTTTAAAATAGATTCACTTCTATTGAGATGACCACAAAGAGTATTGAGATGCAAGAGACTCAACGTGTGATGGCCCTGTTTATCCCGATTGAAAATGTACCAATCAACCACGAGAAAAGACTAGAGAAGTTCACTAGGTTGAAGTTTGAGTGATGGTAGCAGAAGTGCTCTCCTACCTTACTACGCTGAATCTACGTCAGTTCTTGACCGTTGAACATCCCAGGCTTGCTGATGATGCTATCGATGTCTAAATCATCAGAGCAGTGGAGGCATATACTCATTCTGTGTTTATATGGCGAAACTACATCGTCAACTACGTTGCCAATGTTGGTGTCTAAGCATGAAAACGAATTGCAAAGAAATGATTTTATACTTACAGCGATTTCAACTTCTTGATTCTTCTTCTCTGTTCTTCTTCTTCTGCTCGCTGTCTTGAGAGCGTCACCGGACTGATCTCAAAACTCTTTCACAAGCCAAATCCCTCTTTCGATTGAAGCTCCTCTCCTTCTTCGTCGTACCCACTGGATTGCAATTTCGGACGCCTTTTTATAGGGAAAAACAAGCCGTTTCTCTTCTACCTCCATCAATGGAGGTGTTCAATGCCATTGATTGTGAACGTTTCAACGTTCACAATCAAGGCTTGTAACGCCTCGGCTTGTAACGCTAACATCTCCCACTCGTCCAATTCTATCCATATAGGTCATCTAGTCACTAAGACTATGTAAGGAAGTCACAAAGACCATATCGGAGCATTCAACTCATACTTCAGGGAAAATGGTTCGTTCGACAGCAAGCATACTGAGCAATTAATGCTAAGAAAGTTGTTACACTTAACTTAGCTGCTCTATAGAACGAATCAGAGACATCAATAACTTGCCTTTACCCCAGATTAAAAATTTACATCCATCTGAACATCTCTAATCCCTCATATGACATCTATGTCAAGAGCATGTTTGTCATCTCAAATCAAGACTCTTATTCACAATCACATTTTTAAGTACTTAACAAAAAATGTAACTGGTCGACCAGTGAATAAGTATTACAGATGTAAACCAATTTTAATCTTCCTTTTCAGCTAGAATCTATTCATTCTAATCAGTTGCTTTCCTAGTTATGCTCCATAGACCGAATCATCCATAGTCAATAGGACACACACTAAAGTAGCAACCACTGATTAAAACTTCAAGTAGACAGCTAAATAGTCACTTAGGGTAAGATTGAGATTAACTGATAATCTCAAGGGTCTCACATAGTAGAGAAGCAGGGATCCTTTCTCCTACTACCCTTATTGTCGCTACAGCACATGTGGTATGAATCACATGCTACGATGTTTTTCTCTCTACCAAAAAGAGTGCATGTTTTTCTCAAATATCTAACATCGTATAGATTTCGATCTAGACATACCTAACGTCTAATCCGAATTCAACTTATGAATTCCAATCTGGCTTTAAACAGGTTTAGTAAATGGTGGGTGCATTTACTTCGATCATTACATAAATGATCTCATCTTGATACAAAATCAAGGCGGCCTCAACTTATGAGTATGTCTCTCTTCACAACTACATAAGCTATCTCATAAGTAATGGTCTTACCTCTATTTATAACAAATAGAGACGATTGTCCATGTGAGTGGACCAATCTCAGCCTGCCAACATGCTCATCGAGACTTTTTCAAATGTAACAAATACATTCACACTGAATAGATCATGACATTTCATTTATAAAAATGTAACAAATACATTTACAATGTGTTACATCTTGCGTAGTCCCAAAGACTTCACATGTTCATTAAATGACTCTTTAGTCAATGGCTTAGTAAAAGGATCTGCAAGCATTGCTCGGGTAGGGATGTACTCAAGAATTATCTTTTTCTTGTCAACAATATCCCTTACAAAATTGTATTTAATTTCTATATGCTTGCCTTTGCTGTGATATTTAGGATCCTTGGAAAAAGCTATAGCAGCTTGATTGTCACAACACAATGTAACAGGGCTCCCACTGTCCTCAACAATCTTCAGATGCTTTAGGAACATTCTCAACCAGACAGCTTCTTGTACAGCCGCTGTACAAGCCACATACTCAGCCTCCATCGTCGACAGTGCTACACAAGCATGTTTCTTGCTGTTCCATGAAATGGCACCTCCATTCAGCATAAAAATATAGCCAGATGTGGATTTTCTGTCGTCAAGGTCCCCTGCCCAATCTGCATCTGCGTAGCCCTTCAAGCTCAACTTTGACCCTAGGAAGCAGAGACAATAATCTGTCGTTCCTTTGAGATATCTGAATATCCTTTTTACCGCTTTTCAGTGTCTCGATCCTGGGTTTGACTGGAAACGACTAACTAAGCCAACAGCATAGCTTATATCAGGGCGAGTACACAACATAGTGTACATCAAACTACCAATGGCACTAGCATATGGTCTTTTCTTCATCTCGGCTATCTCTTCAGGAGTCTTGGGAGACATACTTTTGCTCAAAACAACACCTTTCGCTGTAGGTGTTTGTTCAACGTTGCAATCAAACATATTGAAGTGTTGTAATATCTTAGTAATATAAGCTTCTTGGGACAAACCCAAAAGTCTTTTTGATCGATCACGAATGATCTGTACTCCTAAGATATACTCAGCTTCTCCCATGTCAATTATGTCAAATTGTGATGAAAGCCAAGACTTGACCTCAATCACAACTTTTAAGTCATTTCCAGCTATTAGCATATCATCAACATATAATGATAAAATGACCAACTTTCCTTTATCCTTTCTTAGGTAAACACAATGATCCTCATTGATCATTTCGAAACCATAAGATAAAATGACTTCATTGAATCTTATGTTCCATTGTCTTGACGCTTGCTTTAGCCCATATATAGACTTTTTAAGTCTACATACTTTTTCCTCTTGGCCATCAGCAATATAACCTTCTGGTTGTACCATATAGATTTCCTCGTCAAGATTACCATTAAGGAAAGCCGTTTTTACATCCATCTGATGTAATTCCAAGTCATAATGTGCTACTATAGCTAAAATGACACGTATTGACACAAACTTCACAACAGGGGAAAATGTCTCTTCAAAATCAATACCCTCCAATTGGGTATATCCTTTTGCAACCAGACGAGCTTTGTATTTATTAATCGATCCATCTGCCTTCCTCTTGATTTTGAGAATCCATTTATTCCCAATAGCCCTTCGGCCTGGAGGAAGATCGACTAAATCCCAAACCTGATTCTTTCTCATAGACTCCATTTCTTCATCCATTGCAATTCTCCATTTTTCTCTAACTGAGCATTTCAATGCTTCCTCAACCGTTCGAGGTTCTTCATCGTCAACTGGGAGAATCATTAATGCCTCATTTTCAATGTCAAACCTTCTCCGAGGAATAATCTTACGATTACTTCTTCGCAGGTTTGACTGTTGAGAAACTAATTCACTTATAGGCAATTCACTCCCACTAGGTTGACTAGATTCAGGCATTCCCTGAGATTCCTGATCTGTTAATGGAGGAACAGTATCCTCCTCCTCTATTGCAAATAGAGGAGTTGATTTATCAACTTCACCTCTTGTTGGGAACTCAGTTTCGAGAAAAGTAGCATCTCTTGACTCAATTTCAGAGATGGTTCCATCTTGCTGCTCACCAATAAAAACATAACCCTTGGAAGTATCAGAATATCTTACAAAGATACATTTCTTACCTCTGGGTCCTAATTTTCTATATTTGTGAGTCTTATCATGAATATAAGCAGCTGACCCCCATGGTCTCAGATTACTCAAATCTGGTTTTCTGCCTGTCCAAAGTTCATATGGAGTAGATGGAATAGATTTAGAAGGCACTCGGTTAAGTATGTAAGTTGCAGCTAATAATGCATCTCCCCAATAGGAAATAGGCAAATTAGCTTGAGCCATCATCGACCTAACCATTTCAAGAAGAGTTCGATTTCTTCTTTCAGCAACTCCATTTTGCTGTGGAGTTCCAGGGATAGTTAACTGTCTAATAATCCCTTTCTCATTACATATTGTCTTGAACTGATCAGACAAGTATTCACCTCCACGGTCAGTGCGTAAGGTTTTAACCTTACGTTACAATTGATTCTCAACTTCGTTCAAATAACGATTAAAGCAATCTAATGCTTCAGATTTATGAGAAATCAAATACACATGACCAAAACGCGTGAAATCATCAATAAATGTAATGAAATATGAACTACCATTTCTAGCCTTCACGTTCATCGGACCACAAATATCCGAATGAATCAATTGCAATGTTGAATCAGCCCTAATAGCCTTACCAAACGGTTTCCTAGTTGCTTTTCCAGCAAGACAGTGCTCACATATAGACAAGTCAACTTTAGCACGAGTGCCGAGCAGAGCCTCTCTTGCTAATCTATTCATTCTTTCTTGTCCTATATGTCCCAATCTAGCGTGCCAAATTTCATCATTAACATCAGCATCACTAGTAAGATCAATGTTTGAAAAACAACCATTATTTCCACAATTAATATCAGGTTCTACATCAAGAACCATGAAACCGTTTGATATAAAACCATATCCAATTAACACAGAGTCAATTCTAAGTTCTACTCGACGACTGTAAAAATTCATACAATAACCCAATTCAAGAAGACAATTCACAGAAACAAGATTCCGTCGAATCTCAGGAGCATACAGGACATCATGCAGAAACAATGTACGCCCACCATGAAGGTTGAGTTTGCAAGTGCCAATTCCTTTGACTTCAATTCTTGCATTGTTTCCCACATATATCCACTTATTGCCAGCTGGTACACGACGGTACTCCACGTACGTAGCTCGATCACGAGCTACATGGTTCGTTGCTCCTGAATCTATAATCCACAAAGGATAAGAATCAGCTAACAACACCGAACTAGCAACATAAAGCTCATGAAAAGAAGATAAATATGGATTTACCTTTTTCGGCTCAGTACACTCCCGAGCGAAATGACCCTTCTTGCCACAGTTGTAGCAAGTAAGCTTGCCCTTAGGTTTCTTTCCATTCTTCTTCCCTTTCTTCTTGATTGGGTCCTGCACAGTTGTAGCACCAGCTTCTTTTCCCTTTCCCTTTCCTTTCTTAAACCATTTTTTCTTATTCTTGGATCCAGAACCTTCAGCTACAAAAGCTTGCTCAGAAATCCTGGCGGATTCTATTCTCTCCGCCTCCAGTTCAATATGGCGTGAGACATCAATGAAAGTCCTGATACTCTCACTGTGAGTAAGGTTCTGCTTCATTGTTTCCCAAGAATCAGGAAGGGAACGAATAACTGCTTGAACCTGTTGTTCGTCGGTCAACTCATGACCAGCAGTCTTAAGCTCCCGAATCATATTACCCATTTCTCTCAGATGTTGGGTCATTGTAACATTCGGGCGCTTCTTACAACTGTCAAACTTGATTGTCAGTTGACGAAGCTTGCTCACACTAACTCCACTGTATCTTTCTTTCAGGGCAACCCAGACAGCATGAGCTGATGGTAGTGGCTCATACTCAAATACCAGGTCATCTACCATTGAACTAATCAATATCCCTTTGCAGTGGAGTCCTTTTTCTTCCATGCCCTATAGGCATCAAGATCCAATCTGTACTGTGCAGTCGAACCAACAGCAGGTTCAACCATGAAATGATTTACAGCCTCCAGAACTTCTTGTTCCTCAAGAACATATTGTATCTTGAGATGCCATATTTTATAGTTGTCCCCATACAATTTTTCCCCTTTGTTCAGTTCAGCTATGATGTTCTTGGTTGCCATGATCTATCATAAATAAACATATTATTCATTAATTCAGTGTATATCATATGTACATAATTTTTGATTGACTCAATGTAAACTTGACTTGGATTACGAAATCAAGTGATAACTACGTTTTCACTCATCATTCGCATCATCCAATCTAATTAATATTGATCAATTATATTACATACATCCAATTAAATGAACTAATCATTTATCTTGAATATGAACTAATCACATAAATGAACTAATCATTTATCTTGAATATGAACTAATCACATAAATGAACTAATCATTGACAAGTTAGTTAACACATAACATAACTTTATTTAACAGGCTTAATAAGCAGGTACAAACAAACAGAATTCAACGAACTAGATAATATGACATCATTCCCATAATAAAAAAATATTATGGCAGTAGCTATCACTCTCTCGTTCATCTCTATTTGGCCAATCTGATCAGGCTCGGGATCTTCCACAGATTCTATCAGTTCTTCCTCAAATATTTCAGGATCTTCATCGATCATTTCAATATCGAGGTCTTCCTCAAATATTTCAGGGTTTTCCCCAGGCATTTCGGGATCGTCCTCGAACATTTCAGGATCGTCCTCGAACATTTCAGGATCGTCCTCGAACATTTCGGGATCTTCCTCTGGGTCCTCCTCAGAATCTTCAATTGGATCCCACTCGATTTCCTCAGGATCCCCTTGGAATTCTTCAATCAGATCAATCTCTGGATCCTCTTCAAATTCTTCAGGATCCTCTTCCAGATCGTCCTCAGAATCTTCCAGATCCTCTTCCAGGTCGTCCTCAGAATTTTCCAGATCCTCTTCCAGATCGTCCTCAGAATCTTCCAGATCCTCTTCTGAAAAATTCTGGCGAAGTAGTTCTCTACGCAACTCGGTATAAGAGATACGTCCTTCGTAGCATCCCCAAATACCTCTTGCAGCTACTTCAGCACGCCTCGGCAATGAATTAATCAATGCCCCGATCCGGTAGTTATCTAGAACTGGAAACTCTTCCTGTTCGAGTTTCCAAAATAGACGTTCAAGCCTTCCTATATGCCCTTGGATGCCCAGGTGTGGGAGGAAGTCAATCTCCTCTATCTGTTCCCTCAAATGATTTCGTCGCACATCTCGACGAGTCATTGTGGTAATAAATCTCGGCATCTGGAATTGAAATACACAATGTCAGTACAAAACCGACAAACCAGTAACAAAACTGGTTCAATTCAATTCACAACACAAATAGATAAAGGCATATAATTTTTCTTTTGTTTGTAGCTACAATTAAGCCTATTTAAATTTGAGATTCAACATAACGATCAAACTAGTCTGTTTAGTTCAGATTATTTGATCAAAACGGTTTGGTTAAATCAACTAATGGTTTAATCAAAACCGATTTGACCAACTTAATCATTTTTAAACTAAACTAGAATCTAATTTAATTAAGTTGAACCAAATCTAAACGAATAACTGAATAGAGTTACTGGTTGGGTCTGTTTGCCTTCGAAGAGGAGGTCGTCGGTTCGATCCTCCTTGGGCAGCAGCGTGGCATTTGTGTGTTTTGCAGAGTGTTGAATAGGTTTCGGAATAATTTTTTTTTTTAATTAAAAAAACTTTTCTCATTAAAACCGAAACCTAATCTTCTCCCCCCCCCCCCCACGCCCGCAGCCGCCGCCAGCAGCAGCCAAAGCAGCCTTTCTTCTTCCCCACCCAGCAGCGATTTTTTTTTTCTCGCCATCACCAACGCATGGAGTGATCTCCCGCGCGTGAAGCGATCGTCGGCGATCATCGGCCAGGGGAGCGAAAACGCCGAGAAGAAGGTGACGATTCCAAGCGATCAAAGCGATTTGTTCATCGCAAAGGTAAAAAAACGATTGTTTCATGCTTTTACAACTGCTCTGATACCATTGTTGGTGTCTAAGCATGAAAACGAATTGCAAAGAAATGATTTTATACTTACAGCGATTTCAACTTCTTGATTCTTCTTCTCTGTTCTTCTTCTTCTGCTCGCTGTCTTGAGAGCGTCACCGGACTGATCTCAAAACTCTTTCACAAGCCAAATCCCTCTTTCGATTGAAGCTCCTCTCCTTCTTCGTCGTACCCACTGGATTGCAATTTTGGACACCTTTTTATAGGGGAAAACAAGCCGTTTCTCTTCTACCTCCATCAATGGAGGTGTTCAATGCCATTGATTGTGAACGTTTCAACGTTCACAATCAAGGCTTGTAACGCCTCGGCTTGTAACGCTAACAGCCAACTCACTGTATACTGTGTACAATATAAAAAGAACGACAATGAGCTATGGGAGTCCCTGGACAAGAAGTACAAGACAAAAGATGTGAGGGGTCAAGAAGTTAATCGTGGACAGATTCTTAAACCACAAGATGGTTGAATCTAAGATGATGATCAACCAAGTCCAGGAGCTACATATGATCCTATATGAGATTCACTCGGAAAGTATAATTTTGAGTGAAACCTTCCAGGTAACTGCTATTATTGAGAAGCTACCTCCGAGTTGGAAGGACAATAAGAGTTTTGAAAGAAAGTTTTGAAGGACTTCGAATAAACTCATTATTAGACTTCGAATAAAGAAAGACAATAAGAGTTTTGAAAGAAAGTTTCTCTTAGGGTACTATGGAAGTCAATATGGTCAAGCACAGTCAAAATTTGAAATGAAAGAATCTCAAGTCTTTTAAGATGAGACTTAGAGGAGGCATAAGCAAAAAAAAAGTTCTTGAGAAAGTGTTTCAATTATGATAGAGTCGATCATAAATTTTTGAAGTGCATAAAGTCCAAGAAGAAGAAAAGGCCAATATGGTCGCCCTCCACTCTTCAGCGGGAATGACTTCTCGTATTGAAGAAAATAATGGAGGTGTATCTCAAGACTGACATCAAATAGTGGTTCCTACTTCGACAAGCATACATGACTCCACTGGACAATGCAATTGGTCAGCCTCTTGACCCATAAAAGTGAAACATAAAAATGAAGAAGAAGGCCCAAGAGGATTCAAAAACTCTGAACACTTTCCAATGTGGACTAACAAAGGAGGAACTCAATCGGGTTAGACAAACGCAAGGGAAGTCTAGGACAAGCTGATCGAATTGCATGAAGGCACCAATGATGCTAATGTAACTAAATGTGACTTGCTTTTGAATAGTTTACCTAATATAAAAATGTAGGACGAAGAAATGACTAGTCAACTACATGCGAGGATCAAGGACATCCTCAATCGACTTCACTTGATCAACCACCAGTTGGAGAACCGAGACATCATAAGGTATGCCTTGAACTTATTTCTCTGAAATGCACTATGAACATCTATAGCAGATGCCTATAAAGTTTCGAAGAATTTGTATAAGATAAACTAGATGAGTCATTCTATGAATTAGAATTACATAAACAGACTAACTCAAAGCAGATTAAGAAAGCTATAGCTTTCCTTACATGTTCTACTAAAGAGGTGAAGACAAGAACCTGAACCCATCCTAATCAGAAGATGAATCTGACTCAGAATCAGATGAAGAGGAGCAGCTAGTCAACATGGTCAGAAAAATATTCACTAGAAGAAAGAAGGATTTCACAAAGGACCTATAAAAGATGATCAAGTCAACATCCAATGACGCAAAGGCCAACATTACCTACTTCAGGTTCAACAAGAAGGGACATTTCAAATATGAGTGTCCAAATCGAAAGAAAGATAGGCCTAAGAAGATGAAAAAAAAGGCACTCCAAGCCACCTGGGATGAGTCTTCCTTAGAAGAGTCAATTGTAGAAGACAAAAGGTAAACAAGCTATCTCGATAGCTCGCACCGATGACAACCGAACCCAAATCAGAATGTGTTAAGACCAAGAAGAGGAGTTCGAATACGAGTCAAGACATAGGCCCGAGCCCATTTCCAAAGGCTCAAACTAGGAACAACTTATTGTAAATGCAAAGTTCTTTAATGTTATTACATATTTAAATAAGAAATTATCTACATCAGAAAATCAAGTTAATTTGCTTCTTAAGGAAAATCAAGACCTTAAGGAACAACTTAACTTAAACTCCTCAACGAAACAGGTTTAAAATGGAAACTCAAATCAGGGTGTAAAACTTGAGGGAGAGAATTTGATTTTGTGAAGTAGAGAAGTCTAAAGGACTGTTAGAAACTTTCACAGCTATATCGAAAAATTTAGATTTAATACTTAGATCTCAAAAAACTATTTATACAAATCAGGACTTTGATACAAACCCAACTCAACGAATAAATCATTTATTTCACTTGTTAAACAAAAATAAACAAACTAAAAAATGAGTTTCGAAAGCTTACCTAATAATGTAAGTAGGATAAAATCAATTTTATTTACATAAACATGAAATTCAATATATAAACACAAAACATAGAACATATGATTCAGGAGGAGGTACCAAATTAGTTGGTACCTTAAAAACAACATCTACCTATCAAGATACCTAGGATTAGATAACACAGAATTAAATTTTAACCTGTTAAGATTAAAGACTAGTATTAAGTCTCTTAGGCAAGACTAATTGGAAAGCTTTGTTTAAAGCATATAGTTACTTCTACTGACTTCTAAGTGACTCACGACAGCCTGTAAGCTAATCTAAGGAAGCTCGATTGGAGGACCCAAAGCTATACTTAACCTAACATAAGTTAAAATAACCTCTGAAACTTAACTTAACTCATCTCATAAAACTATAGGAATACCTTGGTTGAAAAACTAGATAGATGAATAAGGAAAATCAAAATTAAAATTTTGATTGAATTCGACAATCAACCCTAATCAAAAGGGTAAATACCTTTAAACCACCCTGTGTTTTCTATCAAGTAGCATTTTGTCCCCTCTATATTTAATAAATAACATTTAACCCCCTTTGATCAAAAGTCAAATATGAGAAAACTTATAAAAAATAAATATGCCATTTTTTTATCATTTTTTGATAGGTTGGTTGGTTCATTAATTATACTATCTTCTTTTGTGAGGTACAATTAATATAATATAGGTAAAACAGCATTAAAGTTGGTAATATGAACTATTTCTATCTGGATGCATTTCTCTCACTTTTCATCAAAGCTCATTTTGTATTTTTAAGAGAGTTCTTCATTTCTTCTAATATTGTGGCTTTTTAGTACAATTCCTGAACTTTTTGGAAGATAAAGTTGTTGAAGTCTCTATTTTATCCATCCACTAGAAGAACTCACATCCATCATTTTTCTACATGCAAATAGTAGTTTATATCCATTAGATAATAATGGTTTTGGATTTATGTAGTATAATAAAATGTTTGAACACTAACCTTGTAGTCACAATAACCAATAAACTTCCTTCTTGAATTTTGTAATGTCTTTGATATGTGAAATGGTATAATTTTGTCACATCAACACTTCTCTTCTACTTCATTGTAGTCACATTTGATGATGAGGTGATTTTTAATGATGAATTTTGTTACATTTTCACTTGATTTTGGTTCATCAATTTAGAATTTTGGCTCTTTTTTTATTTGGTGAGGGTGGTTGAATATGTTTTTGGTTGGTTAACTCTTTCAGAGTTGTTACTTTTCTATTATTTATGTCGGTGTATGTATAAATTTTGTGAGAGTTTTTATTGAAAGATATAATGTTAAGACTAAAAGGAATTTAGATATTTCAACAATGGTATGATATCTTTCTCTTAGGATCTCCCCAAAAGGAATTTAGATATCTCAATAATTTTGGGCCTAAGCTCTCATGGTTTTGCTCTTGGGATCTCCCCAAAAGGTCTCATACCAATGAAGATATCTTTCTCTTATAAGTCTTTGATCTTTTTCATGTGTTTTCAATGTGGGACTATATTTGCAACCTTGCAACCCAAACAATCCCCCCTCTCAAACAAAGGACCATAGGCCCCCTCAAGTGGAAAGTCTTTCCGTTTGATGTCCAATTCTCAACCCACTAGGACTTTCTGCCCCTCGATCCACCCGACCTAATAGGACTTCACTGCCTAGCCACAACTAGAACTTCTTTGCCTAGTGTCTGATCCTCTTGATCAAGACACGGGAGCCCACACTTCCATTGTTCAAGGCTTAACCCACATAGTTAGATCTAGATCATAGCACTAGTTCGTGCTTCTTTTGGTAGTTAATCTGGTGAAGAGCGACCTAGCTCTTATTCTAATTGTTAGGACCAAAAGAAATTTAGTTATCTCTACAATTGTATGATATTGTTCACTTTAAGCATAAGCTCTCATGGTTTTACTCATGGGCTCACCCCAAAAAGTCTCATACCAATGGAGATATCTTTATCTTATAAGCCTATGATCTTTCTATTGTGTTTTCAATGTAGGACTATGCTTGTAATCTTGCAACCCCAACAATCCCCCCCCCCTCAAACAAAGGACTATAGGCCCCTCTCAAGTGGAAAACATTTCCGTTTGATGTCCAATTATTAACCCACTAGGACTTTCTGTCCCTCGGTGCACCCGACCTACTAGGACTTCTCTACATGGTGTCTGGTCCTCTTGATCAAGACACGGGAGTCCACACTTCCTTTGTTCAAGACTTAACCCACATGGTTAGATCTGGATCATGGTTTTAACTTGTGCTTCTTCAGGCGGTTAGTCCGGTGAAGAGCGACCTAGCTCTGATACCAATTGTTAGAACCAAAAGGATTTAGATATCTCCATAATTGTATGATATTGCCCACTTTGAGCCTAAGCCCTCATGGTTTTGTTCTTGGGCACTCCCCAAAAGGTCTCATGTTGGTGCCCAGGTTGGTTTTGATATGATCAACCAAGTTAGGTTAGGTCCTATTGTGGTTTTGATCCCTCTGTCTAACTAAGTGTGCAGGAGCTTAAGAGCGGAGAAAGTCGAGCATAAGATGCAAAGAAGGATTGCACGAGGAAGTGAGCCGACTAGCTCGGTGCATCCGAGGGACGCGGAAGCTGCGGAAGAGTATGCCGGTGGAGCGAGAATTTCGTGTGCGATGTTCGAGGGACAAAAAGACAGGAGGAAGGGTGCTCGAGGGGCGAAAGGTCGGAGTCGGATTCGGGTAAGCCTAACTCCGGTTGGCCAGAAATCACCCAAGAAGACCCGCTAAAGACCAATCAGCAAATTGCTAACCAAAAGTCACTTGGCCGCCCGGGATCTCGGGCGCCCCTATGCATACGAGCACCTGAGCACTCAAGGGCCCCTATGCATATAGGCGCCCGAGAGCCAATTCCTATCTGTCAACTAGCCATTTGTGAACGTTGCACTTCAGGTAACACCCAAGCCGCATGTCAGGCACTCTCAAGTACTCGAGCGCCCCTATAGTGTCACGTCAGTATTCTGATAGAATTTAACAGGCCTATAAATAGGCCCCCAGAGCTCAGTTCCATATCATCAATCAACTGTAATCAAACTTATAGTAATTATTCTAGTTTATGTCTTGTGCTAAGTCTATAAAGGCTTTTCCACTAGAAGGAGATTTTGATAGTAAGCTTCTATTGTCTTAGATTAGCAACCACTCAGGTTGCAACTGTTGGGACCTTTGCGTCTAGCAAGAGGGGGTGAATAGCCCGTTGCTCCCAATATGTTGATTTTCTTTCAATTTAAAGTGGTTCGGAGATAAAACTCCTACTCCACGATATTCCGTGAGGTGGACAATTCTGATTCGTCAGTGAATGAATCCCCAGAAAGCTTCCGACTAGCTCGTGTAGCTCCTTGTAGGTGGAGAAACCTCGCCACAACCCGCAACACACACTTGAGCACTTTGACTACTAATTGGCCTTTAACCAAAGCCAATTTCATTAACCCTAGCAAGCCAAACCCAGCTCCCTTAAATAGAGCTCATGGTTGAACTACCCATTACCAATCGACTGGTTCCAATCGAATCCGAACGTTACAACCCAACGCACGAATTCCCAGTCGATACCAGTCAATTGCACAGAAGATCAGTCGACTGATCCAAACATCAATCAACTACCCAAACCCTAAACCTAGGGGTTCCCTTCCCGAGTACAATTCTTTCACACTCGGACCCTCACGACTCAACTAACTCTTCCTTTGCAGCTTCAACCTATTTCCTTCAAGCCTTTTTCCACTTTAGCTATCGTCCCTCGGATGTATACAAGCTCGTGGCTCATCCTCATGTCATCCTTCGCGTATACCTCGAAGTGTGGTTCCTCGGCTCATCGTTCCTGCCTTGTCCACGGTCTCTCAGATGTATACAAGCCCACAGCTCGTCTCCTCAAGCAATCTTTCACCGGACCCAAAGTTGTCCAGCTAAGTCTATGCTTATCCTACAAACATGCACACGCAAATACATATATCAGACACAAGAGTAAACCTAACTTAAACTCTTTACCCAAATATTAAAACACATGATCCCACAGATCATAGATTGTTTTAACAATCTCCCTCTTTTTGATGTTTGGCAATACATTTAAGTTAGAGAAAACAAAATATCAAATAACAAATGCTAATCAATATTTGGACTTACATTGCCAAGGTTTCACCATGGACTTATACCGCCTATGCATATACCAATGCAATGCAAACATGCAGGGATCCAATCACAAGGCATCCTCACACCTAAACTCCCTGTTGAGTTACGATTTTTTACCAAACGGGTTTTTTAAGAACCTCTCTAAAGCTCCCCCTATATTGGACTTATAAAAGTTTTTTAAGAACCTATCATAAGGTTCCCCCTTTGACAATAAATGAGCAACAATGCTCCCCCTTCACCTAAGCTCCCCCTTGACCAAGGATTTCTTGCAAAAGCATGTTTGGTTTCACATTTAAACCTAAAACTTCTTCCCATTTGTCACACATCAAAAAGAACTCTAACAATATCCCAATTATTAGATTCATTAATCTCTAATGATCACAAATAATGTGTAATAATCCCCCATAAGATTACACACAAGTTTGATATTATTAGGATATTTTTCGATTTAGCTGAAAATAGTTTCAGCCTATATCAGTCGACTGGAATAGTTACTAGTCGACTGATCCCTATCGAAAAGGAATCCCACAAAGTTATCAGTCGACTGCCCTCTACACTAGTCGACTGTTACTCTGATATCAG
Organism: Boesenbergia rotunda; assembly: GCA_024364735.1. Taxonomy (NCBI): domain Eukaryota; kingdom Viridiplantae; phylum Streptophyta; class Magnoliopsida; order Zingiberales; family Zingiberaceae; genus Boesenbergia; species Boesenbergia rotunda. The sequence goes on from JAGFNQ010000860.1 coordinate 104,943, forward strand.
TCTAATTCAACATTTTTGACCCAATTCAGAAATGCACCAGAAATTTCATAAATCTCCAAAAATTTTCAAATTTTGTGGAGAGGTTTGTGGTACTCGTGTCTACTTAGAAAAAATACATTCGAAAATGTATCTATCACCAATCCCAAGGTTGACACAAAATCCAAAACTATAAATGGTTCAATTGAACCTTGACTTAAAGTCCTAATTTTGACCTCCTCTTGATGTATCTGCCCATACCAAATAATAATGCATCCCTAGCATTGGTTTATATGACATCTATACATCAAAAACTAATTTTCATGCAATGTGGCCCCAATGTCATATTTTCATGCATGAAATACACTTCCAATATGTCAAATCCCTAAGATTGAGATTCAAATCTGTCTCCAAATTCTTTGGCACACTCCATTGTCCATCTAGATTTTTGTGAGAAATCCTCCCAAGATCCATTGATCATGGGTCCCAACTTAGCTTCTAGAGTTCCCCCTTGAGCTCTTAGCCTTAGCCACCTCCCTAGGTGACTCTTCTACAAATACAAGGTCACACCGGTGTACATCCGGTGATCCTTGGCCTACAACCGTAACCTACTTAACTTTTAACACTTTGTCCTTAGTTAAGATTTTCTTTCCTTTACCCTTGGACATCTTATCCTTGGTCAAGGACTTTTTGCCCTTAAATGGCGTCATTTTTATTGAGACTGATTGGCGAGCTAGAGGGGGGGTGATTAGCTTCGATTCGCTTGTAGATGATTTGTCGTGGTGGAAGACTTCAAGCAATCGCTAACACAAGGATTTACTTGGTATCCACCCCGGTCGGGTGACTAATCCAAGGATCCACTCTCCTCACACTCTCATGCACTATGAAAGTCTCCTTCTTGAGGTGGAGAAACCTCTTACAAGCTTACAAGAAGAATACACCAAAGGAAAGCAAAATAAAATGGAAAATCTTACAAGATTTACAATAAAAGAACTCTCTTTGCTTTCCTTGCTATCTTCAAGCTTGTGATTGCCTCTTGGACCTTGGAAATGCAGCAGCACTAAGCTCCAAGACTTCCCTTGAAATGACAATGAAGTTGGAGAAGAAGAGAGGAAGAACTACGGCCAAAAACCTGCGTGAAAGACCTTATACCCGACGCCTAGGGTTTCTGAATCGATTACCCAATCGATTACCACGTAGGATTTAGCCGTTCAACGGCTAGTTTTCGAACCGTAATCGATTAGCCAATCGATTACGGGTGGCATGAATCGATTACCCAATTGATTCAGAGCCTCACTGTCTTCTCGCGCAAACCCCAGTGATCGATTACCCCAATCGATCAAGAGACACCTTAATCGATTGACCAATCGATTAAGGACGGTCTGAATCGATTACTCAATCGATTCAGCCACCTTCTGGACTAGCCACAAACTACCCTAATCGATCCACTGATCGATTCACCCAATCGATTACCCAATCGATTGAGTCCAACCTAACTTGTGCTCACAAGTCTAGGGTTCCCTACCAAGTGTCCGGTCAACCCCTTTGACCGACTTGGTTTTCTTCTGCCTAGCTCCCAGCTTGGACTTAGACTGGTTCTCAACCAGATTCGCCTAACCCTCGAGTTAGGTCTAGTCTCTCGGTAGACTTCCACCTTGCCAGCCTGTGATCTCCCCGATCCATCTGGACTTCACATAGTCCCACTAGGTCTTTTCCCATGTCAGCGTACGATCTCCTCGATCCACCTGGACTTCACCTAGTCCCACTAGGTCTTTTGCCTTGCCAGCGTACGATCTCCCCGATCTACCTGGACTTCACCTAGTCCCACTAGGTGTGCCTAGTCCCACTAGGTCTTTTGCCTTGCCAACGTACGATCTCCCCGATCTACCTGGACTTCACCTAGTCCCACTAGGTGTGCCTAGTCCCACTAGGTCTTTTGCCTTGCCAGCGTACGATCTCCCCAATCTACCTGGACTTCACCTATTCCCACTAGATGTGCCTAGTCCCACTAGGTCTTTTGCAGTCAAGCCTCCAGTCAACCTTGACTCACTTGACTTCCTACGACATTCAAACATCATCACATACAAACATCAATGTCAAACATCGAAACATACGACCTCAAGCTCACCCGAGCTTGCTAGACTCAAGCTCACCTGAGCTTTGTCAAACTAGGTCAACCCTGACCTAACCAAGATTGCACCAACAATTTTTAGACTTCCCCTTGCTATAGTCATATTGTACCATTGCATATAACTTCTCCATAGCATTGGAGAACTTGGATCGGTATCCTAGACCCGATCTATCATTGTTGAGTTTTTGACCACCCAACACCATACCTAAACTCTTAGATCCAATAGTGAATCTATCTAGGGGTTTATTTAATTTATCAAGTTTTTCCCTCAAAGCTTGATTTCCCCATTTTAAGCTCCTAAACCTAGAATCGATATGTCCACCTTGGACATTCCTAGACCTACCCAATTGTCTAGGCATATGTCTCCTTTCTTTAGGATTAATGTCTTGGTCCTTAGGTC
>JAGFNQ010000860.1:109018-128768 GCA_024364735.1 Boesenbergia rotunda
CCCTCTTCCCAAGCGCCTGTATCAACATAGGCACCTAGGAGCCCTCTCAGGAGACATTTGCCACCCGGCCCATCCGGTTGGGCTTTTGCCCAGCTTTACTCACCAGGACTTTTGCCCAGTCTTACGACCAGGACTTCATGCCCAGTCCACGACCAGAACTTATTGCCTAGCTTCACTTACCAGAACTTTTGCCCAGCTTCACTCACCAGGACTTCGTGCCTAGTCCACAACCAGAACTTATTGCCCAACCCTATATCAGGACTTCGATGTCTCGCCCTCGGCCAGAATTTTGCCCAATTTCTCGAATCAGGACTTCGGTGCCCAACCCGCGGCTAGGACTTAGTGCCCAATCTATGATCAGGACTTAGTACCCAATTCTTCGAACCAGGACTATTGCCTAGGTTAAACTAGGACTTTTCTTTACCTTGGTACTCCTTTCTGACTAACCCTTCCTTCTTCAATGTATCACTAACTTATGTATATTGTTAAACAATGAAACACTTAGAGGAGGACATCACTGATGCATTTGCACCAACATTAACTATCTGAAATCTTTGTGAGTCGCACAAAAGATCTATTTTATATTACAAGGGCAATTCACCCCCCCTCTTGCCGGTTCACATCGATCTAACAAGTGGTATCAGAGCCAGGTTACCGCAGAAGGACAAACCACCAACTGCAGTAAATTCTAAAAAATGGGTGGACCAGTGATCTACACGCCGAAGTTTGAGGGGAGTTCACAGAATGGAAGAGGAAGATCAAGGTAGTTTTACTACTATCTATGAACTATTACTGACAATAAAAAAGATTTTTCAGCTCTGAAGATAACGAAGGAAAGATCAAGAACCTGACTCTTGGAACAAGAAGGAGCAAGCAGACGCTATAGCTAACGGAAAGGCGGAATTCCATCTGCTGACCATCCTCCCCAAATAAGATGACAATCGAATTAGGAAATATAACTCGGCAAAGGAACGAAAGGACGAAGGACGCTCAGGGAGTTCCTCTCCATCCAGTGGATAGGACTGAAAGGACGCTCAGGGAGTTGGATATAGAAGAAATGTTCCTTCCATCCCTTATGGGACGAAGGAAGACCCCCTAGAAACTTATGGCCAGTACGGGTAGTAAGTCAAATGCCCCTCGTGAACCAACTGGGACAATGAAAAAATCGAAGAATCTGGGGGGGGGGTTAAAGGGACGTTGAAAAGTTTGAAGAGAACAAACGCCCAGCCCATCTGGGCAAAGGCGTTTAGAGCCAGTTGGTAAAAAGGTATGTTGAAATAGGTGGGACATTCATGAAAAGGGGGAATAGGGAAATGAAGCCCTAATTCCACCTGCCCTAAGAAGAAGGTGAAAAACCCGCAAGAGTCTCTACAAGTGATTGACCTAAGGCGAAACTCGCACTCCCAGTCCTCCGGAATACCATATCTCCGGCAGGTGGCTTGGAGGGATTCTAACCTAACCCTAGAAGAGATGGTGTCATACCACCCCGGATGATAGGTTGGTTCCTCTAAGGAATCTTCGTCCTGCCTCGGGTCTTCTTCTTCCTCTCTATTGGACCCATAGAGATGAAGGAGAGAAAAGAACAGAAAGAACTTACACTTGGGGATTGCGGCAGCGAAACGAACAGCATGATCGAAGATATTTGCAAATAGATAACGCAAGAAGGCGGAAGGGTGTCGTTGCACCTTTACCGGTTTTATAGGGAGAAGTCGCCCGCCTGTAAGCAATAGGGAGGCAGCACGCCAATGGGCTGATGGGGTATACCGAGGAGCCACCATCCTTTACTGGCATCGCCTCGTATGGCCCACGCGCGGATCAACGGGAGATCGCCGCGCAAAGAATGATGGAACACGTGGCAAGGCAACATTCGTCAAATGACCTTGTCGCCATTAATAAAACCCATGCGCTTTTAAAAATGCCATGGACAGTGTTAGGGCGTCGTCGCGAGGTCTGTAGAAAGGCGGGAGGACTTCGAAGAGCCGCCTGGGGTCCAGGGGTGCATGGTACGATTCTTCGGACTAGGTAGGCCGCTAAGGGAGTAGTAAAAGACATATGGACCCCAATGACATAGCTTTTTCACTACACCACTAGTCTAATCAGTCAGCAACACTTCCTTCGATTAACTTGGAGGGAGGGACTTGTGATGAGGTTAAGTACCCCGTGGCTAACACGTGGACTGAAAAAACTATGTGACAAGACCTACTGAGGCTAGACGACTCTCTTTACGTGGCGCCTGAGGCCCCCTCGGGAAAGGGGTTCCCGAAAACACCACAAGCAAGCATACTCTAGAGACTGACCTGGGAAGACACGCTTCCGAGATCACCTCGGGAAGTCAGGTCCCGAGATCACCTCGGAAGTCAGGTCCCCGAGATCACCTCGGGAGGGTAAGCGCCTGGCCCCCCCCCCCCCCCCGGGGCCAAAAGACCCTGAGATCACCTCGGGGTGGTGGAGCACGAGGAGCACTCGACCTCAAGTAATGATCCCCCTTTCTTCAGATCTATGGATAATCAGGACTCGTAATACACAGTCATTAATGCCTTCATTATCATAACGGTCCAGATTTCATTGCGGCGATGACCGTTATAAGGGTTATCCAATAACCAAAGATCGAGGGGACGTGACGAAAATCGTGGAGATACGTATGACTGCCGCCTCAGGTATAAAAGTTACTCCAACCCCTCCGGTAAATGAGTTACGCACTCTCTAACTTAAGCATCTTCTCCTTGCTTTCTTTCATCTCCTATACTGAGACACTGACTTGAGCGTCGGAGTGGGCTCTGCCGGACAACCTTCGGCGTGTTCCCATTAACGCTCGTGTTAATCTCGCAGGGTGAGAATTTTCCTCTAGCGTCAGCATACGTGTGGGTTGAACCCTGGTGACTGACCATTGACGTCAATTCCTTTCGAAATAATAATAATAAAATTTATTTTGAGATTTAGGTTATATTCTGATTACCAATATTAATATTTTTTTAATCGGTTAATTAATTGTAAAATATCTTCTACGATTTAGGACAAAAATACCCGATTTTTCTCATATTTGTTAAATCTAACGAATATTCACAGTCATCAGCTTCGACAGTAACACCAGCACATCAGCCCAAATAAGAAGCAAATTTGACGGGCCATTATAATTAGCATCACCCGGTCACGAAGGCCCACATAAGAAGCAAATTTGTAGGCCCAATATAATAATTAATGTAAACTTACTATGGATTCCAATTATCATGTATAACTTTGATTATATGATTAATAGGTAATTATATAATCAAGATTATAAAAAATAAAATATAATTTTATATTGTTTAATTCAATTTACATGATCAAATAAAATTTTATTCGTTTGAAGATAATATTATATAACTTAGTATAATATTTTACTGTATTATCCTTTAATTCATGCTAAGCATATTTGTCTAAATTACAAAAAGAAAAAATAAGATGATATTATATATTTCTTCGCGTCCTCGATTTAAGTATATAAAATTATATCAGTATTTGAATATCTAAATTGTATTTATTTTAATTTTTAAAAATTAAAATATAAATATATATATATATATATATATAATATATATAAATAAAATTGAATTATTATTTTTTAATGTGTTCAGATAATTTTATTAAACTATAGATTAAGTTTATTGAATTTATCTTAATTATAATATATTTAATTTACTAAAATTTTAATTAAATATTAAATTTAAAAAAAACGACCGCCAATGACACCGATGCTAACTTTTACACCTACAACATCAATGCTGATGTGTCGACCGTCGATGCCGACCCACGGTTGCTGTCACCTCCATGTTCGATTCCAATCGCTCCAAGAATAATTTTAGAATTTTTTTTTTGGTTAAACTCCACAATCGAAAAAAGAAATAAGGTAAACCAAGATATTCCGATTCTGGGTTAAATGGCCTAATTGATAATATTTACTGACGTGTTGAAATTGAGAAAAACTTCAGAATCGAGTAAAACCTTAACCAAATATGATTATCATGAATATTCATAGGCAGATAATCAAGGTTAAACGAAACAAGGCCTAAATGTATTAAACGTTAATCAACAGCATCACAACACCATGTTAGTCTTTGATATGAAATATTACAACTTGTGATAAAGTAATTTCTCGTAATCCCTTTGTTGTTGATGATCACTTATCAAAAGCACAACAAACATGGGCTCATTGAAAACCATAAAGAAAGAATTAACTTTAATTTTGAAGATTTACAGAACAATTGTCCTGTGTTGTCGACTTGGATATTTCTAGATCATCCTCAACTAACTATAGCGTATTTTATAAATATTTTTCTTTTAAATAGATGTGAATTTTGGGATGTTAAGTTTCGAGATCGTCCACCACAAAAGCTTTCCGATTTATTCTAACAATCGATAAAAAATTTTCATGAGAATGAGTCGATCGGTCGAGATTTGACATTACCAATCTTGTTAATCATTTTTGCCACAGAAACTATGATGCAACGATAGGGCGACTAGTCGTCATCTCAGACATCCGCAGTTCAATCTTAGCTACTGACGGTGATCAAAGGTCGGTAAGAGGGGAGTGAATTACCCTTGAAAATAAAAAAACTCTATCTTTTGTTTCGTCTTAAACAATGATGTTTATTAGTTAACGGAAATAATAAATAACATTAAAAATATAACAAATTTAAAAGAAAGAGACAGTCGAAATTTTACTTGATTTGTAACCAGGGAGGTTGTTAATCCAAGGTAGAATATAGTTTGTATCTTCTGGATAAACTCCTTCGGGGTGGAGAAGCCTTTTACACAAGAAAAAGCTCAGAAAAGTAAATGAAAACTACACAGAACTTGTTTGTTAATGCTTGAAATGAATGAGTGAATTGAAACTGAGCTCTAGGATTCTATTTATAGCCCCGGACAAACTTATTTGTTTGCTGACGTGGCAATACTAGGGCGCCCGAGTGATCTAGGGCGCCTAACATGTAGCCTGGATGTTATCCATTGTGCAACAGTTGCAAACGGTAGATTGGCTGATAAGTATGGACTATCGGGCGCCCGAGTGCTGCGGCGCTTGAGTGCTCAAACATCCGAGATCTCGGGCGCCCATATCCATACGGGCACCCAATAAGCCTTTGGTCAGTATCACGCTGACCAAATTTCAACGGGTCTTCTTTGGATAATTTTTGACTAACCAGAGTTAAGCTTATCCGAACCCGACTCCGGCCTTTCGCCCCTCGAGCTTGCTTCCTTCCGGGTTCTCATCCCTCGGACGTCGCGCACGTTGTTCTCTCTCCATTGATATACTTTTCCGCAGCTTTCGTATCCCTCGGATCCACCGAGTCCGTCGGCTTACTTCCCCATACAATCCTTCTCGTCCATTGCGTCTTACGCTCGACTTTCTTCGCTCCTATGTTCCTGCACACTTAGACAAAGGGATTAAAAATATAAAGATCTAACTTAAATCGGTTGACCATATTAAAATCAAATCTAGGATACTTACAACTATGATATATTTTATAAAAAAAATCTTCAAATAAATGATGAATTTTGAAATATTAGACTTCTTAATTGTCCATTATAAATACTTGCTAATAAATTTTTTTTTTCATGGAGTCGAATCACATCCCACATTCATCTTTATTCTTTGACATTTCTAGACAGTGAGAGAATTGACTTTAAATTTTATGAATAAATAAATAGAGATAACTTACTAGAGCTCCACGGGGCACATAGAAGTGGTTTTTAAAATTCATATAAATGAAATCTAACCATATTTAGTTTCTTATTTATAATCTTTTCCATTCATGAAAACTTTTAAATAATCAAATATAATTTTCATAACCTTTTTAATACTTTTGTTTGGTAAGAGATTGTTATCATTAATATAAATATGGAAACTAACAAAACTGAATTTCAAAAATAATTATTTTTCAAAATTGTAATTCCAGTCAAAGTTGCCGAGATTATTTTGGAAATTCTCTTTTTTTATCTCATTTTTTATTATTTCACATTGACAATCGTAAGAATAGAAATGAAAATTTCTACTTATCCGTAGAAAAGATTTGATAGAATGGAAAAAAATATGGAAAAATTATCAATATTGGATATCTGAATATCTGATTAAATAAGATGTATATATATATTAAAAAATCCAAAATTCATTAAGTATTTTTGTTTATATTAAAAGTTGGTTATATATATATACTAGTATAATATCCGTGCGATGCACGGGAATCTTACACAATTTAAATAACATATTTAGTAAAAATATATATATATGTCAATTTTTATTATTAAATGAAAAATTAAAATGAAAAGTAATTTTATTTCATCATGGATTCATGTCAATATAAGATATAGTATTATTTTTTATAATATAAAATATTAATGATGATCGTAAGTTTTATAAGGATGGTAGATGTGGATGCAATCTAAAGTTTATTTTGTTTGGATAAGGGTGTGTCAAGCTTGTGCTATAGTGCAACACACAGGCGACACATGAAAACCCTAGTAGCAAGCTACTGTGATGGGTCATCCCCAAATAAAAATTAATTTAATATCAAAGTGGATTAATGACCCACATATCAGATATTAAACTGATAAGAACAGATACTACACTTGATCTTAGCCAAAGGGCCGAGAAAAGTATGAGTTGTTTTACCGTTCTTTGTCCATTTTTATAATTGCTTTGTGTGTAATTCGCCTTGGTAACTTCATATGTGAGACTATCATTTTTCTTACATCAATTCAAGGGAAGCTAAATGCCTTTATTTCATTAAAATTAAATTAAATTTATTTTTGATGTACTTTGCTATAATTATTAATTATAGGTCTAAAATTTAAATTTATTAATTATTAATTAAAAAAATATTTAGAAAATTTATATTCGATTTAAAAAAAAAGGAACAGGTCTAAAATTTATTAATTATTAATTAAAATTTTTTATTTAAAAAATTTATATTCGATTTAAAAAAAAGATCAGGTCTAAAATTTATTAATTATTAATTAAAAAATTTTTATTTAGAAAATTTATATTCGATTTAGGCGAAAATCCTAAGCTCCATGTGAATGTCACGTCTGTATGTAAAGCTATGTTTTATAGATATTAATAGATAGATAGATAGATATATAAATTTTCTTTTTTTTATCTCATCTTTTATTATTTCACATTGACCAAATCGTAAGAATAGGAATGAAAATTTCTACTATCCGAAGGAAAGATTTGATAGAATAGAAAAAAAATACGAAGAAACTATCAATATTGGATATCTGAATACCTGATTGAATAAGATGTGTTGATGCAGTCTGACCTGATTGTTGTTTTGATGTTGACACCGATTTAAATTTGGTTGAGTGAGATCGGAAGTCCTGGTCGGGGACTGGGCACGAAATCCGGGTGAATGAAGCCGGGTCCTAGTGAGTGAAGCTAGGTGAAGAAAATCCCGGTGAGTGAAGCCGGGTCCTAGCGAGTAAAGCTAGGTGAAGAAAATCCGAGTGAAGCCGGGTCCTAGCGAGTGAACCTAGGTGAAGGAAATCTCGGTGAGTGAAGCCAGGTCCTAGTGAGTGAAGCTAGGTGAAGGAAATCCCGGTGAGTAAAACTGGGTCCTAGCGAGTGAAGCTAGGTGAAGGAAATCCCGGTGAAGGAAATCCCGGTGAGTGAAGCTGGGTCCTAGCAAGTGAAGCTAGGTGAAGGAAATCTCGGTGAGTGAAGCTGGGTGAAGGAAACCCCGGTGAGTGAAGCCGGATCCTAGCAAGTGAAGCTAGGTGAAGGAAACTCTGGTGAGTGAAGCCAGGTCCTAGCAAGGGGTGAAGGAAACCCTGGTGAGTGAAGTCAGGTCCTAGCAAGGGAAGCTAGGTTGAACAAAGTCCCGGTGTGTGAAGCTAGGCATGAAGTCTTAGTCCAGGGGACTGAGCATTGAGTGTACTGGTCGGAGAGGGCTCGGGAGCTCGTTCTCCGGGACCAGACTGGGTCAGAGAAGGCTAGGGAGCCTGTTCTCTGAACTCAGGGTCGAAATGGATCGGTCTGTGATCCGATCAGGGAGTTAGCACTAACTCCTACGATTGTGGATCGGTCTGGAGTCCGATCAGAGAGTTGGCACGAACTCCCTTGATAATAGATCGGTCTGGTAACCGATCCAGGGTGTCTGATCGTTCTGGTGAACGATCAGAAAGAGAACAGAAACCTTTTGTGTGGTTTCTGATCATTCCGGTGAACGATCAGAAAGAGAACAGAAGGGTTTAGGTAGAAGGCCTTGATCGATCTATGGACCGATCAGGGCATGCCTGGACCGATCAGGCCTCGAGCTTGATCGGTCAAGTGACCGATCAGGGTTGGTCTGAAATCCCAAGTCAGGCCTTGGCTGACTTCCAGTAAGGTCTGGTCTTCCTTGTGATCGGTCGGTGGGCCGATCCCTGTTCTCTGATTGGTCAAGGTGATCGATCAGAGCTTCACTGGATCGATCAGGCAGGAGCCTGATCGATCAGGCCCTTCATTGATCGGTCGGGTGACCGATCAGTGCCTGATCACTTTAATTTGAATCACTGTCAGACTTTCTGATCACTTCTGATTATCTTCTGATTTCTGCTGATACGCTTTGATTTGTTGTGCTAATCCTTCTGATGAGTGTGCAGGTGATACAGAGATGACACAAACCAAGAAGGAGGGTCAATTGGCGACTTTCGCTTCGGCAGGTTTGCCTGTTTTCTGTTCGCAGGTTTCAACGGCTTCTGGCGCGGCTGGCGACTGACCTAAGGATCAGCTGAAATGGTCTTCAGTAGACTGAGCGCTCAGTGGAGGTCAGTGGGTCAGTGGTGATGAGGCTGTGGTTCAATGGGTGCTGACGAAGCCTGGCGATGATAAGAAGGGAAGCTTAAGAGATAGCTGGCGAAGCGGAGGAGAGGGAGAGCAACTGATCGGAAATCAAACAGACACAAGAGAACGAAGAGCTGAGTGAAGATTCTGGCGTTTGGGTTGTGCTGTGTTGTGCTCTGGGTTGTGCCTTGTCTTCGTATTTTCTATGCTTGCTCCTAAGTCTGTAAGCTTCTTCTCGTGATCTCCTGTGCTCAATCTGATTCATTTCTGAGATCTGTGGAGAGGTTACTCCACCGAGAAGGAGTTTTGATTATCCGAATTTCCGGGGCTTGATCTGCCGACGATCAAGGGATCACCCACCTCACGGGCACGCCAAGGAGTAGGGGCAAGTTATCCCCGAACCTTGTAAACCTTCCTTGTTAGCGACTGGTTCATTTCTGTTTCTGTTTGTATTTCTGTCTTTCTGTTGTTTATGACTTCCGCTGCTAACCTAAGTGCAGAAAGAAAGTTCAGAAGCTAAAGTTTTTAAGTGTCTGGCTATTCACACCCCCCCTTCCTCTCTAGCCATCCAAGGTCCAACAAGTGGTATCAGAGCCTGGGGCTCTTTCCAACGGTTTAACACCCAAGTGCAAAGAAGGATGGCTTTGAGAGAAGGCTTCAACACCAACAGACCCCCATTTTTTGATGGAGCCGACTTCCAAAATTGGAGGTCAAGAATGGAGTATTATTTGAAGACTAATATTGACATGTGGTTCTCAGTCAAGGAGGGCTTCACACTGGGAAGCCTCGGCGCGGCTCTCAGACGACGCGTGGTGATCCACGCTCCCTGAGATGTCTCCGACGACCGGGAAGCCTTGGCGCGGCTCTCAGGCGACGTGTGGCGATCCACTCTGCCTGAGATGTCTCCGACGACCAGGAAGCTTCAGCGCGTTTCTCAGGCGACGCGTGGCGATCCATGCTTCCTGAGATGTCTCCGACGACCGAAAAGCCTCGGCGCGGCTCACAGGCGACGCGTGGCGATCCACGCTCCCTGAGATGTCTCCGACGACTAGGAAGCCTCAGCGCGGCTCTCAGGCGACGCGTGGCGATCCACGCTCCCTCAGATGTCTCCAACGACCGGGAAGCCTCGGCGCGACTCTCAGGCGACGCGTGGCGATCCACGCTCCCTGAGATGTCTCCGACGATCGGGAAGCCTCAGCGCGGCTCTCAGGCGACGCGTGGTGACCCACGCTCCCCGATAGATCACCCGACCGGGCGGCCCTATTCTCGCTCCACGCGAGCCTTTCCCTCGGATCGGCTCTCGGTCGGAGGCGTGGTGACCCACGCTCCCCGAGAGATCACCCGACCGGGCGGCCCTATTCTCGCTCCACGCGAGCCTTTCCCTCGGATCGGCTCTCGGTCAGAGGCGTGGTGACCCACGCTCCCCGAGAGATCACACGACCGGGCGGCCCTATTCTCGCTCCACGCGAGCCTTTCCCTCGGATCGGCTCTCGGTCGAAGGCGTGGTGACCCACGCTCCCCGAGAGATCGCCCGACCGGGCGGCCCTATTCTCACTCCATGCGAGCCTTTCCCTTGAATCGGCTCTCGGTTGGAGGCGTGGTGACCCACGCTCCCAGAGAGATCACCCGACCGGGCGGCCCTATTCTCGCTCCATGCGAGCCTTTCCCTCGGATCGGCTCTCGGTCGGAGGCGTGGTGACTCACGCTCCCCGAGAGATCACCCGACCGGGTGGCCCTATTCTCGCTCCACGTGAGCCTTTCCCTCGAATCGGCTCTCGGTCTGAGACGTGGTGACCCACGCTCCCTGAGAGATCACCTGACCGAGCGGCCCTATTCTCGCTCCACGCAAGCCTTTCCCTCAGATCGGCTCTCGGTCGGAGGCGTGGTGACCCACGCTCCCTGAGAGATACCCGACCGGGCGGCCCTATTCTCGCTCCACGCGAGCATTTCCCTCGGATCGGCTCTCGGTCGGAGGCGTGGTGACCCACACTCTCCGAGAGATCACCCGACCAGGCGGCCATATTCTCGCTTCACCCGAACCCCACCCCCGAGCCGGCTCTCGATCGGGCTCGCGGAGATTTCCACCCTTGGAAACTTCAATCAAGCATTCTCATACTCGCTTCGCTGACTTGGCGGAAGTAGGACCAGCTCCTGGCTCGGTCCTCGATTCGGGGGCATTACCTCAGCCCGGCGCCTCGCTTCAAACCCGCATGTGGGCTAGGGGTAGCTAGGCCCTCGCGACTATGATCTCTTAATCGAGCACGCCCCATCCGAGTCTTGAATGGTCCAAGGGACCACCCCGAACTCAGAATTCCCTTCGTGCTCGCCTGAGTTGGGGGCCCTAAGGGAACATCACCTCGGCCTATGGGCCCGATTAGCCCATACACAACGATCCTGGCATGGCGGGCGCCCACTCCCCGACAAGGGGTGGACGGCCATACCTCCTGCCATTCGTCCAAAAGCTACATCAAAAGCTCGTCCAAAAGCTCATCCACTATCAACAACAAACTGAACACAATCAAAAAGAAATCTACATCAGTAAACTCGTCCAAAAGCTCATCCACATCCAATTTGAATGAAGCCAGATCCATATCAAAATCAACAAAATTATGCGCATATGCTTGACTGGTTGTTTTAAACCTGATGCCAGAGAGAAACATTGTCACGCCCTGTACGCAAGCTTCACTCTACGTAACAATGTCCAAGCAAAATATAGATAAAAACTAACTAAACTGGCTACATGCATACCTCTGAAGTAACTCCACTAACATTATGTACAAATCACAACAGTTAATTTGGAGGTCAATGGAAAAGGAGAGTGAGCACAAGATGTAAAGTGCAGATAAGAGAGACGTGCATGAAAATACAATCAAAGAGAGCAACAACATAATTTACAATTTATATTTCCATATCATTTGTCTTTTATTCTTTTCTTAATTAATTTTAATTAGTTCTCCTTAATTTTTCATTTTTCAATATTCCATATATTATAGTTATATTTTAGCTGACAAGTCAACATAATTTTATTAAGTGGGCGAACAACATGTAATACACTCATCAAGGAACAACCTGCAATCCACTTAATATAAACACATCATGTAAAAATATAATTATAAAGGTGAGTGACCTGCAACTCACTTGAGATGGATGCATTGTATATGAGAGTGAAGACCCACAATCCACTCATAATGAAATGCATCATATGTATACACTTATAAATACATAAATAGGATGAACAACCCACAATCCACCCAAAAGAGACATACCCTATATAAACGGGGTGAACGACCTACAAACTACCCAATACAAACTACATCATGTGTATGCATATATGCATACACATATAGGGTGAACGACCTATAATCCACCTTAAAGTGTCTCACATAAAATAGGATGAACAACCAATAATCTATTGCGTAAGGTGCCACAGATAAGAATGGGTTATGGGGTGAATGACCCGCAATCCACCACGTAAAGAAAATCATCTCAATTTGGCCGAAGCCATGAACTCGTAAAAGACTTGAAAGTCATGTTTAAAACATGGAACAAATGCTATATATAGTTACTTTAATTATTCATCTAGCATAAATAATTCATCTCTTTATAACTGAAATTCTATGAAATAAAGGTTACATTCGTTTCTTTTTTAATCTACTCGAGAAGTTGCATACTTCTTACGAGCACTGAGCTGAAGTTCAAAACTACAAATAATGACGCAATTCCTAGAGAGAGGAGCCTGAGCTCTAGACTACAAATAATTACACAACTCTTAACGTGTGAAACTGAAGCTCTAAACTATAAGTAGTTATGCAACTCTTTTGTAGGGCGGAGCCGAAGCAGTAAACTACAAGCAACTCTTTTAGAGGACAGAGTTGAAGATCTTTTGTATTTTTAAGTTATATAAATTATATTGACATAATTATTTAATGATGTTGGTCGACTCTTTATTTAAAATTATCTATTGTAAGTTTTATTGATAAATTTCGAAAGAGTAACGACCAATATGATATGAAAAGGACAAGCACATATAAATAACAAGATCAAGCAAATTGAGATTATATAGAAACATGAAATTTATTATTATTATTATTATTATTATTATTATTATTATTATTATTATCTACCAGACATAATGAAGTTATTATTTACTTATTATCATAATGCACTAAGTTGACTTATAGCAGTAATTAGCATATGAAATAGCATTTTAATCTAAAAAAAGAATAAAAGAACTCGGTTCCCCTTCCGTTGAAATCCAAATAAAATCAACAACATTCCTATGCGCTACTTGATTTATATCATATAATATGAAAGAAAATACCACTCGGGAAGAGCTAAGGAATTACCGGCTGCTACTTGAGTTCCAAATCAGCAAGGGAATCAAGAAAAAAGGATCCAAATTATTTCCTTTTAGGGAGTATGTTTAATCATGCACAAAGAAAGTAATCAAAAGAGGTCAAGCAAGAAATTTCCACCTAAATGGAAGGTATAATCGTGCTTACTGCTGTGGAGCGTTGGCGGCGCGAGGACGGCGATGCCGGAAGCAACGGCGAGGGGCGTCGACGGCTGCCGAGATGAGGTCCGAAAATCTCCGCTGCTCCGATCACTATCCGGCGATGACTAGGGCTAGATGAGGGTCGGGGAAAGACGCGGAGGCGGCAGCGGCGACAGGATTATGTGAGTAAAAGTGGTTGGTTAGGGCTTTTAATCGGACTTCTTTCGATTAAGTCCAACGAGTTTTAAAATTAACTACATGCCACTTAACTTATCGGATAATAATCTCAAATGGATTTCTATACATTATCTCTTTCTTTCATAATGTTTTTATTCTCTCCTACTGGTAAAAGACGATTTCCTCGCCCTAGCTCCCTCGTCAATTCATCCTAAAAATTATACGAATGAGATAAATTATGAGGACTATTAATTCGAATACTATGATTACATGGGGAAGATGAGTATAATGACTTTATCAAATTTTGATCCAAACCTAAAGACAAAATCAACAAATAATTGCCGATGCAAAAATAAAAATAAGGAAATTCAATTAGTGAAATTGATTTTTCTTCTTGTGTTAACTAGATGCCTCTCAGGAGACAGGCGAGATCCTTTATCTGAGAGAATCCCTATCCCACATGTTCGATACTTGTCGGCGATGGCCTACGAATTGTCCGATAGTCGATCGGACATCACCGATAATTTTTTATCGTCCCCCGAATTAAACGATACTCTGGGAGGACGATGAACCGATCGAACAAGGTGCTTGTTTCTTTGCAACTGTGGGGGAACGAAAACGGATGTCGTATCATATGGAAGGAAAAAAAAGGGTCGGAGCCACTGCTGGAGCATATGGAAGCAAAAGGGTTGGAGGAGATGCTGCTTAGAATACTCGGATGAGGGAGCGACGCGCGCTAGCAGATAGACAGCAAAAGGTTACGCTGATGAGTTCTGCGAATGACGAAGCAGGGAAGGCTTCGTACCGAGATTAAGACGAAGAGCGATGGGTCAATGTTATGTGACAGAGGAACATCGGCCGCTCGCACGGGAAAAAGGAGAGACATTGCTCACGCCAAGTGTCCTCGTCGCTAACCCCATGGCGTGGTGAAGCGAGATAAATCAATTATTAAATTCAAAAATATGGTAACATTCAGGTCAAACAACTTTTATTGTCGGCCTGATGATGGTGAGATGAAGGAAAATAAACAAGGTGCTAAGCGATGCTCAAGTGAGAGGGTTATTTGCCGCTGTCACAACTTAAACTTGTCCATTAATGCAAGTTTACCACTTATGTCCCAACTCGGCTACAACACGGTCTGATAAAAAAAGAGGATTTTTTTATGTGAGAAATTTTAGTTTACTTTACAACATTCTTTATTTTGATTCCAAGATTTGACCAAATAACGCATGCAGATTTTGAAAATTTTCAAATCATGCATCATATTTTGATAATTCCCAAAGAGTGCACTGATTTTTGTGGATTTCCTGTTCTACCTCTCTCGCCAACAGTTGCTTTCTACACGTAGATTTCCAATGCATCAGTGCAATATTTTCAAATGTAACGAGATTAACACGAAAAACGGCAACAAGAATAATAGAGAACTCACCAGATTTAAGTGGAAAACTCTTGACGGGAAAAAACCACGGGCAGAGAAAGAAAAATCACTATGAACGGTGGAATACAAAGTCGGCGGCTTTGATAAAGTAAAGAGAAGTTGAAAGAAAAGAGAGGTAGAGAGAAAGGAAGAAGAGGTATCCAAATAACCTTCTTCATTGATTGATCTAACTTGTCCATGAGATACACAATTTATAGGAACCTTAGAATACTTAGTCAAATAAAAAATTAATAACGAAACTATTAATTAACAGATTTAAAAAAAAATCTGTTAATCAACATATTAATAAGAAAATATCTAATAAATATTAACGGATTAAACATAATTTGGGTCACCAACTCTAACAATCTCCACCTTGACGTGAATTCCACAAATCTTTAAAAGAACATTCTCCACCTCTTCCACAAAAAACCCCACAGGTAAATCTCAGCATCTAGCACCAACCAAGTCCAAGCAATGCTTAAACTTGGCTATAGGGAGTGACTTAGTCATCATATCAGCAAGATTATCATGAGTACTGACCTTCCTGACAATAATATCACCACGAGCAATAACATCACGTATAAAATGATACCTCATATCAATGTATTTTGTCCTCTCATGAAACATCTAATCCTTCGTGAGAAAAATGACACTCTGACTATCACAAAAGATTGTAGTAATCTGTAAGTCTTCGCTAAGCTCACTGAAGAGTCCTTTCAACCAAATAGCTTCCTTACAAGCTTCCGTAATAGCCATATACTCAGCCTCTGTAGTGGACAATGCAACTGTATTCTACAAAGTAGCTTTCCAATTGATAGCACAACCACCAACAGTGAACACGTACCCCGTAAGTGATCTTCTTTTATCAAGGTCACCTGCAAAGTCAGAATCAACATATCCAATAACTGCATCTCTATTACTCCTAAAATGCAAACAAAAATCAGAAGTCCCTCGTAAGTATCTGAAAATCCACTGAACTGTCTTCCAATGCTCTTTACCAGGATTTGTCATGTATCTACTAACTGTACTCACTGCATGTGATAAATCTGGGCGTGTACAAACCATAGCATACATGAGAGATCCAACTGCACTAGAATATGGAACCCGTGACATATAATCAACCTCATCATCTGACTGCGGACATAAATCAGCTGAAAGTCTAAAGTGTGCAGCTAACGGAGTACTAACAAACTTGGCAGAATGCATGTTAAACCGATAAAGTACCTTCTCAATATACCCTTTTTGACTTAGGTATAATTTTCCTGCCTTTCTGTCTCTCAGAATCTCCATCCCAAGTATTTTCTTTGCAGCTCCCAAATCTTTCATCTCAAATTCTTTACTTAGTTAAGCTTTGACCTTTCTTATCTCTTCCCGCAATCAACATATCATCAACATATAAGAGTAGATAAACAAATGATCCATCATCATTTTTCTTAAACTAGGCACAACTGTCATAACTGCTTCTTCTGAAATCACGAGTAATCATAAATGAATCAAACCTTTTATACCATTGCCTAGGTGACTGCTTTAAACCATAAAGGGACTTTTTCAGCAAGCATACATAATCCTCTTTTCCTGAGACTTTAAAACCTTCTGGTTGTTACATATAGATTTCTTCCTCAAGTACCCCATGTAAGAATATTGTCTTCACATCCAGCTGTTGCAACTCTAAGTCATGCATGGCCACAATACCAAGGAAGACTCGAATCGTACTATGCTTTACAACTAGGGAAAATACATCAGTGAAATCTACTCCTGGAATCTGACTGAAGCCTTTAGCAACTAGTCTGGCTTTGTACCTAGCTTCTTCAACTTCCGGTATTCCCTCATTTCTTTTAAATACCCACTTGCAGCGAACAACTTTGTTACCCTTAGGTAATTTCACCAAGTCCCATGTGTCGTTCTTACCAAGTGACTCCATCTCCTCCTGCATAGCAATTATCCACTTACCAGAATTATCACAGCTAATTGATTCTGAATACGTCTCAGGTTCTTCACCGGAATCAATCTCCTCAGCCACGTTTAAAGCATAAGCGACCAAATCAGCCTCTGCATATCTCTGAGGGCGTCTAATTTCTCTCCGAGACCTATCTTTTGCAATAGAATATTGTGAAGATGCCTGTGATGAGCTCGTCCCATCCACAACATCTAAAATAGGCTCTGGAGTAGTCTCTGTAGATATCAGCCCAATCTCAATTTCCACTTGTGTGCTTGTCTTCTGCTTATCTTCCTCAGAAAGAGTTTTAGATGGAGACCCCTAAAGCATGCTAGTCTCGTTAAAGATAACATCTCTACTGATGATGACTTTCCCAGTCTCTGGACACCAAAGTTTGTATCCCTTCACTCCTTGTCTAAAGTCTATAAATATACACTTCACCGAACGAGGCTCCAACTTCCCATTGTCAATATGAGCATACGCAGGACATCCAAAAATTCTCAAATCAGAATAACTAGCAGGAGTACCAGACCATACCTCTTGTGGAGTTTTCCTTTCAATAGCAATTGATGGAGAGCGATTTACAAGATAACAGGCATATGCAGCGGCTTCTGCCCAAAAAAACTTCGGTAGCCCAGCATTAAGAAACATACAACGCACCTTCTCCATCAAAGTCATATTCATCCTCTCTGCTACACCATTCTGTTGAGGAGTATGCTGAACTGTATGATGCCTCACAATACCTTCAGCTCTGCATAAGGTATTAAACTCATCAGAACAAAACTCCAATCCGTTATCAGTTCGAAGATGCTTTAATTGCCTCCCTGTCTGCTTCTCAATCATGACCTTCCACTCCTTAAAGGTAGTAAAAACATTACTTTTATGTCTTAAAAAGAATGCCCAAACTTTTCTTGAGAAATCATCAATAATAGTCAACATATAGAGCGCACCACCTTTAGATGGTACTCTAGAAGGCCCCCACAAATCAGAGTGAATGTAGTCTAGCACACCCTTTGTGTTATGAATGCCAACTGAGAACTTGACTCTTTTTTGCTTGCCAAAAACACAGTGCTCGCAGAACTTTAGGTTTGTAATACTTTGACCATCAAGAAGTCCTCTCTTGCTCAATTCAACCATGTCATTCTCACTCATATGACCCAAACGCATATGCCAAAGTCTTGTGACATCAGAATCAGACATAGACGACCTTGCGACGGCAACATCACCTATTACTGTGGATCCCTGCAGAATATATAAACCGGCGGTTCTCCTTAGTCCCTTTATCACAACAAGAGACCCTTTACTGATCTTCACAGCTCCACCTTCACCAGTGTACTTGTACCCTTTAGAATCAAGAATACTCAAAGAGATCAGATTTTTCTTCAAATCAGGGACGTGCCTCACATCACCAAGTGTTTGAATAGCACTATCAAACATCTTAATTCTGATCGTACCAATACCAGCGATTCTGCAGGATGCATTATTGCCCATCAAAACGGCACCACTCGAAACCGTTTCATATGTTGAAAACCAATCTCGATTGGGACACATATGAAACATACAGCCAAAATCAATAATCCATTCCTCACTTTGCTTCAAATCAACATCAGAGGCAACGAAAAGTTCACAATTACTGTGATTTTCGGCAACATCAGCCTCACCAGACTTCTCTGCAACAACGGATTTCTCCTTCATGCTTGTCGTTGTCATTAATCTCGGTTGACATCCACAAAAAATAAAACCAACCTTGCTCTGATACCACTTGTAACGAGATTAACACGAAAAACGGCAACAAGAATAATAGAGAACTCACCAGATTTAAGTGGAAAACTCTTGACGGGAAAAAATCACGGACAGAGAAAGAAAAATCACTATGAATGGTGGAATACAAAGTCGACGGCTTTGATAAAGTAAAGAGAAGTAGAAAGAAAGAGAGATAGAGAGAAAGGAAGAAGAGGTACCCAAATAACCTTCTTCATTGATTGATCTAACTTGTCCATGAGATACACAATTTATAGAGACCTTAGAATACTTAGTCAAATAAAAAATTAATTACGAAACTGTTAATTAACAGATTTATAAAGAATATGTTAATTAACATATTAATAAGAAAATATCTAATAAATATTAATGGATTAAACAGAATTTGGGTCACCAACTCTAACATCAAAAAATCTAATTCGAATGTAATTTTTATGATTCAGATGCACGTGATCTCATCATGTCTCTTACCATCTCTCTTTCTCTGCTATGTTACATTGAGATATATGTTTACCATACCTCTTCTTGCTAATATAAGCACAATATCATCACAAACATCTTCCTGCAATTTGGTAGAATTGCAAAAGAATAAGCAGAAGTGAGAGTATTGTTGTAAGACGTTGAAGACGCATTGTCGAAGGACAATGGCATTGAAGAACAACGACATTAAAAAACATCAACATTGAAGGAAAAATTTGAAACAAGACTGAATATTGTAGAAAAAGATAGTTAAAAATTTAGTAATATATGTATAGTATTTGCTATTGTTTGTAAAATTCGTCTATAATGTGTAATAATACAGTGTACGCAAATGATATTTATGTTGTCCATAATTGTGTGAGGAAAATTTATGAAACAACACTAACAATATAATGTCCTATTACTTATTTCGGGCTCTCCAAAGGTATTCTATTATTTTGCTAACTTTCAGTTACAATGTGGTTTAGTCTCTGGGAGACTAGGCCCACATTAGGCTAGATTTAGGATCAGACCAGAACCATGACAATGCTAATCTCTAACATCAGACTCATATTGTTCCTTGATCAAAATTAAGGTTTAACATCATATGTACCTTCTCCTTACTCAATCATGCCTGGTGGTTGCAAGTTTACTAAAATTCAAATAGCTTAGGCCCATCAATGAATTTTAAATACAATGACTTAG
>JAGFNQ010000860.1:135742-221437 GCA_024364735.1 Boesenbergia rotunda
CCCTTGGTTAGTATAGGACTTTGATTGACCTTGAAATGATGAAGTATTCGGCTGAAATGCATTACCCTGCTGTGATTGCTGGAATTAGGGCTATTGGGGCTGATAGGAGGGCTGAAATTGTTGCTGAAATTGCTGATAATTAGGTTGGAATGAAGGTTGATTTTGCTGAGAATTATAGCCTTGAAAATTCTGATTTTGAAGTGCGAATGGTTGTGGTGAAGATTGAAATTGAGTGGGCTGAATGTTCTAAGTGTAAAGCTATGAGGGTTGGAAAACTTGCTGGTTTTGAGGTTGGGATGTCTGAAATGTTTGAAAACCTTGCTGCCCCTGCTGAATTGGCTGGAATTGAGGCTGATATTGCTGGAATTGCTGCTGAAATTGCTGCTGCGGTTGTTGAAAAGTTGGCTGAAATGTTGGCTAGAATTGCTGATTTTGGGGCTGGAATTGCAGATTTTGGGGTTGGAAATGCTGCTGAGTTTGCTGCATTTGCTGGAATTGTTGTTGTGGTTGCTGGAATTGCTGCTGTGAGGGGTTTTGTTGGTAGAAAGAATTTTTATATTTCAGATTTGTATGATCCCTCCAACCAGGGTTATAAGTAGAAGAATAGGGGTTATTCTGGGCTTGAAATTGTCCCCTAACCAATGCCGCTATTGTCTCATCTTGTTGGAGATTGGGACATAAATCTGAATTATGTTCCTGACTAGAGCAAATACCACATACCCTCATCACTTGGCTTGATTGTTGAGGTACCGAAAAGTTGGAATTTTGGTTTGAATTATTAAGATTCATTTGCTTTATCAATGATGTGAGCTCTACCAATGAATTCTTAATTTCTTTCTGATCATTTGAAACCCCCTGGACCTCACTCACTCCTCTGGTGGACAATGCTCTGCTTCCAAACTGCTGAGAATCATCTGCCATGTTTGAAATAAGCTCCCTAGCTTGTTCTGGCGTCTTGTTAACTAGGGCTCCTCCAGCTGCAGCATCTATCATAATTCTGTCCATCTGCAATAAGCCCTCATAAAAATACTGGATGAGTAACTGCTCACTAATCTGATGCTGTGGGCAGCTAGAACACAGTTTGTTAAATCTCTCCCAGTAGTTATAAAGTGTCTCCCCCACCACTTGCTGAATGACACATATGCTTTTCCTAATGATTGCAGTTCTGGAGGATGGGAAATATTTTTCTAAAAATGCCTTTTTCATGGAAATCCAGCTAGACACGTGCCTAGTAGGTAAATAGTAGAACTAATCCTTTGCTGCTCCAGTCAGAGAAAATGGAAAAGCCCTCAGCTTGATGTCTTCCTCTGAAATCCCCTGAGGCTTCATTATGGAGCAGACTACGTGAAATTCATGCAGGTGCCTGTTTGGATCTTCTCCAGATAATCCTTGAAATTTAGGTAGCAAGTGGATGAGTCCAGATCTAAGCTCAAAATCGTCAGTCAGCTCTGGATAAGCAATGCAGAAATACTGAAATGTGTCATCAGGTGCTGCAAGTTCTTTCATGGTCTTCTGGTGGTCTGCCATGATAATGCCTGAATGAGTGGGAATGAACTGAAGAGGAGGAATGCCAATACCCTCAGAAATTATGCCTTGGCTCCTCCTTGCTCTGAAAGTTCTCTCAATTTCAGGGTCGAATTCTTTTAGATCACCACCTGCTGACCTGGTCATAAAATAAACAAATCGCAGCAAATGTGTATAGAAAAATGAAACAGATAAAGTAAATCACAAGATATAGAGAGATAAGCACAAAAATGGATCAAGAAAAATATGCAATAAGCTCACAAGCAAAAATCAAACAACTCAACTAGTAGTTCCCCGGCAACGGCGCCAAAAATTTGATGGACCCGAACTATGTGTCACGAATGTGAGTCTCAAATTTAGATATGTGAAAAGCTGGAAACCCTTTTTGCTAGGAAAGAATAGAAATGTAGTAAAAGGGGCCGCAGGTCATATTTTTCCTAGGGCTAGTTAAGTGTGTTTGGTTCAAACTTGAATTTATGTGTCGTTGATTATTTTTGGGTTTCAAATAGGAATTGGGTTTGGTTTGCAATTCAGAAATGAAAACACAATGAAAACGGAAAGAAAAGTAAACTATGGAACTCAAGCTAAGTAATTTCAACTAATGAATTCAAACAATTGGGAACTTGAATCGACTAATGCAAAGTAACTGAATTTGGGAAAACAAATCTGAATTCAAATGCAAGAGTTCACTACAAATTGAATTGAACTTAAGGCATTACCATTCAAGCCGAAACTTAACTTGATACAATTGAAGCAATTAAGACAACTTGATACAC
This sequence comes from Boesenbergia rotunda, assembly GCA_024364735.1. Classification (NCBI taxonomy): domain Eukaryota; kingdom Viridiplantae; phylum Streptophyta; class Magnoliopsida; order Zingiberales; family Zingiberaceae; genus Boesenbergia; species Boesenbergia rotunda. The sequence goes on from JAGFNQ010000860.1 coordinate 138,043, forward strand.
ATAAAGAAAAATAGTAGAAAACTATGTGCCAAAATGCTACTAACAATTCAGGAATGAATGCTGATCGATTATGCTTGGAAAGAAAAACTATCAGTGAGGAAATTTCCAGGAATAGATGAAGAAATTCAAACAAAAAACTGCTCAATTCAGACCCAAATCAAAATCAGGGATGAATGTGCAGGAATGTAGAAGTGAATGCAGAAATTCAGTAACGAGTCATATGCAGAATCAACAAAGCAAATTCAGATTCAAGGGCACAAATCTAATGTTCAGAAAGGATTAAGAAGGACTGATGTTCACTTATCACAAAATTCAGAGTCAATGACTTAAACCTGCTGGATGAATTTGATACGCAGAACAAAGAGCTGAGAACATAAACTAGAGTTGATACGTAGCTAATTAAACCAAATACAGAAATTGAATTCGACAACTATGTAAATGAAACAAACTTCAAAGTGAATTCAGAAGTAAAACTAGAACTCGCTCGACACAAACTTAAGGAACTAAAGACAAGAATTAATTTGTGGAAATAGAACTGATACGCAGGGAATTCAGCTGATACGCAGAATTTGAACTATGAAGTAAACTGAATTTGAGAACGATTGTTCACGCAACAAACTCCCTAGCTACTTAATTTTGCAGGATTTAAACCTAATTAAGGTAGAACTATTCAGGAAAGGAAACTACAGCAGTTGATACGAAGACAGAAATGAAATGGCACGCTGGAATTGAAACTACTGACAGGAAATCGAAATTCACTAAGAAAATAAACTTCGATCCATCCCTTAGCCCAAGATCTCATTGCCGTCACACAAGAGCAAGCCAAGAACCCCTTCAGCTCCGCAGATCAATGGAAAAAACGTCCTCAATATCGATTCTGCTCACATACTGCACCCAGCTGATGAAAACCTTTCCGATCTCTTCGATCTTGCGATGTAGAAGTACGATGAAGATTTGGTGATGATCAGAGTACTCCAGAGGACCCTCCAGATAGCTCCGATAGAAGAAAACGACACAAAATCACGATCCAATCGATCAGATCACAGAGTTGACAAAACCCTCAATCAAACTCTGTTCCGGTGCGAATCCAAGCTAGAATCTCCATGGAAGCTTCTTCCCAATGATCCAGATCTTGTTCCAAGGTCAAAATCGAAGTGGTCACGCCTCTGATGAAGAAAACTTGAAGAAAAATGATGGAAAACTCGGAGAGAACAAAGACAGTAGCTGAGCTCGGCGAAGACGCGACACCGATCGGGATTTGAATGGCAGTTTATATAGTTTATCAATGGACGGTCTAGATTAACTCAACTCCATCGAACGGTTGATCTTTATCCGATCTGAACCAAAATTCTCAGATGTTGATCAAGGGTCAGGATCTGTCTCTCAGTGTCTCGGATCTTCCAAATTTGCAACGGATGGCTCAGATCAAGCTGATCTTTGAACGGACAGTCTAGACCCCTCTGATCCTGACCTAACGGCTAGATGATCTCCGATTTACCTCTAAACTTCCAGATCTCATTATGAAGGTCAGATCTACCATTCCTCATCTAGGATCCATCTGATTTGCTCTGGATGATCCAGATCTGCTTATCTTCTGAATGGACAGCTCACAATTCTCCAGAGCTTGATCGCCTTGATCTGAGCCTGATTATGACTATTCTTGACCTCGGTCCGTGATCCTTCCAAAGCCTACAAACATAGATTCACAATTAAGTTCCAAAATATTCCAATGTGGCAAGATTTACATTAAAACTCAAAAATAGAATACATTCACAAAACCTAGGATAAATGCAATATTAAGCAAGTAAAATATGGGTCAAATTTAGATTTTAGCATCTAAAATGATCAACAAAATGATACCTATCAAGAATACGCAGCGGAAAATTAAAACACAACACAAAAACGCAAGCGGTTTTACTTGGTTCGGAGTCGCGGTCGGCTCCTACTCCAAGACCCACGGTCGTTGACCGTTTACTGCGGGTAATTCTATATGTGCGCAAAAGTTTACAGAGAGATATTACAGTTGTAAACTGGAAATTAAAAATTAAGCTCTTTCGTTACCGACTCCCGATGTGGATTGTACTTCTGAGCAGAGAGTCGACGTAGGCGCTGGAATCTCGAGATGAGAGGTTTCTGGAGCAGAGCGCTTGAGTAGAAGAGCGTATTGGCATTGGAAGATTGTGTTAAGAAGCCTTGGAGGTCGAGCCCTTATATAGTGAGTCTGGGGGCGCCCGGGACGTTGGGGGCGCCCTCCACGTGTCACTTGATCCGGCAAACTCTCGGTCAGCCATTTTCCCTCCAGGATAGGGCTGAGGTTTGACGGGGGCGCGCGGGACACAGGGGGCACCCGGGTTGACTCGGTCCGCTGGCTTCTCGCTGAGTTAAACTCTATCCACTTCGTTGGCTTGGCATCCAGGGCGCCCGGGAGCACGGGGGCGCCGGGAGCATGGGGGCGCCCCGCCCAGTGAGCTTCCGAAGCGTTTTGTTGCTCAACTCTTGTTTGGCTTTTACCTAGGGCGCCCGGGATGTAACGCCCGCTTTTTTTTTTCTATTAAGCGGCGTTACGTTAACATACTTAGGGCATGTAACATCATACTGCAGCGGAATAACTTAACTTTACACATACATGCACCTACTACCATTCTTAACATAATGACATGGGAACTTGGCATATTGACTTCATACTTTAACATCATATCATATCATACTTATCATCATATCATAAGGTCCCATAAGTCATTATTCGAGCATATAAGTAACAAAAGTAACGTTCTAGCATAAACGGGTAACATATGATTGTCACTACCACACACATACGTTCTTGCCCTCCTGTTGCTTCCTCATTGTCCCCTTGCATGATCTGCGGTATAAGGAAATATGACTATAAGCACACAGGCTTAGTAAGACTCTTTCCTACTCACTAAAACCATTCATCACTTCATAATGAGCACATGAAACATTAACATACTTAGTGCTCTACTTAGAACATGAGCGTCTAGAATCACTTAGCATATACTTGTCATGGCATGAACATAAACATAAGTGAACATTTCTAGCATGGCGTGAGACATGGCATAAACGTAAACATAGTAAATATTTTAAGCATGACATGATACATGGCATAAACATAAACATAGTAAACATTCTAAGCATGACATGATACATGACATAAACATAAACATAGTAAACATTCTAAGCATGGCATGATACATGGCATAAACATAAACATAGTAAACATTCTAAGCATGGCATGATACATGACATAAACATAAACATAGTAAACATTCTATAAGGTGTAAACCAACCTGTATGGCATAAACATAAGCATACTTCCTATCATAGCATATGAACATCTTCTTAACATAATTATGACATAGATCATTTACTCACATGCATATTTCTTAACATGAAGCATAAGCATAAACATTATTAGCATAGCATAATGCATAACATGAATGAATGCATGAGTGGAATGCATATACATAAGGATGCTTAACTTTTAAAACATACTTTTAAATGTTTAAACATAATCATCATATCATTTGGGGTCCCCGGCTTGTACCACATACATACATCATAAGCGCGCATCCATAGCAAGTCCGAGGTAGCGAGCCCCGACCTACTAGGGTAAGGACAGCATAGTCAGTAGTCCCCGAACCGAGGCGTTCTTAAGGAGCCCATCCCTGTTGCACAGCTCCGGTAGTGCCAGAACCGTGGACAGCATAGTCGATAGTCCATAACCGGGGCGTTCTTAAGGTGCCCATCCCTTGGACCCATACTTCGGTCCGGTACAAGCCCATTCATAAAGTAAAATACTTTGCATGTTTTCATCATTCATAAGACATTCTTAGCATAACCATGTTACATATAGCATGACTTAACACATGCTCATCCTTTCATTGTTCATACTTGCATAACATCATGATGCCTGGAAGGCATGGGCATTATCTTCATTCATAAACATGGTTTGCATCTTTTTCATAAACATGGCATGCATCATTCTTATCATGAACATAAACATAACATACTTATCATGGCATCGTTCTTATCATGAGCATTAACATAACATACTTATCATGGTATCATTCTTATCATGAACATAAACCTAACCTACTTATCATGGCATCATTCTTATCATGAACATGGACCTAACATACTTATCATGAACATGCACAATAACATAGTATGGTTCTTAACATAACATGAGCATATAACACAGCATGATTCTTAACATAACATACGCATACATAGGTAGGACTTCCATAAACATGCTACCTACTATCCAAGCTCATGGCATAGAACATAAGACCTTCATAAATAATCCTATTAAGCATGGCATCCAATCATAAATATACAAAAATAAACATGGTACTTGAGGTTAGAGTTATAGGTAACTTAATTTCTACCACATGCTTGAACCTATATATATACTTCATGATAAGCATAAACCATCATTCTTCGAACCTTAACTCCACCCCAAACCCTAGATACATGGCTTGGCCGAAACCTATAGGGAGGAGTTCCATCAATTCCATAAACATGTAAGATAGCATAAGGTAAAGGAACAACCATACATTACCTATAAGACCATAGGAAGCCATTAGGGCTCATGATTAGGGTTAACCCTAACCTTTAGGCCCCTTTCCTAGTGCTGGCCGAAACCTAATAAGACATGGGTGCATGGAAAAATTCCATTAACATCCCCAATCAACCATTAAACATTCACCATTCCATACCATAGGGTCATTAGGGCCCTTACTTGAGGTAAGCCCCTAACCCTTGGCCCTAGGCCTTTCTTGGCCGAACCCCATAAGGTCACAAAACCTTGTAAAAATTTCACATAAATCCCTTCCACCTCCCTTTGTACCATAAGGGTACACAAGATACATGAGTGAAGGGTTAAATCCAACTCTAGCCATGAAAATCCCTATAATGGTACCCAACCCTAAGGGGTCTTAGGGTACTCCAAAAATTCCCATAAATTATATTTATTCTCTAAACATCATGAGAACACCTTAGAAAGCATAATCAAGATTTTTAACATCATCATGGACCCCAAACCCTTGGTGGCCGAAAATCATAAGGGTCTAAACATGATTTTTCTCAACATCAAAACCCAACACCAAACCTTATATTATGCTAAAAATCATGAAAATCATAAGGAACTATTATACCACAGGTGAAGGAGTCTTACCTTGGTTGATCATGATTTTTAGACCTTAAAAGAGAAGAAAATTGCAAATCCTTTGGACACTTGCACCCCTTTGCCCTTGTAGCCTTGGAAAACCTTTAGATCTTGGTGATGAGACCTTCTTGTGGAGTTTTCCAAGGGAGAACCTCTCCTTGAGGTTTCGGCTAGGATGAGGGGAGGAGGATGAAGAAAATGCAATTGATGGAAGGAAGAAGTAACTCCCAAACCCCCCCTCTTTATAACTCATCAAGGAGGCAAATGAAGAGTCTCTTCATGACCCTTCATCTTCTTCGAAGCCTTAACCTATATCCACCTCATTTCCTCATAGAAATCCCTTGCTAGGTGAGTTGGTTAAAGCAGACATGGTTGTACAAGAGGTCCAAGGTTCAAATCCTTGGTCCATGCACTAATTTTCTATATTATTTTTTTTTATAAATTCCGAAAATCCCTTAAAAATTCCCCCATAATTATGTAAATATTTCTCTTTAAAACCCCTTTATATTTATACTAATTTTCACCTAAAATCCACCAATAATTATGGTACTAAAAAGCCCATATAAGGCCCATTAGTGCCCTTTTTCCCAATTTAAATGAGAAAACATGGATTTTCTAAGCCAAAGTTCGCATTAATATCTCTAGGTCCCTCAGAAAATTATCTAGACATGCTTAATATTTTAAGAAAATATTAAGAGAATTTTCCAGGTCGTTACACGGGACCTCCCGGGTGCCCAACCCAGCTGCTGCCTCTCTCCTTTGAGGCGTTCTGAGCTGCAGAAACTCTTTCCTTCGGTCATGCATCCAGGGTTAGTACCAAACATGATAAAGCAAGTATGTTAGTGAGTCTTACAGCCGTAGCTGTCTTGGTTCTGACTTTAGGTCTTCAAAATGGAACCCTAGGTCGAACCGACGCCTACTGTTCCCTCGACGGGGAATGCGTCCTCACCTACTCCTCTCAGGAGAATTTACCTATTGCCAACCGGCTCCTCCGGTTGGACTTTTTCCCAGCAGTCCTTCGCCAGGTGCCTAGCTGTCCTTCACCAGGTCTTTAGTACCAAACAGTCCTTCGCCTGGTGCCCAGCAGTCCTTCGCCAGGTCTTCGGTTCCAAGCAGTCCTTCGCCTGGTGCCTAGCAGTCCTTCGGTAGGTCTTTGACTCCTAGCAGCCCTTCGCTAGGTGCCCAGCGGCCCTTCGCTAGGTCTTAGGGTTCAGATGCCTAGCAGTCCTTCGCTAGGTGCCTAGCAGTCCTTTGCTAGGACTTCAATCTGCACACTCAAGTAGCATGTTAGATAAACATAACATCTTAACTTTTGAACCCTTTGCCATTATCAAAACACAGGTTCGACTTGAGTACTGTCTGCACCAACAATCTCCCCCTTTTTGATTTATGGCAACCCGATTCAAAAAGTTAAGTTAATTCATAAAGTTGATGTAACAGTTTAGTTTCCTCCCCCTGGAAGGAATCTCCCCTTAGATTTTTCAAATGTTCATGGGGTTTTGAAAAATTTCTAAGTCAACATGATGGAATTAATTTTTCAAATTTTAGAACATTTTTCAAAAGAAATTTTAGAAAAATATTTTCCAAAAATAATTTGGTTGGGCACTTTGGAAAATTTATACTTAGAAAGAAAATTTCTCAAATATCTCCTGAAGGTACTTTAGAAGCTTTATACTTAGAAACTTTTCTATCAGAGAAGTTTAGAAATAAGTACTTAGAGATATTTTGAACATAACTTAAGTTTAAGTACTTAAATTTTTTTTTTGAAAATTGCTTGGGTCAAGTACTTAACAAAAATTTTGAAAATAATTTAGATCAAGTACTTTTGAAACAGTTTTGGAAAAACATAGATTTAAGTACTTTGAAAAAAACTAGGTTTAAGTACTTTGAAATAGTTTTGAAAAAAAACTTATATTAAGTACTTTTTGAAATAGTTTTGAAAAAAACTTAGATTAAGTACTTTGAAATAGTTTTGAAAAAAAACTTAGATTAAGTACTTTTTGAAATAGTTTTGAAAAAAACTTAGATTAAGTACTTTTTGAAGAAAGGATAAAGTTTTGAAAAAAACTTAGATTAAGTACTTTTTGAAGAAAGGATAAAGTTTTGAAAATTTTGAAATTTGAAAAAATTTTAAAGCTTCTCTCCTTTTCTATCTCTCCCCCTTTGCCATATATCAAAAATAAAGCAATATAGCAAAAATAAATTGCATAAGGATATGACAAAAGAATAATGTGCTGTACTGAACCAATTCAAGATATACACTGAACCAAACCAATTTTAATTATCTCTTTAGGGTCCTGTCTAACCCAATTAGCTACTTACTAACTGTTATAAACAGTAGTTTTCGCTAGGGTTAGTCAAGTTAAGTGTTCTGTTCAAGTTAGATTTTCTAAGCTTGACACTTAACTTGATTACTGTTTAAGTTGTATTTAGTGCCCCAATTACTGCAGATGCACTGACTTAAAGCATCTTGAATTAAGGAAAAGACCTAAGCATCTCAACTCATTCTAGGTTATAAGTCAAAAGTACCCTAAGGTGCTTGTGAGATGCTGGCTTCTAGATCTATAGATGCATGCAGTTCTAGGGTTAGGGCTTAAGCTAAGTCCATTTGCGAAAAAGCCCTAGTTTTGAAGGGGGTAGTTTTAAATAAAACTAGGTCAAAAAATTGAAAAGAAATGCCAAAAAAGATTTTTCAAACTAATTAAAAGCTGATTTTAAAATCAAGTAAAGCAGTTTTAAAATTATTTTAGAAACTGATTTTCAAATCGAGTAAAGCAGTCAGAAAAGCAGAAGTAATGTAAGCCTATTCTACCAAGCATAATCCTGATAAACATCAAGAAAAGCAAATAGTCAATCCCATAAGTCAGCTGGAAAAGGAGAAAACCTGCACAGTCATACAAGTCAAATATAAGTCAACCCTACTGAGTAGGGGCAGTCAAACAGTCACTAGTACAATGCCAACCAAATCTAGGAGGAGGGACCGGGATGATCAGAAGAGCCTGGCTACCAGGATCGAAATAGTGACATCATCTCATGATATCGAGCGTCGCTAGTCTCCCTATCGGCTCTGAGGGCACTCATGTACTCAGTGTAATAGGCCTAATTTGCCTCCACTTCCTCCTGGAGGCTCTGGACCTGTGTCTCAAGTCGCGTCACTCTCTCATAGAGTGTCGGTGGTGGGGGCTCGTCTATGTGCTCTCGAACCTCAGCTGCTAGATCTGCTACATCGACCTCAACGTCCTCATCAGAGTCGATCTGGGGTCAGGCTCTCTGACGCCTCCACGACAAAACCCCAGTACCCGATACCTCTACACCAGCTAGGGAATTCAAAACCCCCTTGAGGCGTGTAGAATTCCGAGATAAGGTCATAGTTTATAGTCCTTTCGAGGGAAAGGAGAAAGCCCAGGTTGTAGAAGGTAATTATCTCCACAATGGAGGGATAGTGCTCAGCCAGGAAGGGCCCATCAATGGACTGGCAAGAAAGTAACTTGAAGGAGTGAGACTGAAATGCCTGCTCACATGCAGCGTTAGGGAACCGAGAACTTGACGAAGGCTGAAGCCTTCGGGAGGGCGCGGACGAAGAAGGGCCTTTTCCCTTTGAGCTTCCCTCCATGGGTTCTTTGCCCTTGGATGACTTTCTAAAATGGTTGAATAGATCATGGCAACAATTGAATCAAATGAGCAAGATTTGATCAAATGAACAAAAGAAAACAAATTATGATCAAGAGTCCAGATCATAACACAAGGATTTGATCACACACGGCAACAATATTTAAATGATCAAATGAAGCATGACCCAATCATTTGTAGGACACAAGTTGATCAGTGAGGTGAGGTTTAATCAAAGAAACACGATTTGATCAAGGGAAGAATCAGATCATAATATAGATTGCAAATGATTAGATTTCATCAGTAGGGTGAAAAATCATGGCAAGGTCACGACAATGAGTAGGATCACAACACAAACACCAAAAGAAAAACATGGTTAGCCTAAACATGGTAGATGTTAGAATGATAAGCACCAAATGAAAATCATACACAAAGCTTACTTTGGTGCCATGAAGTACTTGGTTGGAGAAAACTCGTGGCTGAGTTGCGCAGAGAACATCACACAGAAATGGTGCTTTGCGAGAGAGAACACAACAGCAAAAGAGAAACTCTTAACAGCGCAAAAGAAAACCCAGTCGCACGCGCAGCAGGGAGACGATCGCAAGAAGCCACGCGCAGGGAGGAGAAAACGCAGGATGAGCTCTCGCACAGCAAGTAGATCGCACGCGCAAGAGAGGATTTCGGTGCTAGGGCTTGGGAAGGTAGGGTTTAGACGAAGTTAATCGGTTGGTGGATCGGTCCACCAACCGCAATTTAATGCGATTGAACGGATCACCATTCGATCTGGGAGTGCTCAGACCGATCTGGCTCCGGCCTGATCAGACTGGCCTGGCCCTAATCGGTTGGGTGATCGATCAGCCAGGCCCTTGATCGATCGGCTGATCGATCAGGAAGCGAACAGTAGGTTTGAATGTTTTTCCGTGAGCCCCCTGATCGGTCTGTGGACCGATCACCACAGGGTGCCAGATCGGTCCGGGGACCGATCCAGGCCAACACAGAATATTTGGTCAATTTTTCGCGAAGTGTTCTATGACCCCTTTGATCGGTCTGTGGACCGATCACCACAGAGGGCGTCAGATCGGTCCGGGGACCGATCCAGACCAACACAGATAGATTTCTGTGGTTAATCATGAAACAGCTTGATTGGTCCGTTGGACCGATCAGTCCTACTCCTGATCGGTCCGGTGACCGATCAGGCTTCCTGATTTTTCCTGATACGATCTGAAACTTTCAGTTTTAGACTTCCAAACGATTTCTGATAAGATCTGATGAAAGTTATCGATGTTGGAAGTGATCCCATGACTATAATTGATCCCTGAAGGAGGATCAAAAGTCCTTATGGTTTTGACAAATCACTTTGCTCCACCCAAGTGGAGTCAAACTCAATCAATAAACATTCAAGCAATTTCAAGCAAGTTTGTCCCAAATTCAAGTCTCCAATCAAGTTTCCTTGATTGGAATGTCCAAGTATGATCATGGAGCCAGGTACACATATGTTATGCATTGGTTTTCCCCATACTTGGTCACCGAAGTGATTTTTATCTCGTCAACCTAATTTCTCAAGGGATGCATTGACATTTTGAAAAATTAAGTTGATCCTAGCATCTCACCCCATATCTAACAAACAAAAACGTTTTGGTAAACCTTATAGTTTGTGTGAGATGTCCCCAAGTTACCCAATTGTGTCCCAACAATTCGAATTGATCATGAAGGGTTTTGAATGCATTTTGATGTCTATGAAGCGCGACACATTCCCAACTCCCTTCTTAAGAAGCTAAACTCATTTTCGGGAAGTGGTTTAGTGAAAATGTCCACTAGATTCGATTTGGACTCTACATGTGAGAGTACAATATCTCCTCTAGCAACATGATCTCTAATGAAGTGGTGACACACTTCAATATGTTTAGTTCTAGAATGATGGACTGGATTCTTTGTTAGGTTAATTATGCTAATATTGTCACACAACACTTGCACATCTTTGTAGCTTAATCCATAGTCCTCTAGAGTATGAATCATCCACAACAATTGCGATATACTCTCTCCCATGACGATATATTCTGCCTTGGTCGTGGAGAGAGCAACACAATGTTGCTTCCGACATGACCAACTAACTAGTGATGAACCTAGGAATTGTCAACCCCCACTCGTGCTTTTTCGATCCAACTTGCACCCAGCATAGTCGGAATCGGTATAGCCAATTAGATCAAAAGACTCGGTACGGGGGTACCAAAGACCAACTCCTATTGTGCCCTTAAGGTATCTCAAAATTCTCTTAACAGCAATTAAGTGAGATTCCTTGGCACAAACTTGATACCTAGTGCACATATCCACAGCAAAAAGTATGTCAGGTCGACTAGCTGTGAGGTATAGCAGACTACCTATCATGCTCCGATATTGAGTCAAATCAACAGGTTTACCACTCTCATCATTGTCTAATCTTGTGTTTGTAGCCATGAGAGTGGTTACTGTAACGCTCGAAAATTCTCGAAACTAATTTTAGAAATATCTTAGAATTTATTCCAAATTTATGGATATTTTTATGGAATTTTTTCGTAAACGAAAGTGGCAAAAAGGGTTATAAACAGAAAATCGCGTGGGTGGGAATCAAACCCTCCACCCACGCTGTGAGAGTCGAATGGGCGGACCAGCTGCGCTGGGTTGTTTTGTTGAAATAGATTGAGTGAAACAATAGATAAGGTATAATTAGGTAAATTCGCCCCCATAGGTATAAATAGATAATTAATGAGAGAAGTTTTATTTTCCCTCAACTCAAACCCTTCCTCGCCCAAACCAGCCGCACGCCGCCCTCTTCCCTCCTCTCTTGGGCGAAAACACACCAAGCCCTAGGGCTCTCCTCCGGTGGCCGGCCAAGGCTCTCTTCCGAGAGATCTTCCAATATTCGGAATCCCCACGACGAGAGGAACGCGTGAGCGCGAAGAAATCTCTGAGACTCCGAGTTTCTCTGGAACCTCCGACGCCGTTCTTGGTTGTAAGTCCAAGATATCAATGTAAGTACTGCTCACCTGCAGTAAGAGGCGGTTTTCCGCAAGTTTTTCCCGTTAGAAAGTCAAAGATGCAATTTTCCTTTAGTTTATGATTTTGCATGTAACCCTAGCTTAATCCATGCTTGTATAAGTTTGATTAAGCACCCTATATGAGGTTAGGGGCTAAGAAAAGTATGAGAAAAGAGAAGAGAAGATAAAGATAAGAAAAGAAAAGGCCAAGGCCTTAAGAAATCCCCAAAAGTCAAGACTTAGGGATTTGGGCACACAAGGTGCTCGATAAAATGCCAAGGCATTCAAGATAAGAAAAGTAAGTATTTTATTTTCTAAGGCCAGTACCCGGCTTCCAAGGGCGTCGTTAAAGAAATCCAGGTGTCCAATTCCAAGGTCTTGGCCCTGGTAGACCAAGGTCTGCTCTATTAGGATTGGTGGCTCGCTACCCCAACCTTTTAGGGAACGCGCATAAGATGGTACTTACGTCTTAAGTGGATCCAAGTGAGATATTATTTTCAAGTATATGCTTTAGCAAAGTTTTTCTAAAGTTTAAGAAAGTTTTCTAAAAGTTAAAGAAAGATTTAAAAGTCAAAGAATTGCTAAAGTTTCAAGTTAAGCCAAGAACAAGTAAGTTAAGACTTATTAGTGCTTTAGTATGCATGTCTTGAGTTATACATGTTGTTTTAGTGTTTCTTTTAAGCATAAAAATATCTCATGTGATTTCACATTGTTTTAAAAAGCATGCTTGCACATTTCGAGATTTTGTGAGCTAGATAGTACTTACTAAGCTTTTGCTTATTAGTTGCATTTCCTCTTGCTGCAGGTAAAGGTAAAGGCAAGCAATTCTGAAGGAAGGCGACAAGGCGGTGCTAAGTGACGTGTGTGTGGTGGCTGACCTTGGAGAGGTCCTTGGGACAAGATGAATAAAAGACTCAAAGTGTATTTATTATAAAGTCTTAGTTTGAGTTAGATCATATAGCATTTATCCAAGTAATTGCGTTTTAGATATTTTGCATGTCTTAAAACCATGAGTAAAGATTCCATGTCATTTTAATTAGCATACATATCCTTATGATGACATTGGATGAGTATGAGTGTGAGTAGTTTTGAATATTGATACTTGATGGAGCTATTTGATGCATATGCCAAGATATTGAGAGTTTCCCTTTGAATCAAGTTATTATTGCTATAAATATGCTTAGAAAAGTTGCATTACATCCCAACATGCTTTAGTGAGGTGTAGAACATGTGTTTTGGTATTATGAATGCATAGGAGTTAAGTTTGGTACAAAACTTTAGCTAAAAGTTCATATAGATTTTCATAACTTAATTACTTCCGCAAAAGTTCTAATTTCGAGTTTATGAAGTTGTTTTGATTGGCTAGAATGTTTGGGAAACTAGTATAGAGCACAGAAATGGTGTTGTGTCTTTGTATGGCTTGAAACTATATGTTTTGTGGACTTTTGAAACAAAGTTCGAATCTGAATTTCAGGTTTTTCAGGCGTGCCAGTCGACTGGTTCAGTATCAGTCGACTGCCCTATCGAACAGTAGCTTCTGTTCGATGCATCAGTCGACTGCCAAGAGGCCAGTCAACTGGTGCCGCGCCCAGAAACTTTCTGTGGCCGATACCAGTCGACTGGTTAGATCGCAGTTAACTGGCATTGCAGAGAAGTTCTATAGATGAAAAGAAGTGTGCCATTGTATCATGCATGACTACTAGAGTTAGAATATCATCCCTAGATGGATTTAAAAGAAGAAATAAAGAAGTTCCGCATTCTTAGTCGTGCAGTAGAGTCAAGATAGTAGATAAAGTAGCGGACCGTCTAAGGTAGAGAAGGCGGGTCGCTACAGTTACCTCTTTTGAATCACTCATGTTGAATTTTCGAAGCATCTCTTGAGTATACTTTGATTGGTGCACATGGATCCCATCTCGGGTTTGTTTGATTTCAAGTCCAAGGAAGAAAGTCAACTCTCCCACTAGACTCATTTCAAATTCACTCTCCATGTGTTCAATAAACTCATTTAAATAGTCCTTGTTGTTAGAGCCACAAATTATGTCATCGACATATACTTGGGCTACAAATATATTGTCACCATCTCTACGTAGAAACAGTGTAGGGTCTATTTGGCCTCTAACAAAACCTTTTTCAATTAGGTGTTGATGTAGTCTGGCCCGGTTGTTGTTTTGGTGTTTGACAATGATTTAAGTTTAGTTGAGCAAATTATGGTTAAGTCCTGATCAGTGATTAGGCACGGGTTGATTGAAATCCTAACCTGGAGGGTTAGGTGTGAGAAATCCCGGTGAGTGAAGCCGGGTCCTGGTGAGTGAAGCCAGGTGATGGAAATCCTAGTGAGTGAAGCTAGGTTGAAATCCCGGTGAGTGAAGCCGGGTCTCGGTGAGTGAAGCCGGGTGACCAAAACCCTGGTGAGTGAAGCTAGGTTGGAAAAGTCCTAATTCGGAAGGGTTGGGTGAAAAGTCCTAGCTTGGAGGGGTTGGGTGAAAAGTCCTAGCTTGGAGGGCTAGGTGAAAAGTCCTAGCTTGGAGGGCTAGGTGAAAAGTCCTAACTTGGAGGGTTAGGTGCAAATTCCCAACTTGGAGAGTTAGATTGAAAAATCCTTAGCTTGGAGGGCTAAGGTGAATGAAATCCTAGCTTGGAAGGCTAGGTCTGCGTCCCTGGATCGGTCTGGTGACCGATCAGGGAGTTGGCACGCTGCTCCTTCGTGGATCGATCTAGTGACCGATCCAGCGATGTCTGATCGGTCTGGTGACCGATCAGGGAGTGTGTGTTTCACTCACTGCACAGCTCCTGATCGGTCTGGTGACCGATCAGGGAGCCCACAGTGAGTTGAGTTCCCCTGCTGATCTGCTCCTGATCGGTCTGGTGACCGATCAGGGATACTGTTTAGATCGGTCTAGTGAACGATCATTTGTCGCAAGGTTCTCACTATCACCGATCAGGATGACTCCTGATCGGTCTGGAAGCAGCCTGATTGGTCTGGTGACCGATCAGGCTGGAGCCTGGTTGGTCTGGGGACCAATCTGGAGTATGCAGAAGACTGCTGGATCGGTCTGGTGACCGATCAGGCTCCTCCCTGATCGGTCTGGTGACCGATCAGGAGCAGAACTTTAATTCAAATACGCTGTCAGAAGCTCTGATCGCGCTGTTTTCTCTGTCGATTCTCTGATACACTGCTGATATATGTTGATATGAGTTGCTAAGCTTCTATTGGAGTGTGCAGGCTTTACAGGGATGATTCAAACATTGGAGGAGAGTCAATGGGAGGCTTTCCTTGGAGCAGGTTTGGCTGTTTCCTTGTTTCAGGTCTCAACGACGTCTGGAGAGCAGCTGGCAACTGACGGAGGCTCAGCTAGAGAGGGTCTTCAGTGGACTGAGTGCTCAGGGAGTCAGGGGGTCAAGCTGTGGCTTCAGTGGATGCTGATGGAGAGCCTGGTGATGGGAGCAGATGCTTAAGACGAGGCTGGAAGCAGAGGATCGACAACGGGAAAACAGACAGAAACTTGGGAAGTTTGGCTGGGCTGTGTTCGTGCTCTCTGTGGCTTTGTGCTTGAGCGATCTTGTTACATCTTTGTGAGCTTGTCTTCTCGAGTGTCTCTGTGCTTAACTTGTATCTTCTTGAGATCACTTGTGGAGAGGTTTCTCCATCGAGAAGGAGGCTGCTACTATCCGGAGTTCACCGAGGCTTGATCTGCCGACGATCAAGGGATCGCCCACCTTAAGGGCACGCCAAGGAGTAGGGGCAAGTTATCCCCGAACCTTGTATATCGCTGTGTCGTCTGGTTTGCTGTGTTTGTTTTGATTTCTGTTTGTTATCTCTGTTTCTGCACTTGTGCATTTGTTTCCACTGCCTAACTCTTGAAGTGCAGAAAGATTTGAAAAGCTAAAAGAAATTGTGTATAGCTATATTCACCCCCCCTCTATAGCCATCTCGTCACCAACAAGTGGTATCAGAGCTTGGGGCTCTACTTCAACGGCTTAACATCCGAGGGCTAACAAAGATGGCCATGGGAAGAGAAGGGTTTCGCACCAACCGACCTCCACTCTTCGACGACACTGATTTTTCATATTGGAGGTCGAAGATGGAGTTTTACCTCAAAACCAACCTCAACATGTGGTTTGCCGTCAAGGAAGGTTTTTCCACTCCTAAAGATGCTGAGGGAAAAGAGATGAACTTCTCAAGTTGGTCGGCAGATCAAATCCGGAAAGGTGAAGCCGATGCGAAAGCGGTGGTAACTTTGCAACGCGGGTTGACCAAGGACCAAATAGTCAAGGTTGGTCCCTTCACAAGTGCTAAAGACCTATGGAGCAAGATCATTGAGCTCCATGAAGGCACTCAAGACACCCGGACTGCCAAGAAGGACCTTCTTCTCACCCAACTTCAAAATTTGTCCATGGAAGAGAATGAAACTGTAAGTACACTCCATGGACGATTCAAAGAAATTCTCAACGGTCTCCACTCCATTAATGAGAAGGTAGAGAACCGAGATCTTATAAGGTATGTCCTCAAAGCTTTTCCTAGGAATGCCTTGTGGTCATCCATGGTGGATGCTTACAAGGTGTCCAAGGATTTATCTTTTGTTAAGTTAGAAGATCTATTTTGTGAAATGGAACTACATGAGATCTCTAACAAAAGTTCAAAAGAGAAAGGTATTGCTTTAGTGGCAGGTGACAACAAGAAGAAGAAGAAGGGGAAGAAGAAGGAGAAGGAAGTCTCTTCATCTTCATCCTCATCCGAGTCCGAGGAGGAGGGCAGCTGGTCTTCTTCCTCCGAGATGGCCAACTTTGTTAGGAGGATGATGAGGAAGAGCCGACGCCTCAAGGGTAAAGGTAACCCAAGTGAAGTTAAATTTGATAAGTCTAATGTTACTTGTTATGAGTGTAGCAAGAAAGGACATTACAAGGATGAATGTCCGAAGTTAAAGAAGAAGAATGATAAATCAAAGAAGAAAAGGAAGGCCTTGAGGGCCACATGGGATGAATCGTCTTCTAGTTCATCCGAAGAAGAGAAGGAGGAGAAGTATACTCATCACCGTGCTCTCATGGCCATAGAGGATTCAAATGAAGAGGAGAGTGGATATGAATCAAGCTCCTCAACCGCGCCTTCATCATCTTCGGATGATGAAGAGGTAATTTCTCCCGAGCTAGATAAGTGCTATAGAACCATTGCATGTCTAGCTAGATTGCTTAAAAAATCCAAGAACAAAGTTAAATTGTTGAAATTGGAAGTAGAAGAATTGAAATCCTCTAGGGTGGAGGATATTAATGATTTTCATGAAAAATCCTCAATGGATGAGAATCTTGATAATTTGCATGTTAAAAATCTTGAGGATGAAAATAAGGGCTTGAAGGGTGAAATTAAAAACCTCAAGAATATTCTTGAGAAATTTTCAACAAGTTCCAAAACCCTAGATATGATCTTAAACTCACAAAAGGTGGCTTACAACAAGGTTGGTTTGGGTTACCAACCTAAAGAACCTAGTGTCATATCCTTAATATCAAGAACCCAATTTAGAGCACAAAATAATTCTAGGGTTCAAAAGGTTAGAAAGAAAGTGACTAAGGCATGGGTGCCTAAGTCCTTCATTATTGATGCCTTAGGTCCCAAAATTTAGGTACCTAATGTTGGATCGAGAATTGCGAGAGAGGGGGGGGGGGTGAATGTCGCAAATCGTTCGGATTTAAAAAAAGAGTAAGTGCGCAGCGGAAATAAGACACAAAAACAATGCTAACACGGTCGTTTTACTTGGTTCGGAGCCTGTGTCGACTCCTACTCCAAGGCCCACGGTCGTTGACTGTTTTCTGCGGGCAATTCTATAAGTTCGTAAAAGTTTACAAGAAAGATTATAACAAGAACAGTTTAGTAAACTTTAAATACAGCTCTTCATTACCGATGTCCGGTGTAGATCGAAGTGTTGGAGCAGCAGGACGTCGTCAGCTCGAGTTGAAAGAGTTCTGGACCGTGTCGTGGAAGCAGAAGAGCGTGGAAGCGTCGCAGTAATTGATGTTCTGAAGAAGGAGGTCGAGGGCCCTTTATATAGGGCCTGGGGGCGCCCTGGTCGACGGGGGCGCCCCCCACGTGGCAGCAGATCCGGTTGTTGCTCGGTCACCGTCTGATCCCCTTATCCTCGGGATCCGGTTTGACCGGGGTGCCCGGATGGCTCGGGGCGCCCGCATTGACCGGTCAAAGCCTCATCTCTTCGGCTTCGCAGGGATGCGCTTCGGCAGCTGGCAGTGGGGGCGCCCGCGACACGCGGGGCGCCCGCGACAAGCGGGGCGAAGCGCGTTCGCAGGGATGCGCTTCGGCAGCTGGCAGTGGGGGCGCCCGCGACAAGCGGGGAGAAGCGCGTTGAGGTTCTTACAGACTTGGGTTGACCTTGGGGGCGCCCGGATCGTCCGGGGCGCCCTGCTCAGCTTCTGCCTCACTCCTTTGAGGCTCTCTGAGCTGCAGATACTCAGTCCTTCGATCCTGCATCCAGGGTTAGTCCAAATAACAATTATATTATTATTTTATACAGCCTTAGCTGTCTTGGTTCTGACTTTGGTCTCCAAAATAGAGCCCTAGGTTGAACCGACGCCTAATGTTCCCTCAAGGGGAACGCGTCCTCACCTACTCCTCTCGGGAGAATTTTACCTGGTGCCAACCGGATCCTCCAGTTGGACTTTTGCCCGACAGTCCTTCGCCAGGTCTTGAGTTACCAAGATGCCCTTCGCTTGGTGCCTAACAGCCCTTTGCTAGGTCTTTTCTTCTGGCAGCCCTTTGCCAGGGCCTAGCATTCCTTCGCTAGGGTTTGTCCATTCTGGCAGTCCTTCGCCAGAGCCTAGCATTCCTTTGCTAGGGCTTTTCCTGTCTGGCAGTCCTTCGCCAGTGCCTAGCATTCCTTCGCTAGGGCTTTTCCTGTCTGGCAGTCCTTCGCCAGTGCCTAGCATTCCTTCGCTAGGGCTTTTCCTGTACACTCAAGAAACTTGTTAAACAACAAGTAACCCTTAACTTTTGAACCCTTTTGCCAATATCAAAACACAGGTTTGACTTGGGTGCAATCTGCACCAACAATCTCCCCCTTTTTGATATATGGCAACCTAATTCAAAAAGTTAAGGGAAAAAAATGCTGAAACTGAAATCCTAAGTTAGATTCCCTCCCCCTGGAAGAAATCTCCCCCTAGGTTTTTCAAAAATAGGTGATGTGAGTTAAGTACTTAGAAGATTTCATGTTTTGATAATAAGTTGGGAAATCTGCTAAGTTTTTCGAAAAGATGTTCTAAGTTTGGAAGGCTTAGAAAACTTTAGACAAATTTTCAGTTTTAGAAACATTTCAGACTTTGGAAAATTTTCAGTTTTGGAAAAATTTCAAACTTAGAAAATTTTCAGTTTTGGAAAAATTTCAGACTTAGAAAATTTTCAGACTTTAGAAAGATTTTCAGATTTAGAAAAAAATTTCAAAGAATAATTTGAGCAAAAATTAATAACACTTCAGAGTTAGAAATTTTAAAAAAAAAACTAAGCTTAGAAATAATTCAGAGTTTAGAAATTTTTTACAGGATAAATTTAAGCTTCTAACTTTGAGGTTAAACTTTTTGAATAAAGGAAAAAATTTGAAAAAAATTTTTGGGTTTCCCTCTTTCCTTTCCAACTCTCCCCCTTTGTCATATATCAAAAAAAATGCAGAAAAATATTTGCAATAATTAAATCATTTTGCTGTACTGAATCAAACTGGAACCTAAGTCTGGTTAACTCTTTAGGGACCTGTCTAACCCAATTAGCTACTTACTAACTGTTATAAACAGTAGCTTTTGCTAGGGTTAGTCAAGTTAAGTGAGCTGTTCAAGTTAGATTGTCTAAACTTGACACTTAACCTGATTGCTGTTCATTTAGTGCCCCAATTGCTGCCGATGCACTGACTTAAAGCATCTTGAATTGAGGCAAAGACCTAAGCATCTCAACCCTTTCTAGGTTATCAATCAAAAAGTATCCTTAGGTGCTTGTGAGATGCTGGCTTCTAAGTCTATAGGTGCATGCAGTTCTAGGGTTAGAGCCTAGGCTAAGTCCATTTCGAAGAAAACCCTAGTTTTGAAGGGGGTAGTTTTTTGAAATAACACTAAGTAAAAAATTTTTAGAACTGAAGAAAAAACTTTTTAAAGTCAAAGTAACATTTTTAACAAAAACATTTAAAATCAATTAAGACATTTTAAGATCAATTTAAAACATTTCAAAATCAATTTAAAACATTTTAAGGCAAAAACCAAATGATTCTATTCTACTAAGCACAACCCTAACTGCCTTCTTAGTGAGCTAAACTCAGATTCCGGTAGGGGTTTAGTGAATATGTCAGCTAGATTGGATTTGGAGTCTACATGCTTAAGGACTATTTCACCCCTAGCTACGTGATCTCTTACAAAGTGATGTTTTACTTCTATGTGTTTGGTTCTAGAATGTTGTATTGGGTTTTTGGTTAAGTTAATTGAGCTAATATTGTCAATATTGACTTGGGTCTGATTGTAGTCTAGCTGAAAGTCCTTAAGGGTGTGCATCATCCATAGGAGTTGAGCTACACACTCTCCTAAGGCTACATATTCAGCTTCAGTTGTGGATAGAGCAACACAGTGTTGCTTTCTACTGCACCAACTTACTAAGCTGTTTCCTAAAAGTTGACAGCTTCCACTTGTACTTTTTCTATCTAATTTACAACCAGCATAGTCAGAATCAGAGTATCCTGATAACTTAAAGGATGAAGTCCTAGGGTACCAAATCCCTACATTTAGGGTGCCCTTAATGTATCTTAAAACTCTTTTTAGGGCTGCTAAGTGAGTTTCCTTAGCACAGGTTTGGTACCTAGCACACATTCCTACTGAAAAAAGTATATCAGGTCTGCTGGCTGTAAGGTATAGTAGACTTCCTATCATACTTCTATAAAGTTTTAGGTCTACTGGTTTGCCATCAGGGTCATTATCTATTTTCACATTTGTGGCCATTGGGGTACTTATACTTTTAGAGTTATCCATTTTAAATTTCTTAATTAGTTCTTTAGCATATTTAGATTGATGTACATAATTTCCATCCTTAGTTTGTTTGATTTGTAACCCTAGGAAAAAGTTGAGTTCCCCAACTAAACTCATTTCAAACTCATTTTCCATTATTGTTACAAATTCTTTTAGAAATTTAGAGTTAGTTGATCCAAATATTATATCATCTACGTAAATTTGGGCAACAAATATATCCTTTTCTAAAATTTTAACAAACAAGGTTGGGTCAATTTGACCTTGTTTGAATTCTTTAGAGATCAGGTAATTGGATAATCTTTCATACCAGGCTCTGGGTGCTTGTTTTAGTCCATAAAGGGCTTTACTAAGTTTGTAGACATGATCGGGTTTTTCTATATCCTCAAATCCTGGGGGTTGTCCTACATAAACTTCTTCCTTAATAAGCCCATTTAAGAAGGCTGACTTTACATCCATTTGGTATAATTTAAATCCTTTATGGGATGCAAAGGCTAGTAACATCCTAATAGACTCAAGTCTAGCTACAGGGGCGTAGGTTTCATCATAATCCAACCCTTCTACTTGGCTGAATCCCTTAGCTACTAAGCGGGCTTTATTTCGGACTATTTCACTTTGATCGTTTAACTTATTCCTAAATACCCACTTAGTGTCAATTACGGATTTGCCCTTAGGTTTAGGTACTAACTCCCAGACTTGGTTTCTCTCAAATTGGGCTAACTCTTCTTGCATGGCTAAGATCCAGTCAGGATCAGGTAGGGCTTCCTCAATAGTCTTAGGTTCAATCTTTGAAATCATGGCTATTTGACTAAGATTTCTATAGGAAGCTCTAGTTCTGACTCCTAAGGTTGGATCACCTACAATTTGGTCAGTTGGGTGACTGAGTCTGGGTTTCTTGGTTTTTCTAGTACTTGGCTCAGCTTCAGGTCCAGCTGGTCCAATAAGTTCAATTCTGGGTTCATTGGTTGGTTCAACTGATTCAGAAGTTGGTTCAATTGTTAAGTCATTAAAGGGTTCAGTTAGGGTTTCAGAGTTATCTTCTTGATCAGTATTTGGTGAAGCTAAGTCAGAATTATCAGATTTTGGGTAAGTTTCTTCATCAAATATTAAGTTGGTTGTTTCTTCAATTTTCTTAGTTATTTTGTTGTAGACTCTATAAGCTCTACTTGTTGTAGAGTATCCTAAAAAGATACCTGGGTTTGACTTGGATTGGAATTTTCCAAGATAGTCTTTGGTATTAAGAATATGGACTTTGCATCCAAAGACTCTAAGATAGTGTAGGTTTGGAAGTCTATGGTAGTAAAGTTCATAGGGTGTTTTATTAATCCTTTTATTAAGCAGAATCCTATTTTGGATATAGCAAGCTGTGCTAATTGCTTCTGCCCAATAGTGGTTAGGTAGGTCAAATTCATTGAGCATAGCCCTAGCAGCTTCCTGTAGGGTTCTATTCTTCCTTTCTACTATGCCATTTTGTTGGGGGGTTCTAGGACACGAAAATTCGTGCTTATATCCATTTACTTTGCAGAATTCTTCGAATCTTTGATTCTCGAATTCTCCCCCGTGGTCAGACCTAAGTCTTTTGATTTTGGTATCATTTTGATTTTCAATCAATTTACAAAAGTTGTTAAATAGGTTCAGGGTTTCATCTTTGGTCTTTAGAAACCTGACCCAGGTGAACCTAGAGTAGTCGTCAATTATCACTAAGCAGTATCGGTTTCCACTTAGTGACTTGGCTCCATGTGAATCAAATAGGTCAAGGTGTAGGAGCTCAAGTGTGGTTTGGGTTTGATCAGATTGGATCAATTTGTGACTAGACTTGGTTTGTTTGCCTTGATTACAGGATTCACATATTAGGTTTTCATTATTCTTAATTTTGGGGACACCTTTGACTAAGCCAAGTTGGGTAATTTTTGAGATAGTTCTTAGATTGGTATGACCTAATCTCCTATGCCAGAGTTTTGATTGTTCTAACTGTGTTAACATGCATTTGGGTATAAGGGGAAGATTTATAGTGTATACATTGTTTTTCCTAGTGCCCTTAAGCATGATTTCTGAGTCTTGTGCATTTCTAATCAGGCAATTAGAATTGTTGAAAGTAACTAAATAACCAGAGTCACATAACTGACTTATGCTAAGTAAGTTAAAATTGAAGTTTTCCACCAATAGAACTTTCTTAATAATGAAATTGGATTTAAGTTCAATATTACCTGACCCAATTACCTTGAGTGTAGCATTGTTACCAAATGCCACTGAGCCCAGGTTTTTGAACTTGAGTTTGGTGAACTTCAATTTGTCCCCAGTCATATGTCTGGAGCACCCGCTATCTAACATCCATTGGTCCAAATCTTTATGTTCCTACACATAAAGAATTTTTGATGATTTGGATCCAATTTAAGTTAGGGATAGCTTAAATTGAGTTTCACTTCCTAGTCTGTCTCACCCCAGTCTAGGGTTTTCAATCACGTTAACCTTAAGGTTTTTGTGAGACAGGTTTGAGAGTAGAAATTAGTTTTGAAAAGGAATTTCAATTTATTTTCGAAAAAGGTTTTTATTTTTGAAAACAGATTTTTAAACAAATAAGTTTAGAATTTTTGAAAAATAGATTATGTGATTTTTGAAAAAGAAATGAGTTTAAGAAGTAGAAATTTTGAAAACAGATTAAGAGTTTTTCGAAAAAGAGATAGGTTTGAAAACAGATTAGAATCTATAATTATTTGAACTTTGAGTTAGATTCGAATTTGACAAAAGGTAATTTGAATTTGAATTTCAGAAATTGGCTTCCAGGTCTTGGCGAGGCACTAGGCCTTCTTTGGCCGTAGCCTTATGGGATCATCCACCCTTTCCTTGACAAAGCCTTTTAAGGAAATTTCATTTTCAAATTAAATTAAGTCATTTTCTGGTCTAACTAGCTTGGGTCTTGGATCGGTAGCTTCGGCTGGTTTCACCAGTCTAAAGAGACCAAGTAGACTTGATCTTATTAGAGTTGGTTTCCCCAACGTACTATCATCTCACCTCCTCCCAATACTATGTTTTCAAGTTTCAAGTAATTTAGTCCTTAAATCTAAGTATTCCTTAAATGTAAGCATGGCAATTTGCAAAAAAAAAAAAATTAAATAAACAAACAATCAATCAATTAAAAAAAATTATCTAATTATAAAAATTGTTTTGATTTTGGCTCCCCCTGGACTAAAGCCTCTGTATGGGTTAGGCAAGATGTGAATCTTGTCCTTGGGGATCCAAAATTGATTTGAACCAGTTGGTTTAGTCAGGCACAGTTTTGGCACCCATGCCTGAACCTTAGGTCTTGACTGGTTCAGTACAGCAAAGTAAGATCTTTGCCGAGATTTGGTTCTATAGCCAAGTCCGGATCGGTTTAGAACAGACTTCTGTTTTCCCAGAATCAGATCAAGATTCTTGGAACCAGAAGTGAATCGTTCTAAAGCTGTTCTTAAGTCCTTAACTTGAGTTTTCAGGGAGGAATTCTCTGATTCAAGTTTTTCAACTTGATCAGGGGTTCCTTCCTGAAGTTTCTCAGTTAAGGATTTAGAATCAGCTCCCTCTTTCAGGAGTTTTACTTCCTGTCGGAGGGACTCGATTCGGAGTTTGGCTTTCGCCAAATCTCGGGATAGATAGGAAATAAGCGAATTCAATTGCAATTTTGAAAAACCCGTTACCCTTATTTCGCCGTCGTCGGAGAATGTCAGCTTGCCGTCGTCTTGGTCCGAGTCTGAGTCAGTCTCGATTTGATCCGAAGCTATCAGGGCTAGAAGATTGGACTGGGGTGCTTCTTCTTCTTCTTCTGAGGAAGACTCGTCCCAGGTTGCCTGTAGTGCCTTCTTCTTTCTGGTCTTTTTGGACTCCTTTAGACTTGGACATTCAGTCTTGTAGTGGCCCTTCTTCTTGCATTCGTAGCAGGTTACGTTGGGCTTTTGTTTGTCAGTTGCCGATTCAGCTTGTCCGTCCTTTCTTCGGCTTGTTCTCCGTGTGTTGGTTTGGTTCTTCAACTTTTTGTAGTAGCTTCGAGCTAGCCGGACCAGTTCAGATTGATCTTCTTCTTGATCTTCTGTTTCTGAATCTGAGGTAGATTCAGGTTCAACTTGAGTTTTCTTCTTGGTCGTCTTTCCTGTTTTCCCTGCAAAGAAAGCTATACTTTTCTCGACCAGATTGCAGTTAGTCTGTTCATGCAGCTCAAGCTCAGAAAATAACTCATCTAACTTTATTTTTGAAAGATCCCTAGAGACCTTGTATGCATCTACCATAGATGCCCACAAGGTGGTCCTAGGGAACGCGTTTAGGGCATACCTTATAAGATCACGGTTTTGAACCTGGTGACCTATTGCGTGAAGACCGTTCATCAGTTCCTGGATTCTGGCGTGGAGCTGGGCTGCTGTCTCGTTATCTGCCATTTTGATAGTGAAGAACTTGTTTAGTAGCAGATCCCGTTTGCTGATCCTCGTATCTGAAGTTCCTTCGTGGAGCTCGATCAGTTTAGCCCATAGCTCCTTGGCATTGTTGAATGGGCCTACGCGGTTCAGCTCCTCTTTTGTCAGTCCGCATTGAAGGGTCTGAGTTGCTTTGGCGTCAGCTTCAATCTTGCGTTTAAGGGCAGTGTCCCACTCTGAGTAGTTTTGTGGTACGCCTTCAGCATTTGTGGGAATCATCAGTCCAGACTGGATGATTATCCACATGTCCACCTGAGTTTTCAGGTGGACCTCCATTCGACTTTTCCAGTAAGTAAAGTCTTCTCCACTGAAAAGTGGAGGTCTGGCGGTGCTAAAGCCTTCTTGGATGGCCATTTGTTCTGAAATAGCAAACAAAAAAAAAAGAATATTCCAAGACTTGGTTTTGGATTAGTAGTGCGGGAAGAAAAGAAATAAAAACACTTTCAAGGGGTGTTGCACCAACCTTGAAAGAAAAATTCGAACGAGAATTTAAAAAAAAAATTGAGAGAGAAAAACGAAAGAAATCCGAAAAATTTTCAAACTGGTGGTTGCACCAAGTTTGAATTCCCCGCTCTGATACCACTTGTTGGATCGAGAATTGCGAGAGAGGGGGGGGTGAATGTCGCAAATCGTTCGGATTTAAAAAAAGAGTAAGTGCGCAGCGGAAATAAGACACAAAAACAATGCTAACACGGTCGTTTTACTTGGTTCGGAGCCTGTGCCGACTCCTACTCCAAGGCCCACGGTCGTTGACCGTTTTCTGCGGGCAATTCTATAAGTTCTTAAAAGTTTACAAGAAAGATTATAACAAGAACAGTTTAGTAAACTTTAAATACAGCTCTTCGTTACCGACGTCCGGTGTAGATCGAAGTGTTGGAGCAGCAGGACGTCGTCAGCTCGAGTTGAAAGAGTTCTGGACCGTGTCGTGGAAGCAGAAGAGCGTGGAAGCGTCGCAGTAATTGATGTTCTGAAGAAGGAGGTCGAGGGCCCTTTATATAGGGCCTGGGGGCGCCCTGGTCGACGGGGGCGCCCCCCACGTGGCAGCAGATCCGGTTGTTGCTCGGTCGCCGTCTGATCCCCTTATCCTCGGGATCCGGTTTGACCAGGGCGCCCGGATGGCTCGGGGCGCCCGCATTGACCGGTCAAAGCCTCATCTCTTCGGCTTCGCAGGGATGCGCTTCGGCAGCTGGCAGTGGGGGCGCCCGCGACACGCGGGGCGCCCGCGACAAGCGGGGCGAAGCGCGTTCGAAGGGATGCGCTTCGGCAGCTGGCAGTGGGGGCGCCCACGACACGCGGGGCGCCCGCGACAAGCGGGGCGAAGCGCGTTGAGGTTCTTACAGACTTGGGTTGACCTTGGGGGCGCCCGGATCATCCGGGGCGCCCTGCTCAGCTTCTGCCTCACTCCTTTGAGGCTCTCTGAGCTGCAGATACTCAGTCCTTCGATCCTGCATCCAGGGTTAGTCCAAATAACAGTTATATTATTATTTTATATAACCTTAGCTGTCTTGGTTCTGACTTTGGTCTCCAAAATGGAGCCCTAGGTCGAACCGACGCCTAATGTTCCCTCAAGGGGAACGCGTCCTCACCTACTCCTCTCGGGAGAATTTTACCTAGTGCCAACCGGATCCTCCAGTTGGACTTTTGCCCGGCAGTCCTTCGCCAGGTCTTGAGTTACCAAGCTGCCCTTCGCTTGGTGCCTAACAGCCCTTTGCTAGGTCTTTTCTTCTGGCAGCCCTTTGCCAGGGCCTAGCATTCCTTCGCTAGGGTTTGTCCATTCTGGCAGTCCTTCGCCAGAGCCTAGCATTCCTTTGCTAGGGCTTTTCCTGTCTGGCAGTCCTTCGCCAGTGCCTAGCATTCCTTCGCTAGGGCTTTTCCTGTCTGGCAGTCCTTCGCCAGTGCCTAGCATTCCTTCGCTAGGGCTTTTCCTGTACACTCAAGAAACTTGTTAAACAACAAGTAACCCTTAACTTTTGAACCCTTTTGTCAATATCAAAACACAGGTTTGACTTGGGTGCAATCTGCACCAACACCTAAAACCTCTATCTTTAGAATTGTATAGCTTGGATTAAGGGGGAGCATCTATCAACATGGGTTATTGATAATGGGTGCTCCAAATTCATGGTGAGGGAAAATTGTTATACACATGATTAGCTATGGAAAATTCAAATTAGATAATTTGATCACCATTGTTTTAGATCTTATGACAATATAATCCCTTGGCTAGTGATTTTTATGGTATTCATGTGTTAAAGTACTTAGTCATGGTATAATCTACTTTAGTGTTTAAGTTTTTCCATGATCAAGTATGCCATGATTTTCTTATATGTATTATGCCAACATGAAGAACACATGGTTTGTGAAAATCACTATGAGAATCTCACAATACATGATTAGATAAAGAACATGAGTTTAAGGCCTAGGCTTAAGCTTTTCTTATTATTTTGGAGATGAATCTAGATGAGTATGCCATGACTTTGATGTTTGGATGATTAACATTAATCTATAACATGCCCATTTTGATTAAGAACAAGATGAACACATAGTTTAAATTGATCATGATGTGAGATAAGCATGTTTTGGAATTTTAATCATCCATTGGAATTGGCACAAACCTAATTTTGGCTAAGAACAACATGATCACATAGGTTATGATGTTTTAAGTTTCATGACTTGTTTGATTTCCCACTGATCATGCTTTGATATAAACCTGTGTTTGGGACTCAAGTTCATACTTAGAACGTATTCATCAAAATTGATACAAACATGTGTTGTTTCTTCTCATAGAAACTCTTAATTCTTGATATGGAATAACACTTGGTTAAGAGACCCCATGTTTGGAACCAAGGTAATTAAAATCAATTGAATTAGGGGTTTGGGAATGGCTAAGAATTGAAACAAACCTGATTTCAGAAATGCTGAAATCGGTTTCTGAAATCTGAAACTGAAAAACCTTCTGTCTGAACCCAGATCGGTCCACCGACCGATCAGGGATCCCTTTGATCGGTCCGGTGACCGATCAGATCAACACTGATCAGTAAGTTCCATGATTGGGTCAAAACTCCTCAGTCCGATCTCCTCTCATCAAATTGTATCAGTTTAATGATCATACTACAAACAAACATGATACAATCCATTTACAATTGAAACATATTTGATCACCCATTGGTACAAATCTTGTACTAAGGGAGCACAAAATTGTTCGAGTGATACAAACCTGGTACCTAATACTGATTTGATACAAACCTATGTTGGAATGTTCAAATTCATAAGAAAGGGTTTGTTGAGTCATGACTCTTGTTCTTAACGTCGTGTTTCAGATATTTTTCTGAAATGACGAATTTCAATAGAGTATACACCCCTGGTTTGGAATGTAAATTTTTAATGCAGTCTGATCAGGAACGTATCAGAGTTTCAGAAATTTTTCTGAAATCTGATCGCTTCCCAGACTAATCAAATATCCTTCTGTATTACGTAATCAACAGACCTGGTTGGTCACGGAGACCAATCAGGACTATGTTTTAGATACAGTTGCATTCCTTACTCGTCCTATGAAACATATACATACTTGACCATGATATTATTTGGTATATGTTTTCATATGCAATTCAAAAATCTACACTTATTGTTGTATGATGCATATACATTGTTGCCATGATACATTTATGGTATATGCCTCTCATATGCAATTCCAAAATCATCCTTTGACTTACTTGTCATATGAAACATATACATGTTTGACCATGATATAATTTTGTATATGTTTTTATGTGCAATTCAAAACTTAACCTTGATCATTTTGGATTTGGGGAGAGACCCGTGTTTGAGGGGGAGGTATGTTCAAACTTAATAACCATACCCTTTTCGATGTTTGACAAAGGGGGAGAAAATGACTGATTAAGTTTATGGTTATTATAGGGGGAGGATCATGATTCCCTTATTAGAATTGAACGGACTTCAATTGATTGATACCTAAACTTAAATCGGGTTGTCAAACAACAAAAAGGGGGAGATTGTTGATGCAGTTTGGCCCGGTTGTTGTTTTGGTGTTTGACAATGATTTAAGTTTAGTTGAGCAAATTATGGTTAAGTCCTGATCAGTGATTAGGCACGGGTTGATTGAAATCCTAACTTGGAGGGTTAGGTGTGAAAAATCCCGGTGAGTGAAGCCAGGTGATGAAAATCCCGGTGAGTGAAGCCGGGTCTTGGTGAGTGAAGCCAGGTGATGGAAATCCTAGTGAGTGAAGCTAGGTTGAAATCCCGGTGAGTGAAGCCGGGTCCCGGTGAGTGAAGCCGGGTGACCAAAACCCTGGTGAGTGAAGCCAGGTCCTAGTGAGTGAAGCTAGGTTGGAAAAGTCCTAATTCGGAAGGGTTGGGTGAAAAGTCCTAGCTTGGAGGGGTTGAGTGAAAAGTCCTAGCTTGGAGGGCTAGGTGAAAAGTCCTAGCTTGGAGGGCTAGGTGAAAAGTCCTAACTTGGAGGGTTAGGTGCAAATTCCCAACTTGGAGAGTTTGATTGAAAAATCCTTAGCTTGGAGGGCTAAGGTGAATGAAATCCTAGCTTGGAAGGCTAGGTCTGCGTCCCTGGATCGGTCTGGTGACCGATCAGGGAGTTGGCACGCTACTCCTTCGTGGATCGATCTGGTGACCGATCCAGCGATGTCTGATCGGTCTGGTGACCGATCAGGGAGTGTGTGTTTCACTCACTGCACAGCTCTTGATCGGTCTGGTGACCGATCAGGGAGCCCACAGTGAGTTGAGTTCCCCTGCTGATCTGCTCCTGATCGGTCTGGTGACCGATCAGGGATACTGTTCAGATCGGTCTAGTGAACGATCATTTGTCGCAAGGTTCTCACTATCACCGATCAGGATGACTCCTGATCGGTCTGGAAGCAGCCTGATTGGTCTGGTGACCGATCAGGCTGGAGCCTGGTTGGTCTGGGGACCAATCTGGAGTATGCAGAAGACTGCTGGATCGGTCTGGTGACCGATCAGGCTCCTCCCTGATCGGTCTGGTGACCGATCAGGAGCAGAACTTTAATTCAAATACGCTGTCAGAAGCTCTGATCGCGCTGTTTTCTCTGTCGATTCTCTGATACACTGCTGATATATGTTGATATGAGTTGCTAAGCTTCTATTGGAGTGTGCAGGCTTTACAGGGATGATTCAAACATTGGAGGAGAGTCAATGGGAGGCTTTCCTTGGAGCAGGTTTGGCTGTTTCCTTGTTTCAGGTCTCAACGGCGTCTGGAGAGCAGCTGGCAACTGACGGAGGCTCAGCTGGAGAGGGTCTTCAGTGGACTGAGTGCTCAGGGAGTCAGGGGGTCAGGCTGTGGCTTCAGTGGATGCTGATGGAGAGCCTGGTGATGGGAGCAGATGCTTAAGACGAGGCTGGAAGCAGAGGAGCGACAACGGGAAAACAGACAGAAACTTGGGAAGTTTGGCTGGGCTGTGTTCGTGCTCTCTGTGGCTTTGTGCTTGAGCGATCTTGTTACATCTTTGTGAGCTTGTCTTCTCGAGTGTCTTTGTGCTTAACTTGTATCTTCTTGAGATCACTTGTGGAGAGGTTTCTCCACCGAGAAGGAGGCTGCTACTATCCGGAGTTCACCGGGGCTTGATCTGCTGACGATCAAGGGATCGCCCACCTTAAGGGCACGCCAAGGAGTAGGGGCAAGTTATCCCCGAACCTTGTATATTGCTGTGTCGTCTGGTTTGCTGTGTTTGTTTTGATTTCTGTTTGTTATCTCTGTTTCTGCACTTGTGCATTTGTTTCCGCTGTCTAACTCTTGAAGTGCAGAAAGATTTGAAAAGCTAAAAGAAATTGTGTATAGCTATATTCACCCCCCCTCTATAGCCATCTCATCACCAACATTAGGAACGTCGACAACCGCTCATACCAAGCTCGGGGTGCTTGTTTAAGGCCATAAAGCACCTTCTTGAGCTTAAATACGTGGTTTGGGAATTCGGTACTCTCAAACCCCGGAGGTTGTTCGACATAGACCTCTTCTCTTATTAAACCATTTAGAAAGGCCGATTTGACGTCCATTTGATATAGCTTGAAACCCCGATGTGCTGCAAATGCAAACATCAATCGGATGGACTCTAATCGGGCCACGGGAGCATAGGTCTCATCATAATTAAGGCCTTCAACTTGATTGTAGCCCTTGGCTACTAAGCGTGCCTTGTTTCTTATGATTTCTCCCTTATGGTTCAATTTATTTTTGAAGACCCATTTGGTTCCAACGATGGAGGTCTTCTTAGGTCTAGGGACTAAGTCCCAAACTTGACTTCTTTCAAATTGACCTAGTTCATCTTGCATCGCAATGATCCAATCGGGATCATTTAATGCTTCATCAATTTTCCTAGGTTCAATTTCGGTAATTAAGGCAACTTCACTAGCCTCATTCCTAAAAAATGATCTAGTCCTAACCCCATGATAGATGTCTCCAACAATTTGGTCTTGGGAATGACTAGAGACTAACCTAGTTTGCCTTGGTGTTGGTGGTGCTTCTTGAATGGTTTTACTAGACACTAGCTCAGCCTCAGGATCCGGCTGATCTATGGGTTGTCTAGGCTCACCGTCATCGGATTCATCACCATCAATAACACTTGGACTTCCATTCAAACTTAGTTTCCTAAGTTCGAATTGAACTCCTTCGACATCTTCTGGTTGATCATTTGATCTTGGAATTTCTTCAAAGATAACATCAGAAGATTCTTCAACCAATCTAGATTTCTTATTATAGACTCGATAGGCTTTGCTAACTAGGGAGTACCCGACCAGTATCCCTTCACAGCCTTTGCATTGAACTTTCCAAGGTGGCCCTTGGTGTTTAGAATAAACACCTTACAACCAAACACCCTAAGATGTTTAACCGCAGGTGGTTTTCCAAACCAAAGTTCGTGAGGAGTCTTTCCTAAGAATCTATAGATGAGGACTCGATTTTGCACATAGTAAGCTGTGTTTACAGCTTCGGCCCATAAGTAACTCGGTAGTGAGTACTCATTGAGCATGCTTCGTGCAGCCTCTTGTAAAACACGGTTCTTCCTCTCTACAACACCATTTTGTTGTGGTGTTCTAGGAGTGGAGAACTCATGTCTATACCCTCTATCTTGACAAAACTCTAAAAATCGTTGGTTTTGAAATTCACCTCCATGATCACTTCTTATTGTCTTAATTGTTGATGATTTTTCATTTTCAACTCTTCTACAAAAGGAAATGAAAACATCTAAGGTTTAATCCTTATATTTAAGAAAATAAGTCCATGTATATATAGTAAAATCATCAATGATAACAAAGCAATATCTACTGTTGGATCGAGAAGAACGATAGAGGGGGGTGAATATCATAAATCGTTTCGGATTGACAAAAGAGCAAATACGCAGCGGAATAAACAAAACACAACACAAAGACTCAAGCGGTTTTACTTGGTTCGGAGTCGCGGTCAGCTCCTACTCCAAGGCCCACGGTCGTTGACCGTTTACTGCGGGCAATTCTATATGAGCGTAAAAGGTTTACAAGAATTCTATAAGTAAATTGCAGTAAATATAACAATTTTACTCTTCGTGATCGATGCCCGGTATGGATCGTACTTCGGTGCGGAGGGTCGTCGTAGGCGCTTGGAATCTCGAAATAGAAGGTTTCTGGAGCAGCGCGTTTGAGTCGAAGAGCGTAGAAGCGTTAGAAAGTTGTTGTATGAAGCCTTGGGGTCGAGGGGCTATTTATAGCCTCCTGGGGCGCCCTAAACGTTAGGGGCGCCCCCACGTGTTAGTCGATCCGGACAAGTCTCGGTCAGTACTTATCCCACTTGAATAGGGCTGAGTGTTGACTGTGGGGGTGCCCGGGACGCTGGGGGCGCCCCGGTTGACTCAGTCAGCTGGCTTCTCATTGGCTTAACCTCTATATGCTTCGTTGGCTTGGACCCAGGGTGCCCGAGACATCTGGGGCGCCCGGGAGCACGGGGGCGCCCTCCCCAGTGAGCTTCCGAAGCATTACTTGCTTAGCTTGTCTTGCCTTCACCTTGGGGGCGCCTGGGACCTCCGGGGTGCCCTGCCCAGCTGCTGCCCCTCTCCTTTGGGGTGTTCTGAGCTGCAGAAACTCGTTCCTTCGGTCCTGCATCCAGGGTTAGTACCAAACAAAACAAAGCAAACATATTAGTGAGTCTTACAGCCGTAGCTGTCTTGGTTCTGACTTTGGGTCTCCAAAATGGAGCCCTAGGTCGAACCGACGCCTACTGTTCCCTCGACGGGGAACGCGTCCTCACCTACTCCTCTTAGGAGAATTTACCTGTTGCCAAACAGCTCCTCCGGTTGGACTTTTGCCTAGTAGTCCTTCGCTAGGGCATAGGTACCAAGCCGTCCTTCGCCCGGTGCCTAACAGTCCTTCGCTAGGTCTTTGGTACCAAGCAGTCCTTCGCCCGGTGCCTAGCAGTCTTTCGCTAGGGCTTTGTATCCTGGCATTCCTTCACCAGGTGCCTAGCATCCCTTTGCTAGGGCTTTGTATCCTGGCAGTCCTTCACCAGGTGCCTAGCAGTCCTTCGCTAGGGCTTTGTATCCTGGCAGTCCTTCGCCAGGTGCCTAGCAGCCCTTCGCTAGGGCTTTGTATCCTGACAGTCCTTCACCAGGTGCTTAGCAGCCCTTCGCTAGGACTTTGTTTCCTGGCAGTTCTTCGCCAGGTGCCTAGCAGGCCTTCGCTAGGACTTTGTTTCCTGGCAGTCCTTCGCCAGGTGCCCAGCCTTCGCCAGGTGCCTAGCAGCCCTTCGCTAGGACTTTGTTTCTGCACACTTGAGTAACTTTATTAGATCACAAATAACACTTAACTTTGAATCCTTTGCCAATATCAAAACAAGGTTCGATATGGTGCTTCCTACACCAACATCTACTACCATTCAATGATATAATAGTGCTACAATCAAACAAGTCCATGTGAAGTAAATCCAATGTGGTAGAAGTACTTACAGTGCTTTTACCTTTATGTGCAGATTTTGTTTGCTTACCCATTTAACTTTGAATCCTTTTCCAATATCAAAATAAGGTTCAATATGGTGCTTCCTGCACCAACATCTACCACCATTCGATGATATAATAGTGCTACAATCAAACAAGTCCATGTGAAGTAAATCCAATGCGGTAGAAGTACTTACAGTGCTTTTACCTTTATGTGCAGATTTTGTTTGCTTACCCATTTGACATGCATCATAAATCTTTTCTTTTTCATACTTGATGCTTGGTAAGCCACGAACTAATCCCTTGTTGGCCAACTTTCGGATATTCTTCATGTTCACGTGTGCTAGTCTCCGGTGCCAAAGGGTGGACTCCTCTTCTTTTGATATGAAACACTTAACAAGAGCATTAGTAGCACTTTTAAATGAAACTTGGTAAATATTATCTATTCTTGTTCCTACTAGTATCGTGTCCAATGTGTCATATTGTCTAACTAGACATTAACTTGATTGAAAATCAATTGTGTAACCCGCATCACACAATTGACTGACACTTAGGAGATTAAATGTCATCCCCTTGACTAGAAGGACATTCTTAATCCTAAGACATTCGGATATTTGAATGTCTCCTATTTCTATGATCTTAAGACTACCATTGTTACCAAAGGAAATATTACCTCTACTTTTTCTTTGAAGTGTGGTAAACAATGATCTATCCCCGGTCATGTGATTGGAGCACCCACTATCAACGAACCAAGTTGATAGATGCTCCCCCTCAATCACAACCTACATAATTCGAAAATAGAAGTTTTAGGTACCCAAACGTTGGGACCTAAAGCACCTACTAAGCAAGACTTAGGCACCCATGCCTTGACTACTTTCCTTTGAGCCCTAGGTGTCTTAGATTGTCTAACATCAGTCCTAGACATTAAGGACACAAATGATGGTTCTTTGGGTCGGTAACCAATACCGGCCCTATTGTAGACTGCCCTTTGGGCATTCAAGATCATGTCTAAGGTCTTTGAGATTGTTGAGAACTTCTCAAGAACACTCTTGAGTCTCTCAACTTCACTCTTCAATGATTTGTTTTCATCCTCTAACAATTCAACATGCAAATCATCAACATCCTCAACCCTAGAGGACTTCAATTGTTCAACTTCAATTTTCAATGATTTAATTTTTGCTTTTGACTTTTTCAAGAAATCAGTTAAGCATGCAATGGTCCTATAGCATTTATCAAGTTCGGGAGTGATTACCTCTTCATCATCCGAAGATGATGAAGCCGCGTTTGATGAGTCACTTGATTCATCACTGCTCTCTTGATCTTCCAATGCCATGAGTGTCACATGCCGTGTACTCTTCTCATCCTTCTCTTCTTCGAATGAACTTGAGGAGGATTCATCCCAAATGGCCTTCAAGGCCTTCTTCTTCTTTTTGGATCTATCCTCCTTCTTCTTGAGCTTTGGGCAGTCCTTCTTGAAGTGCTCTTTCTTACTACATTCATAGCAAGTAATATTATTCTTATCAAGCTTAACTTCACTTGGGTTACCTTTACCCTTGAAGTGACGACTCTTTCTCATCATCCTTTTAACGAAATTGTCCATCTCAGATGAAGAAGAGCCGCTGCCATCCTCCTCGGATTCGGACTCGGATTCAGATAAAAATGAGGATGAAGAGACTTCCTTCTTCTTCTTCTTCTTCTTCTTCTTCTTCTTCTTCTTCTTCTTGTTCTTTTCTCCTGCAACTAAGGCAATCCCCTTCTCCTTGGGGCTTTTGTTAGCCATTTCATGAAGTTCCATCTCACAAAATAAATCATCTAACTTTACAATTGATAAGTCCTTGGAAACTTTGTAGGCATCCACCATGGATGACCACAAAGCATTCCTTAGAAATGCTTTTAACACATACCTTACAAGGCCGCGATTCTCGACCTTTTCATCAATAGAATGGAGACCATTGAGGACTTCCTTGAACTTACCATGTAGCTCACTTACGGTTTTATTCTCCTTCATGGAGAGGATTTGGAGTTGATTGAGGAACAAATCCCTCTTGGCGATTCTTGAGTCTCGGATACCCTCGTGGAGTTCGATGAGCTTGTTCCACAAATCTTTTGCACTTGTAAATGGACCAACCTGTTGGTGCAGACAACACCCAAGTCAAACCTGTATTTTGATAATGGCAAAAGAGTTCAAAAGTTAAGATGTTATGTTTATCTAACATGCTCATTAAGTGTGCAGGATACAAAGCCCTAGCGAAGGAATGCTAGGCACCTGGCGAAGGACAGCCAGGATACAAAGCCCTAGCGAAGGAATGCTAGGCACCTGGCGAAGGAATGCCAGGATACAAAGCCCTAGCGAAGGACTGCTAGGCACCAGGCGAAGGATTGCTTGGAACCGAAGACCTAGTGAAGGACTGCTAGGCACCAGGCGAAGGACTGCTTGGTACTGAAGACCTGGCGAAGAATAGCTAGGCACCTGGCGAAGGACTGCTGGGCAAAAGTCCAACCGGAGGAGCCGGTTGGCATCAGGTAAATTCTCCTGAGAGGAGTAGGTGAGGACGCGTTCCCCGTTGAGGGAACAGTAGGCGTCGGTTCGACCTAGGGCTCCATTTTGGAGACCCAAAGTCAGAACCAAGACAGCTAAGGCTATATAGACCTAATATTCTATTGCTTTGTGTTGTTTTGGACTAACCTTGGATGCATGACCGAAGGAATGTGTTTCTGCAGCTCAGAACGCCCCAAAGGAGAGGGGCAAGTAGTTGGGCAGGGCGCCCCCAGAGTCCCGGGCGCCCCCAAGGTCAAGGCAAAACAAGTGAAGCAAAGAAATCACTTCGGAAGCTCTCTGGGGGGGCACCCCCATTCTCCCGGGCGCCCCTGTGCTCCCGGGTGCCCAGGATGCTCAGGGCGCCCCGGGCTCAAGCTAACAAAGTGGATAAAACTTATCCAGCCAAGAAGCCAGCGGATTGAGTCAACCTGGGCGCCCCCACAGTCAACTCTCAGCCCTATTCGAGTGGGATAAGGGCTGACCGAGAGTTGCTCGGATCGGGTGACACGTGGGGGGGGGGGCCCAACGTTCAGGGCACCCTGGGAGGCTATAAAAAGCCCCTCAACCCCAAGGCTTCATGAATCACTTCTTCAAACGCCAACACACTCTTCTACGCACGCGCTCTGCTCCAGAAACCTCCCAACTCGAGATACAAGCGCCGACGACGTCCCTCTGCTCCAAGATACATTCCACACCGAACGTCGGTAATGAAGAGCTGTCCTTTTAAGTTTACTGTACTACTGTAACATTTTTCTGTAAACCTTTTTGCGCACATATAGAATTGCCTGCAGTAAACGGTTAACGACCATGGGCCTTGGAGTAGGAGCCGACCGCGACTCCGAACCAAGTAAAATCTTGGTGTTTGTGTGTTGTTTAGATTTAATTTTTTCCGCTGCGTATTCTCTTTTTCAATCCGAAACGACTTACGATATTCACCCCCCCCTCTATCGTTTTCTCTTGATCCAACAAGTGGTATCAGAGCGGGGAAGCTCAAAATTGGTGCAACCACCAGTTTGAAATTTTTTCGGATTTTTTTTCGAAATCTTTTTTAATTTTTTTTCTTCTTTTCATTCAAATTTTTATCGTTAATCGAGACCGGTGCAACACCCCTCGATAATTATTTTTTTCCCGCACTACTAATCCAAGACCAAGTCTTGGGACAGAGTTTTCCTTTCTCTCTTTCAGATAAAATCCTTAATGGCCATGCAAAAAGGCTTCAGCACCGCAAGACCACCGCTCTTCAGTGGGGAGGACTTCTCCTACTAGAAGAGCAGAATGGAGGTCCACCTGAAAACTCAGGTGGACATGTGGATAATCATCCAGTCCGGACTGGAAATACCAAGGAATGCTGATGGAGGACAACAATCTTACACGGAATGGGATATTGCACTGAAAAAGAAAATTGAAGCCGATGCCAAAGCGACCCAAACACTCCAATGCGGCCTAACAAAAGAGGAGCTGAACCGGGTGGGTCCATTCAACAGCGCCAAAGAACTCTGGGGTAAGCTAATCGAACTATACGAACGAACCTCCGACACCCGAATCAGCAAGAGGGACCTTCTGCTGAACAAGCTGTACACCATCAAGATGAATGAAGGCGAATCAGCAGCTCAGCTCCACGCCAGAATTCAGGAGCTGATGAACGGTCTACACACCATTGGTCACAAGGTAGAAAATCGTGACCTAATAAGGTACGCCTTTAACGCTTTCCTAAGAAACACCTTATGGGCATCTATGGTAGATGCTTACAAAGTTTCTAGGGATCTTTCCAAAATCAAGTTAGATGAACTTTTTACTGAACTCGAATTACATGAATAGACTAACTGCAATCTGGCCGAGAAAGGCATTGCCTTTGTTGCAGGTAAAGCTGGAAAGACAACCAAGAAGAAGTCTCAACCTGCACCCGAGTCTGATTCAGATTTAGACTCAGAAGACAGCAAGGGAAATAGGCCTAAGTTGGTTCGGCTAGACCGGGACTACTACAAAGAGCTAAAAAACCAGACCAACAGAAGAAAAGCTAGCCGAAGAAAGGAAGAACCAGCTGAACCCTCAAATGAAAAGAACAAACCCAACGTGACCTGTTACGAGTGCAAGAAGAAGGGCCACTATAAGACTGAATGCCCCAACCTGAAGGAAACAAAGAAGACAAGAAAGAAGAAGGCACTTTAGGCAACGTGGGACGAGTCCTCCTCCGAAGAAGAAGAAGAGGTCCTACAGTCGAACCTGCTCGCACTAACCGACTCAGAAGAAATCGAGACCGAGTCAGAGTCGGAGCCGGACGACGGCAAACTTACATTCTCAAAAGACGGCGAAATAATTGTAAGTGGTTTTTCTAGAATTCAATTATGCGAATTAATTTCTTATCTTTCTCGAGATTTGGCAAAAGCCAAAATCCGAGTCGAGTCTCTCAGACAGGAAGTAAAACTCCTGAAAGAGAGAGCAGACTCTGAACCCTTAACTGAGAAGGTTCAAGAAGGAACCTCTGCTCAAGTTGAAAAACTTGAAACAGAGAACTCTTTCTTGAAAACTCAAGTTAAGGATTTTAGAGCTTCCTTAGAACGTTTCACTTCTAGTTCCAAGGGTCTTGATATGATTCTTGGAAAATAGAAGTCGGTTCTAAATTGATCCGGATTGGGCTATAGAACCAAATCCAGACAAAGATCCTAATATGCTGTACTGAACCAGTCCAGACCTAAAGTTCAGGCATGGGTACCCAAACTGTGCTTGAACAAACAAACTGGATCAAATCAGTATTGGATCCCCAAGGACAAGATTCACATCTTGTCAAACCATTATCGTGGCTTTAGTCCAGGGGGAGCCAAATTAAAAATAATATTTATTGTTAGATAAAATTCAATTTTTGTTTGCAAATTGCATGATTGATTGTTTATTTAATTCCTACAATTTACCATGCTTAGAATTAGGATTGGTTAGAATAAGGACTCAATCAATTAATTGAAATTTGAACAACATAGTATTGGGTGGCGGTGAGATGATAGTACATTAGGGAAGTCAATTCTAATAAGGTCAAGTATACTCTACTTGGTCTCTTTAGACTGGTGAAACTAGCCGAAGCTACCAATCCAAGACCAAAACTAGTTAGACCAGAATTTTTCAAAAAATAATTTTGAAAATGAAATTTCATTAAAAGGCTTTGTCAAGGAAAGAGTTGATGATCCAATAAGGCTACGGCCAAAGAAGGCCTAGTGCCTCGCCAAACCTGGAAGCCAATTTTTGAAATTCAAATTCAAATTGTTCTTTGTCAAATTCGAATCTAACATAAATTTTTAGTTAATTGTAGATTCAAATATTTTTTTTAAAACTCAAAATCAACTGTTTTCAAAATTAATTCAATTTTTTTAAAAAAAAATAAATAAATCATAATTTTTCAAAAATAATTCTATCTACCAAAACCTGTCTCACAAAACCCATAAGGCAAACGTGATTGATAACCTTAGATTGGGTGAGACAGACTAGGCTGTGAAAATCAATTTAGGCTATTCCTGATTCTAATTGGATCCAAATCAACAAAACTCTTTATGTGTAGGAACATAAAGATTTGGACCAATGGATGTTGGATAGCGGTTGCTCCAGACACATGACTGGAGATAAATTGAAATTCACCAAACTCAAGTTCAAGAACCTAGGCTCAGTGGCATTTGGCAACAATGCTACACTCAAGGTAATTGGGTCAGGTAATATTGAACTTAAATCTGACTTTGTTATTAAGAAAGTGCTTTTGGTTGAAAATTTTAATTTTAACTTGATTAGCATAAGTCAGTTGTGTGATTCTGGTTATGTAGTTACCTTCAACAATTCTAACTACCTGATTAGAAACCTGCAAGACTCGGAAATCATGCTTAAGGGCACTAGGAAAAATAATGTTTACACTATAAACCTACCCCTAGTACCTAAATGTATGTTAACTCAGTTAGAACAATCAAACCTCTGGCATAGGAGATTAGGTCACATTAATCTGAGAATTATTTCAAAAATCACCCAACTTGGCCTAATTAAAGGTATCCCTAAAATTAAAAATCATGAAAACTTAATATGTGAATCATGTAATCAAGGTAAACAAACCAGGTCTAATCACAAACTAATCCAATCTGATCAAACTCAACCCACACTTGAGCTCCTGCACCTTGACCTATTTGATTCACATGGAGCCAAGTCACTAAGCGGAAACCGGTACTGCGTAGTAATAGTTGATGATTACTCTAGGTTTACCTGGGTTAGATTTTTAAAGACCAAAGATGAAACCTTAAACCTATTTAATGAATTTTGTAAGTTAATTGAAAATCAAAACGATACTGAAATCAAAAGACTTAGGAGTGACCACGGGGGAGAATTTGAAAATCAACGGTTCGAGAAATTCTGTAAGGTAAATGGGTACATACATGAATTTTCGTATCCTAGAACCCCCCAGCAAAATGGGATAGTCGAAAGGAGAAATAGAACTCTACAGGAAGCCGCTAGGGCTATGCTCAACGAATTCAACCTAGTCAACCAATATTGGGCAGAAGCAGTTAGTACGGCTTGCTACATTCAAAATAGGGTCCTGATTAACAAGCGACACAACAAAACACACTATGAATTATACTATCATAGGCTTCCAAATCTACACTACCTAAGGGTCTTTGGATGCAAAGTTTATATCCTAAACACCAAATACTATCTAGGAAAATTCCAGTCTAAGTCAATCCCAGGCATCTTCCTAGGATATTCAACCACAAGTAGAGCCTATAGGGTTTACAACAAACAAACTAAGAAAATTGAAGAAACAACCAATTTAATATTTGATGAAGAAATTAACTCAAAACCTGATAATCCAAATCAAACTTCATTAAATACTGATCAAGAAGATAATGAACAAACTGTTGAACCCTTAAATGAACTAACTATTGAACCAACTAGTGAGTCAGTTGAACCAAATGTTGAATTACATACTGAACAAAATCGACTAGCTGGACCTGAGGCTGGACCAAGTTCAAGAAAAACCAAAAAATCCAGACTTAGTCACCCAACTGATCAAATTGTGGGTGATCCAGCTTTAGGAGTCAGAACTAGGTCTTCCTATAGAAACCTTAGTCAGATAGCAATGATTTCAAAAATTGAACCTAATGTAGGACCGGTGCCGTCGATAGGGGGGGGGGGTGAATATCGTCCGTTCGAAATCATTCGAAAATCTTCGTTCGTAAAACTATTTAGATCGTTAGTGCAGCGGAAAATAAAAACAAAACGAACACAGGTACACAGCGGATTTTACTTGGTTCCCGACCCCCCAGGGTCAGTACATCCAAGGCCTATGCACGGGAACGCCCGTCCACTATTGGTCTCCTTCCCGGACTTTCCGGAGACGGAGAAACCCGACTTACAGTGCAATATTACAAGCAATAATATAGAAATTTAAGTACAGTAATTAAAAAGCAAACCAACGAGACAAAGTCAGAAGCTCGGCCGATCTGGACCTCCGAAGCGCCGCGCACCTCCTCCTGGAGCCTCCCGGTCGTAGAGCCTCGTTTCTAGCATGTTGTCGTCGGTCGGAATGATCAGAACAGTACTTGAAAGTCGTGTCTGAAGCTGAGGGGTCGAAGCCCCTTATATAGGCCTCCTGGGGGCGCCCCGGACGCTGGGGGCGCCCCGGAAGACTCGGTCAAACCTTATCCTTGCGCCTACGTCGTCGCAGGTGATAAGATCATTGACCAGGGTGCCCCGAACATCCCGGGCGCCCTCTTGAGCGCTTATCCTGTGCTTCGTTCTCTCAGCAGCTAAATGGTGTTGACCAGGGCGCCCTGGTGCATGAGGGCGCCCTGGTGCATGAGGACGCCCCCAACACTGGGGCACCCTGCATTAACACTGCAAGGCTAGTTCTTCTGCTTGCTTTGTCTCTGGTTCTTGTTACCTGCAAGATACACAAACACAAAGCATATATGCATATAATATTAAGCTTAAGGACTTGGTTCGGACTTCGGATTTGCACGAAACCCTAGGTCGAATCGGCACGAGTTCCTATCCCCGAGAACTCGCCCTTCACCTACTCCTTTCAGGAGACGGTTGCCACCCAGCCCTTCGGGTGGACTTTTGCTTAGCTTCCGATACCTCCGGACCTCGAGACACCCAAACCCTGACCCGTCTCTACTCCTGTCCTTAGTCATCGCTCAGCTAAGTTGCTCAGTCCCTCGGACCAAGACTTAATTCCCTGGCAGTCCTTCGCTAGGTGCCCAGCAGCCCTTCGCTGGGACTTAGGGTTTTGATGCCTAGCAGCCCTTCGCTAGGTCTTAGGGTTACGATACCTAGCAGCCCTTCGCTAGGTGCCTAACAGCCATTCGTTAGGTCTTTAGGGTTTCAATACCTAGGTTAACTAGGA
The DNA here is from genome assembly GCA_024364735.1 of Boesenbergia rotunda. Taxonomy (NCBI): domain Eukaryota; kingdom Viridiplantae; phylum Streptophyta; class Magnoliopsida; order Zingiberales; family Zingiberaceae; genus Boesenbergia; species Boesenbergia rotunda. The sequence goes on from JAGFNQ010000860.1 coordinate 181,135, forward strand.
CATTTCTTCAACTTGGGTTAGTTCTCCTTTGCTCCCCTTTGTCTGTTCAATATATCACTGACTTAAGTGTATTGTCAAACATTAAAACACTTAATGAGAAATATCATTGATGCAACTTGCACCAACAATCTCCCCCTTTTTGATGTTTGACAATAACTTAAGTTAGATTGGTTTAAGGGGCTATCTTACCATCTTTGGGATCAAACTAAGACATGACCTTAGTTTTGAAAAACATTTTGATCAAATGGTCCTTTGGTAAGAATCCAAGAAATTTCTAACTTAAGCACTTACCTCTCCCCCTTTGTCATACATCAAAAAAAAGAATACTTGCACCAACAATGAGAGTATTTTTGAAGCTACTTAGTATAAAATTTTGAAAGCATAGCATAAAACTAATACTTAAGTATTTTGAACTTAGACAACTTAGACAATATTTTTGAGAAAATGCCAAATATTTTAAAGGATGATCTTTGAGGCATGCAACTACTTTTGAAAAATAATAGATTCAGCAGTTTTGAAAAATGATATTTTGAAAAATAATAAGTAATTTTGGAAAAATATAAGTACCTTTGAAAAATGTATTGAGTTTTTTGAAAGGAGTAGGTACTTATGAAAAATATATATATATATTTTTTTAAAATTAAGTACTTTTGAAAGAATATTAGGCTTTGAAAGATATAATTACTTTTGAAAACATAATATTTGACTTCACTTGGATTATTTTCCAGTCTGACACCATCCTGGGAAACCTTGTTGACTACAAGGACATTTCCTAAGTGCCCTGGAAGTTTTCCAACTCAAGTAAATATTATTTCAAAAATTTCATAAGTCACAGAATGTAAGTTAATTTTGAATAATATAAGAATTTTAAAGTTATAATACTTGATTCGGTTTATCTTTCAGTCTGACACAATCATAGGAAACCTTGTTGACTACAAGGACATTTTCCTAAGTGTCCTGGAAGATTTTTCAAACTCAAGATATTATTTAAAATTTATCAAACTCAGATGAATTTTTGAGAATAATACAAAATTTATAAAAAAAATTGATAGCATTTTTAAAATAATACTTATGTTTTCAATAGGATTTGAAAATACCGCGCATGAAAACAATTGAAATATTCAATAATTCTTTTAATTTGACCTCCCCCTAAACTTGACCCAGTCCTGGGAAGCTTGTTGACCACAAGTACTCTTCCTCTGAGTCTTAAGGTTTGATTCAAATCAAAGGAATTTTCTAATAATTTCAAAACCATTAATTAAAAGAAACTTTTTTAGAAGTTTGATTTAGACTCCCCCTAAATCTGACACGTCCTAAGAGTCCTTGTAGATTATGAAGTGAACTTTCCTCTGTGTCTTTAGGGTTTATCAAAATCAAACAAGACAGGTAACTTTTACAACATAAACCGCTTTTTTTTCAAAAAAACACAAGTGATAACGATTTAAAGCTCAGTTTTCGAAAAGTCTTTTCAAATAATAGTAATTTTTAAAGTGCAAATTTTTGAAAACAAAAAAAATGAAAAGTACTCCCCTGTACCCGATACCGTTTGACTCTATCTAAGTGCCTTAGGGAACTTTAGTGTTGTCCTAAGAGGCTTGTGTCTAATTGAGTGAGTCAAACAAATTTTTGAAAGGATATATTTTTGAAAAAATGTATAATATATATAATCAATCAGACAAGCATGAATTCCATAAAAACATTATTATGTTGAAGCACTATTTTGAAAATATATTTTTAGGAAAATATTCTAACGATTTTGAAAAATAATTTTGAAAAATATTTTTCAATTCATTAGTCCTTAACATCTCACTCATTTTAGATGTATCAATACAACAAGCATAGTTGCCTTATAGGTGTATTGTGAGATGCTTGATTTATTTTTCTTAATTTATTAACTCTAAGAATTAATTGAAGCTTGTGTTAGATTTGAATTTAACAAAGAATAATTTGAATTTGAAATTCAAAAATTGGCTTCCAGGTCTTGGCGAGACACTAGGCCTTCTTTGGCCGTAGCCTTATGGGATCATCCACCCTTTCCTTGACAAAGCCTTTTAATGAAATTTCATTTTCAAAATTATTCTTTGAAAAATTCTGGTCTAACTAGTTTGGGTCTTGGATCGGTAGCTTCGGCTAGTTTCACCAGTCTAAAGAGACCAAGTATACTTGATCTTATTAGAATTGGCTTCCCTAACGTACTATCATCTCACCGCCACCTAATACTAGGTTGATCAAGTTTCAATTATTCTTTTTCCTATAGCCGTTCTATATTATGCATAAAATTTAAATATGAATGACATGTCATATATTTAAAAAATAGCAAATGCATGTCATGGCAGCTATGCATGAGTCAAACAAGTCAAATAATTTTACTTAAGTTTCTAAAATGTATCAAATTCCCGATTTGATACATGTCGAGTGAACCTGCGAATATGTCAACCCACTTTGACATATTTAATTTATTAAGTTGATTGTTGCGGTTTGGGTAAGATTTTAGTTTAGTTCAAGTTTAATTTATTTAACATTTAGTTGTATTCAAGTTAATTAAGAATTAATTGAAGTTTTAAATTAATTTGAAATTGATTGATTTGAATTAATTTAACATAATTTGAATTAATTTTAATTAAGATGATTTAATTTAATAGGAATTAATTTGAATTAAGATAATTTAATATAATTTTAATTGAATTTAATTCGAATTAATATTTAATTGAATTTAATTAATTATATTTGATTGATTTAATTAATATTTAATTCAAATTTAATTTAATTTAAATTTACTTTGAATTTAATTAAATTAAGATTCAATGAAGATTTAATTTGAATTTAATTAAGACTAAATTTGAATTTAATTAAGATTTAAATTAATTTAATTTGAATTTAATTTTATTTGAATTTAATTTAATTTAATTTTATTTAATTTTATTTTAATTTAATTTAATTTGAATTTAATTTGAATTTAATTTGAATTTAATTTTATTTAATTTGAATTTAATTTAATTTAATTTGAATTTAATTTGAATTTTAAGTAGGATTTAATTTGAATTTTAATTAAGATTTAATTAAGATTTAATTTGAAATTAATTAAGATTTAATTAATATTTAATTAAGATTTAATTTGAATTTAATTAAGATTTAATTAAGATTTAATTTGAATTTAATTAAGATTTAATTTGAATTTTAAGTAAGATTTAATTTGAATTTTAATTAAGATTTAATTTGAATTTAATTAAGATTTAATTAATATTTAATTAAGATTTAATTTGAATTTAATTAAGATTTAATTAAGATTTAATTTGAATTTAATTAAGATTTAATTTGAATTTTAAGTAGGATTTAATTTGAATTAAGATATAATTAAGATTTAATTTGAATTTAATTAAGATTTAATTAAGATTTAATTTGAATTTAATTAAGATTTAATGAAGATTTAATTTGAATTTAATTAAGATTTAATTAAGATTTAATTTGAATTTTAAGTAAGATTTAATTTGAATTTTAATTAAGATTTAATTTGAATTTAATTAAGATTTAATTTGAATTTAATTAAGATTTAATTTGAATTTTAAGTAAGATTTAATTTGAATTTTAATTAAGAGTTAATTAAGATTTAATTTGAATTTAATTAAGATTTAATTAAGATTTAATTAATAATTGTCGGTTTAAATTCATCATTTTCATTATTTCGAAAATATCCTTTTCACTTTTATCTTTCTTTTCAAGTTTTTCTAATAATTTTGATTTATTTGAATTTTTGTAATTTTTATTGATTATGACCCTAATCTTAGAAAATTCTATCTCCTCCTCAAGATTAAATCTTTCCATATCCTCGATGTAGGTGGAGTAAAGTGGGCCAGTAGTTAATTTTTCAGGATTATCTAAGGGAATAATTAAATTATTATCTAAAGAGATATTATCTTCAGAATTATCCTTATTATACTCAGAATTATCCATAGAATTATCTTGAGAATTATCCTTAGAATTATCCTTAGAATTATTTTCAATATTAATCTCTAGATTATCTTTAAGATAGATTTTCAGAATTAATTTCTGGATTAATCTTGAGATTTTCAGAGTTATCTTTAGAATTTTTAGATTCAGATTCAAATTTATACAACGGATTTTCGAATTTGAATTTGTAATTTGACTTAGAATTATCCTTAGGGTTTTCAAATTTGAATTCGGAATTATCCTTAGGATTTTCAAATTTGAATTCCGAATTATCCTTAGGATTCATTTTGTCTGACTTAAAGTTGTCAGAACTAATTTTATCAGAAAGATTATCAGAATTAATTTTATCAGATAAATTATTAGAATTAATTTTATCAGATAAATTACCAGAATTAAATTTATCAGATAAATTATCAGAATTAAATTTATCAGATAAATTATCAGAATTAAATTTATCAAATAAATTATCAAAATTAAATTTAATAATTGCTAAATTAATATTCTGAATTAAATAATTAATTTCTAAAATTTTAGTCATGTCTGTATTTTCATGCAAAATATTAATTTTACTATGCAGTAAATCTAATTTATTAACTACTTTATCACAAGGCAGTTCAGGAAAATTAAAGATTTTTGGAACATAAATCTTGCGTACCTTCGCCGGACATTTGTTTTTGTAATGTCCGTATTTCTTGCATTTGAAACATTGTACGTGACTTTTGTCCCTCCGGTTTCCTGGCGCTGGTGCCTCCTTCGCCACCGGTGATGTAGACCGAATCTTATGAGTAGGGCACTGATTTTTGTAGTGCCCTCTCTCCCTGCACGTGAAACAGATAATACGGAATTTAAAAACAGACATTTAAATAAAATATACCTGATTCACCCCTGAGCTCCCCCTCAACTCTTGGCGTCGATGCTCCGTCGGCGGTTAGTCCGGTGAAGAGCGGCTCGACTCTGATACCAATTGTAGGACCGGTGCCGTCGATAGAGGGGGGGGTGAATATCGTCCGTTCGAAATCTTTCGGAAATCTTCATTCGTAAAACTATTCAGATCGTTAGTGCAGCGGAAAATAAAAACAAAACGAACACAGGTACACAACGGATTTTACTTGGTTCCCGACCCCCCAGGGTCAGTACATCCAAGGCCTATGCACGGGAACGCCCGTCCACTATTGGTCTCCTTCCCGGACTTTCCGGAGGTGGAGAAACCTGACTTACAGTGCAACATTTCAAGCAATAATATAGAAATTTAAGTACAGTAATTAAAAAGCAAACCAACGAGACAAAGTCAGAAGCTCGGCCGATCTGGACCTCCGAAGCGCCGCGCACCTCCTCCTGGAGCCTCCCGGTCGTAGAGCCTCGTTTCTAGCGTGTTGTCGTCGGTCGGAATGATCAGAACAGTACTTGGAAGTCGTGTCTGAAGCTGAGGGGTCGAAGCCCCTTATATAGGCCTCCTGGGGGTGCCCCGGACGCTGGGGGCGCCCCGGAAGACTCGGTCAAACCTTATCCTTGCGCCTACGTCGTCGCAAGTAATAAGATCATTGACCAGGGCGCCCCGAACATCCCGGGCACCCTCTTGAGCGCTTATCCTGTGCTTCGTTCTCTCAGCAGCTAAATGGTGTTGACCAGGGCGCCCTGGTGCATGAGGGCGCCCCTGGTGCATGAGGACGCCCCCAACACTGGGGCACCCTGCATTAACACTGCAAGGCTAGTTCTTCTGCTTGCTTTGTCTCTGGTTCTTGTTATCTGCAAGATACACAAACACAAAGCATATATGCATATAATATTAAGCTTAATGACTTGGTTCGGACTTCGGATTTGCATGAAACCCTAGGTCGAACCGGCACGAGTTCCTATCCCCGAGAACTCGCCCTTCACCTACTCCTTTCAGGAGACGGTTGCCACCTAGCCCTTCGGGTGGACTTTTGTTTAGCTTCCGATACCTCCGGACCTCGAGACGCCCAAACCCTGACCCGTCTCTACTCCTGTCCTTAGTCATCGCTCAGCTAAGTTGCTCAGTCCCTCGGACCAAGACTTAATTCCCTGGCAGTCCTTCGCTAGGTGCCCAGCAGCCCTTCGCTGGGACTTAGGGTTTTGATGCCTAGCAGCCCTTCGCTAGGTCTTAGGGTTACGATACCTAGCAGCCCTTCGCTAGGTGCCTAACAGCCCTTCGTTAGGTCTTTAGGGTTTCAATACCTAGGTTAACTAGGACATTTCTTCAACTTGGGTTAGTTCTCCTTTGCTCCCCTTTGTCTTTTCAATATATCACTGACTTAAGTGTATTGTCAAACATTAAAACACTTAAAGAGAAATATCATTGATGCAACTTGCACCAACACCTAAGACTATAGAGGAAGCCCTACCTGATCCTGATTGGATCATAGCTATACAAGAAGAGTTAGCCCAATTTGAAAGGAACCAAGTCTGGGAATTTGTACCTAAACCTGAGGGCGAATCCGTCATTGACACTAAGTGGGTCTTTAGGAACAAGTTAAATGATCAAGGAGAAATAGTCAGAAATAAAGCCTGCTTAGTAGCGAAAGGATTCAGTCAAGTAGAAGGGTTAGATTATGACGAAACCTATGCCCTGGTTGCCAGACTTGAGTCCATTAGAATGTTATTGGCCTTTGCATCCCATAAAGGATTTAAACTATACCAAATGGATGTAAAGTCATCCTTTCTAAATGGATTCATTAAGGAAGAAGTCTATGTAGGACAATCCCTGGTTTTGTAGACTTAGAAAGACCTGACCATGTGTACAAACTTACTAAAGCACTTTATGGACTAAAACAAGCACCTAGGGCCTGGTATGAACGCTTATCAACCTACTTAATTTCTAAAGAATTTAAACAAGGACAAATTGACTCAACCCTATTTATTAAAACCTTAGGAAAAGAAATCTTTATTGCCCAAAACTACGTCGATGACATAATCTTTGGGTCCACCAACTCTAATTTTTTAAAAGAATTCGTGAAAATAATGGAAAACGAGTTTGAAATGAGCCTAGTTGGTGAGCTCAACTTTTTCCTAAGGTTACAAATTAAACAAACTAGGGATGGAAACTATGTCCATCAATTTAAATATGCTAAAGAGTTAATAAAGAAATTTAAAATGAATAACTCTAAAAGCATAAGTAGCCCCATGACCACAAATGCAAAAATAGATAGTGACCCTAATGGTAAACCAGTAGACCTTAAACTCTATAGAAATATGATTGGGAGTCTACTGTACCTTACAGCTAGCAGACCTGATATTCTTTTTGCCGTAGGAATGTGTGCTAGATACCAAACCTGTGCTAAGGAAACGCACTTAGCAGCCCTAAAAAGAATTCTAAGATATGTTAAGGGCACCTTAAATGTAGGGATTTGGTATCCTAGGACCTCAACCTTTGACTTGTAGGATACTCGGACTCTGACTACGCTGGTTGTAAATTAGATAGAAAGAGCACAAGTGGAAGCTTCCAACTGTTAGGAAATAGTCTAGTAAGTTGGTGCAGCAGAAAACAACACTGTGTAGCTCTATCCACAACTGAAGCTGAGTATGTTGCCTTAGGAAAGTGTGTAGCACAACTTTTATAGATGATGCACACTCTTAAGGACTTCCAGCTCAACTACACCCAAACTCAAGTCTTTATTGACAATATAAGCTCAATTAATCTAACTAAGAACCCAATCCAATATTCCAGAACTAAACACATAGAAGTTAAACACCACTTTGTAAGAGACCACGTAGCCAGGGGTGAGATAGTCCTTAAACATGTAGATTCTAAATCTAACTTAGCTGACATATTCACCAAACCTCTATCTGAATCTGAGTTCAGTTCACTAAGAAGGCAGTTAGGATTATGCTTAGTAGAATAGGATTACTCTTGATTTTCTTACTGCTTTACTTGATTTTTAAAATCAGTTTTTAAAATATTTTAAAACTGCTTTACTTAATTTCAAAATCAGCTGTTAATTAGTTTGAAAAATCTTTTTAGCATTTTTCGACTTAGTTTTCTTTTTAAAAACTACCCCTTCAAAATTAGGGCTTTTTCGCAAATGGACTTAGCCTAGGCCCTAACCCTAGAAATGCATGCACCTATAAATCTAGAATCCAACATCTCACAAGCACCTTAGGGTACTTTTGATTGATAACCTAGAAAGGGTTGAGATGCTTAGGTCTTTGCCTTAATTCAAGATGCTTTAAGTCAGTGCATCTGCAGTAATTGGGGCACTAAATACAACCTAAATAGAAATCAAGTTAAGTGTCAAGTTTAGAAAATCTAACTTGAACAGAACACTTAACTCGACTAACCCTAGCGAAAACTACTGTTTATAACAGTTAGTAAGTAGCTAATTGGGTTAGACAGGACCCTACAGAGATAATTGTAATTGCTTTGGTTCAGTTTGGTCTTGAATTGGTTCAGTACAGCACATTATGAAATTTATTTATCTTTTTCCTGCTATATTGCTTTGTTTTTGATATATGACAAAGGGGGAGAGATAGAAAAGGAGAGAAGCTTTAAATTTATTTTCAAAATTTAAAATTTCAAAACTTTATCCTTTCTTCAAAAGTACTAAGTTTTTCAAAAATCCTTTTAAGTACTTGAACTTAAGCTGTTTTTAAAAATCTTTTTAAGTACTTGAACTTAAGCTGTTTTCAAAAATCTTTTTAAGTACTTAAACTTAAGCTGCTTTCAAAAATTCTTTTTAAGTACTCAAACTTTAGCCGCTTTCAAATCTTTTTAAGTACTCAAACTTAAGCTGCTTTCAAATCTTTCTAAAGTACTTAAAACTTAAGCAGTTGTAAATTTTACTAAGTACTTATCTTAAACTTAAGCTATGGTTCTAAGAACTTAAAACTTCAGAAGATGTTTCTTTTCTACTGACTTGAAATTTTTTAAGTGTAAATCTTCAAAAGTGCACAACCAATTTTTTGAAAATATGTTTCTAAAACTTCCTTTGAAAATTGTTCTAAGTGTTTAAAAAATTAATTCCATCTTTAGACTTAGAAATTTTTAACCCCATAAACTTTTGAAAAACCTAGGGGGAGATTCCTTCCAGGGGGAGGAAACTAAACTTTTATATCATCTGCTCTAATTAACTTAACTTTTTGAACCGGGTTGCCATAAATCAAAAAGGGAGAGATTGTTGGTGCAGACAGCACCTAAGTCGAACCTGTGTTTTGATAATGGCAAAAGGGTTCAAAAGTTAAGATGTTATGTTTATCTAACATGCTCATTAAGTGTGCAGGATACAAAGCCCTAGCGAAGGAATGCTAGGCACCTGGCGAAAGACTGCCAGGATACAAAGCCCTAGCGAAGGAATGCTAGGCACCTGGCGAAGGAATGCCAGGATACAAAGCCCTAGCGAAGGACTGCTAGGCACCAGGCGAAGGATTGCTTGGAATCGAAGACCTGGCGAAGGACTGCTAGGCACCAGGCGAAGGACTGCTTGGTACTGAAGACCTGGCGAAGGACTGCTTGGTACTGAAGACCTGGCGAAGGATAGCTAGGCACCTGGCGAAGGACTACTGGGCAAAAGTCCAACCGGAGGAGCCGGTTGGCATCAGGTAAATTCTCCTGAGAGGAGTAGGTGAGGACGCGTTCCCCGTTGAGGGAATAGTAGGCGTCGGTTCGACCTAGGGCTCCATTTTGGAGACCCAATGTCAGAACCAAGACAGCTAAGGCTGTATAAACCTAATATTCAATTGCTTTGTGTTGTTTGGGCCTAACCTTGGATGCAGGACCGAAGGAATGTGTTTCTGCAGCTCAGAACGCCCCAAAGGAGAGGGGCAAGTAGTTGGGCAGGGCGCCCCCAGAGTCTCGGGCGCCCCCAAGGTCAAGGCAAAACAAGTGAAGCAAAGAAATCGCTTCGGAAGCTCTCTGGGGGGGTGCCCCCATGCTCCCGGGCGCCCCCGTGCTCCCGGGCGCCCCGGATGCTCAGGGCGCCCCGGGCTCAAGCTAACGAAGTGGATAAAACATATCCAGCCAAGAAGCCAGCGGATCGAGTCAACCCGGGCGCCCCCAGCGTCCCGGGTGCCCCCACAGTCAACTCTCAACCCTATTCGAGTGGGATAAGGGCTGACCGAGAGTTGCTCGGATCGGGTGACACGTGGGGAGGGGGGGGCGCCCCCAATGTTCAGGGCGCCCCGGGAGGCTATAGAAAGCCCCTCGACCCCAAGGCTTCATGAATCACTTCTTCAAACGCCAACACGCTCTTCTACGCACGCGCTTTGCTCTAGAAATCTCCCAACTCGAGATACAAGCGTCGATGACGTCGCTCTGCTCCGAGATATATTCCACACCGGACGTCGGTAACGAAGAGCTGTCCTTTTAAGTTTACTGTACTACTGTAACATTTTTCTGTAAACCTTTTTGCGCACATATAGAATTGCCTGTAGTAAACGGTTAACGACTGTGGGCCTTGGAGTAGGAGCCGACCGCGACTCCGAACCAAGTAAAATCTTGGTGTTTGTGTGTTGTTTAGATTTAATTTTTTCCGCTGCGTATTCTCTTTTTCAATCCGAAACGACTTACGATATTCACCCCCCTCCTCTATCGTTTTCTCTCGATCCAACACAACCTTGATTAGTTGGTCTTTGTTCATGCCGCATTGTAAGGTCACCACCGCCTTCGCGTCGGCTTCACTCTTCCGGGTTTGTTCAGCCGACCAACGCCACGATTCTAATTCTTTGCCTTCATCATCCTTTGGAGGGGTAAAACCCTCCTTCACAGTGAACCAAGTGTTGATATCCATCTTTAGATAGTACTCCATCTTCGATCTCCAATATTGAAAATCTGCTCCATCGAAGAAGGGTGGTTGGGTAGTACTAAAACCATCTCTCAACGCCCTTGTTGTTGACTCTTGGTTGTTAATCCGCTTATACAGAGCCCCATGCTCTGATACCAATTGTTCGAACTTGGATGGCTAGAGAGGGGGGGGGGTGAATGTAATCAGACACCGAAACTTAGCACTTTTTAAGTTTTCTGCACTTATACGTTCAGTAGCGCAGCGGAAGCAATAAAAACAGAGTATACAGAGTTTAAAACCTAAGCTAAGAACAACCACCAAATGCTAACAAAGAGGATTTACAAGGTTCGGGGATAACTTGCCCCTACTCCTTGGCGTGCCCGTAAGGTGGGCGATCCCTTGATCGTCGGCAGATCAAGCCCCAGAAAATCCGGATAGTAAGCAACCTCCTTCTCGGTGGAGTAACCTCTCCACAGCGTTTCAACAGAGTTAAGATTTAAGCACAATGAAACACAAGAAGGATCTTACAGAGCACTTAAGACAGCAAGAATCCAAGCAAACTTCTCCAAAGCTCCACCCAGCGTAGATCTCATGCAAGAACTCTCTTCTTCGTGTCTTCTCGCTGATGGACTCAAGCTCCTTGTTTCTTCTTCCAAGTGCCCAAGTAACAGACGGTTGCTCAAGAACCATAGTAGAGTAATCGCAAGTGTAGAGCAAACCTTTCGATGATGGAGAACTGATAGCGCAGCAAGAACTCTAGCAAGAAGTTTGTTCAACAAAAACTACCCAGCTCTTCTCCGCTACTCAGCTTAAGTCTCTCCACTGATCGCCAAGTCATCTCACTGCAGCCTCCAGCTGCTCACCTGCAACCACCAGCCTAACACTGAGCTCTCCTGGACTCCCTGAGCTTCCCTCAGCCTAGCCCCAGTCAGTAGCACCAGCAACCATTGCAACCTGAGATGGCAAATGGATAAACCTGCTCCAAGGAAAGACCTCCGTTGACTCTTCTTGAGTGTTTGAATCCATCCCTATCACCTGCACACTTAATTAGAGCATTAGCACAGCAAATCAATAGTGAATCAAGTATCAGAGATTAAGCGCAGAGAAATCAGATGTGTTCAGACGCGATCGGAGCGTCTGACAGTGCATTTTGAATTAAAGTGATCGGTCACTGGACCGATCCAGGGCTCGTGGATCGGTCACCGGACCGATCCACCGCTTTGCTGGGACTCCCAGCTTTCGCGGCCACATGAGCCTGATCGGTCACCAGACCGATCAGGAAGCTCCTTGACTGATCAGGCTACAGCCTAATCGGTTATAAGAAGGAGTCTGCGACACTTGATTGTTCACCAGAACGGTCTGAACAGTGTTCCAGATCGGTCACCAGACCGATCAGGAGCAGATCAGTAAGGTTCCCAAAACCTACTAGATGCTCCCTGATCGATCACCGGACCAATCAGGAGCAGAGCAGCAGGGGAACTCAACTCACTGTGTGCTCCCTGATCGATCACCAGACCGATCAGGAGTCGAGCAGTGAGTGAACTACACACTCCTTGATTGGTCACCAGACCGATCAGGAGCCAAGCAGTAGGTTCCAGCCTCACTGTATGCTCCCTGATCGGTCACCAGACCGATCAGTCGTCGCTGGATCGGTCACCAGACCGATCCACGAGGGAACACCATGCCAACTTCCCTGATCGGTCACCAGATCGATCCAGGGAAGGTCAAATCTCCTCTAAGTCACGAGAACAAGCCTCCGGCCCATCTCTGACTCGTGTCATGCCCAGCTTCACTCACTGGGACTTCAACCTAGCCCTCCAAGCTAGGACATGGCTTCACTCACCAGGGTTTCAGTCACCCGACTTCACTCACCGGGACCCGGCTTCACTCACCGGGATTTCATCCAACCTAGCCCTTCAAGCTAGGACCTGACCCTCCAAGCCAGGATTTTTTCCACACCTAACCCTCCAGGTTTGGACACTTTCAACACCTAGCCCTCCAAGCTAGGACTTTTCACACCTAAACCTCCAGGTTAGGACTTTTCAACACCTAGCCCTCCAAGTTAGGACTTTTCACACCTAACCCTCCAGGTTAGGACTTTTCCACACCTAGCCCTCCAGGCTAGGACTTTTCCACACCTAACCCTCTAGGTTAGGATTTTCCCACAAGGTATGCCTAGTCCACGACCAGGACTTAATCCCAATCATCATATCATCCTAAACTAAAATCAGTGTCAACACCAAAACAACAATCAGGGTCAGACTGCATCAACAGTCCGGAGTGACCAAGTGTTTTGATGTTTGGGCAAAAGGTTTAAGTTGGGTTTACCCTTGTGTTCTTATATGTGTATGTTGAGTGTGTATGTTGTTCAGGTACACATATTGACTTGACTGGACGGCCTCGGTACGGTGAAGGGTGGCATGGAGACAAGCTGGAGGCTTGTGTGCACCCGAGGGACCTTGGAGAGCAGGGACGATGAGCTGATGGGCGCGGACTTCGAGGCATGTGTGAAGGATGACATGGAGGCAAGCTGGAGGCTTGCGTGCATCCGAGGGACGGGAGCCGAAGATGAAGAGGGCGCGAAGGCAATAGTCAAGGTTGCGGATGAGGAGTCAGTCGAGTCGTGAGGGTACGAGTGTTGTGTGATTGTACTCGGGAAATCCTAGGGTTTGAATGCGGAGTGGAATGTACTCAGGAAGGGTAACCTAACGTGGGTAAGTAGACCAGTCGACTGGCCTAGGGGCAGTCGACTGATGGAATTCACAGAAGGATACTGGCCGGGGACCAGTCGACTGCTCTGGGAGCAGTCGGCTAGTAGGTGGCTGGTGAGTTGGCTGAGAATTCGAACGTTGGGGTGCAACGGTCGAATTTCAGTGGCACCAGTCGACTGCCTTGGGAGCAGTCGACTGGCGGCGAGGGTTTCAGCCCGAGTCCTATTTAAAGAGGACTTCGTGGTGGCTGAGATTCTTGACGAATCTTGTCTTGGTTAAAGGCAAGATAGTAGTCTTTATGCTCAGGTCTTCTAAAGGTGTTGTGGTGAGGTTTCTCCACCCACAAGGAGCGACGAGAGCTAGCCGGACTGTAAGGCAACTAATTACATCAAGCAATTGGAAACCTAAGCAATCAAGGGCCTTAGCTATCTTTTGGGAAAACAATGCTAATTTTAATTGCAAATCAAATATTAAGCAAAAGAATTAAACGAGGTTGAAATTTTTCGGTTGATACTAATGCCGAAGTTTATCTTGATACAAAGTGGAGTAAATTGGAACAAAATTGATACACAAGGTAGGTTTATGTGCCAAACTAAACTAATGCAGAATTATAGGTTAAAATGAAGCTACTGGTGTGAAGTAAAGGAGTATGAAACAAACAAACTAAGTTCAGATTTAAGAAGCAATTGAATGAACCAAAACTCAACTCAAATGAACAACATTTCAAACTTGATTAATGAGCAGGAATTGAAAATGTAGGCATGCAGAGGAAAAGAAACTGCAGTAATTCAGTAAAAGAATTGCAGAAATGTAGGACAATTCAAGCATATTAAAAACTACAAACAAACAAGTAAGAATAAGTGCTCGAATTGGCTGCAAGAATGATTCATAAAACTGCAGAAAAGACTCTAACTAATTCAGAAACAACTAATTGAAACTATGAATTCAGAAATGCAGAGATGAGTGAAGAGGGACAGCAGCAATTCGAATTCGGAAACAACAATTACAAGCTGATTTTGAGTTCACTACTCTAAATTCAGAGAACTTAAGCAATTCTGAAGTTTTCTTGACACGAATGCAAAACTATCAGCTGAAATTATTTGCAATAAAACTGATACACAATGAAGAAAATTTAAATGCAAAACTAGATTGAGCAGAATCGCAGAAATGGCTGATACTCAACTGAATCTTGAAACAGAAATTGAAAGAAGGTGCTAAGTAAATGAAGAAAGCTACTATGGAACTATAGAAGGAACTCTAAGACTTAAGGGATACGACATGCAGAACCCTAGCAAAGTAAACTGATACACAAGCAGTTTAGTCAAAAGAAGATAAGCAATTCAGAAATTCTACAAAGTTTGATTCAAGCTAAACTGAGTAAAATTGCTCACTGCCAATAGACCTAACTACTTAAAATGTTGAATTGTGAGTTAACTATTGCGAAAACAAATCAAGAAAATGAAATCTCTGATACAAAGTTCAGAAACAACAATGTAAATGCAGAAAACAGAGTTGATACTCAATTGCCACTTGATACGCAAGCAACAAATAGAAAATTCACTGGAATTGGATACAATTGATCACTGAACTAGTTCACTAACTCATCTACTTTCAAAATGGAATCTAATTTGAGCTGGAAAAAAATTCAGAAAACAAAGAACTGAGCAACTGATACAAAGACAGTAACAGAATTGAAATTACAACAACGAAATTACATCTAAAACACAAAGAAATGCACTTAAACTAAGACTCGACCAATCCTTGATTCAAAACCACCTTGTTCGTCACGCAAGGGCAAGCCAAGAACCCCTTAAACTCGCAAATCAGTGGAAGAATGACTCAAACTTTAGATCTGCTCCCACATTGCACCAAACTGGAATGATCCAATCGATTTCCACGATCTCGCGATTCCAAGGGTGGATGATGATTTGATGCTGATCAAAGAATACCAGAGGACCCTCCAGTAAGCTTCAATTGCAGAAATTGGCACGCGATCGTGATTGAATCGATCAAATTGCAGAAATTGCTGAAACCCTCACGCAACTCTGCTCCAAGGCACTTCTGAGCTTAAATCTCCGCTGAAACCCTCTTCCAAAGATTCAGATCTTGCTTCAGGATCGAGATCGAGTTGGCCACGCCTCTGATGGAAGAAATTTGGAAGAAAACCATGAAGAAATGAAGAAGAACGAGAAGAAGAACGAGGAAGAACTCAGCTGAAGAATGAGGTCGCGACATCAGATCTGAACAGGGCTTCGGTTTAAGTAGTTAATGAAGCGGACGGCTGAGATTGATTGCGCTTCATCCAACAGTGGATCGTTGTCCGATTTGATTCAAATTTTCCAGATCTTGATCAGAGGTCAAGATCATCCTCGTGGTAGCTCAGATCTGCCAGATTCTTCAACGGATGATCCAGATCACCTTGATCTTTGTATGGATGGTTTAGAACACTCCGATCATGATCCAACGGCTAGATGATCTCTGATTTAGCTGAAACTCTCAGATCTTGATCTGATCACTTGATTAGCCTTAATCCCAGCTCGGATTGATCAAAAGTTCTCAGATGGTCTAGATCTAACCGTTCTCTCATCGGACGGTCCAAATTAGTTGACGCTTGATTCCTTGGATCTAATCCACTTTTAACTCAACTTTGACCCATCATTACCTAGGTCCCTGATCATTTGAAGCCTTCAAAAGTAGATCAAAAATTTAGTGACAAAACAACCCAAATATAACAAGATTTACATTTAGGTCCAAAAAGGGTATAAATTCTAAAACCTAGGCAAATCCACAATTACACAAGTAAAATATGGGTCAAACACAGATTTAAACATATAAAATGATCAACAAAATGACAATTATCAGTGTTGTGGTGAGGTTTCTCCACCCACAAGGAGCGACGAGAGCTAGCCGGAGGTTATTCGGGGAGTGATCCACCGACGAATTCTTGGATTAGTCACCCGTCCGGGGTGGATACCAAGTAAATCGGTTTGTTAGCATTGTTCTCTATTGGTTAGTTTATTTTTATTGTATTTTCGCTTGCGCAACTAACCTTGTAGGAATAAAGAACCGAAGATTCGCTATTCACCCCCTCTAGCTTACGGAATCGATCCAACAATTGGTATCAGAGCGAAGGACCGCTCTCGATTGGACTAACCGGCGAGGGAGCACATGCTAGAGGAAGAAGAACATGGGAGAAAAATTTGGGGACGACATCTACACTCTCCGGTCTACAACCATGAAGATTTCGGGTATTGGAAGTCACGGATGGAGACGTGGTTCGGAATTGAGTGGGACCTTCGGATTGCGCTTGAAGAGCCCTTTGAGATTCCAAAGGATAAGCACGGGAAAAGGCTTAGACCTAGATATTGGAATCAAGAACAAGAAAATCAATCCAAGGCGAATAAAAAGGTAATTGATATATTGCTTAACGTTTTGCCCACTAATGTGTTAAATGGTGTAAGGGAATATCAAAATGCACATGATCTATGGAGAAAGATAGGAGAATTCCATAAAAACCTACACGAGATCAATTAGTGGAAGAGGTCGAGGAAGTGAACTCAATAGCCCAAGAAGAGGAGAAAAAGGAAGAAGAATTATCTACCTCCTCAAGTGAAATTGAAGAAGAGAGTGAGAGGTCCTCCACCTCATCCAGAGAAGAAGAAGAAGAAGTATCAATTTCAAGAATTGAGGGGGAGGAGAGATTCATTTCTATACCGGAGCAAGAAAAAGCTCCAACCTCCACCAAAGCCAAGACCAAGGACCATATCACATGCTTTGGATGCAACAAAAAGGGGCACTACAAGGACAAGTGCTCGAAAGGTAAGAGGAGGTACTCTCTAAATCCGGGTCCATTCAATTTAAATCTAACATGAATTATAGGATTGGAGAAGCCCAAGAGAAGAGAAAGAAAATCCGTTGCTTCACATGTGGAGAGCTAGGGTACTTTCACACCAAGTGTCCAAGAAAAGGAGAGCTAAAGAAATTGGGACACTTGAGGAGATGGGAGAAAGAAGAAAGGAGGAAGAGAAGCTCACTACAAGGAGGGACTACAAGGATAAGGGAGGTAATTCCTAACCCTAAGTTAAAATTCAATTCAAATTCAAGTTCCTCTTTGCATATTAAAAATAGAATTAATTATCCATGCATGCATGCTAAATTTAATGAAAATTGTTTGCTTGTGCATAACCATGATTTTAGATACAATAATAAGGCTAGGGTTAAGGAAAAGCATGCATCATGTTAGATCTAGAACCTTAAGACCCAAGGATCATGACATTAATCCCAAGAAGGGAAGGAATGTGCCTAGAAAAGTGGATGGGTCTAGAAATATCCAAAGTGGACACATGGACACTAAGGTTAAACGTTTAGAAAGGGAAAATTAAGCCTTGAGGGCAAGACTTGATACATTGAAAGAGACCCTAGAAAGATTCAAGGTTGGATCTAAGGGTCTAGCTATGGTGTTGGGTAGTTTAAAACCCAACTATGATAGATCGGAATTGGGCTACCGGTCTAAGACCTTCAAGGCAAAAAAAAAAGAAATATGCTGGGAAGGCATATGATCATGGCAAAAAGGAGAAGTCAAAGGATGGCAAGGGGGTGCCATCCAAAGGAAAAGAAAATGACTTAACCAAAGACAAGGTGTCTAAGGTTAAGAGGGTTCATTTTGAAGGCCAAGGATCACCGGTGGCACACCAGTGTGGCCTAGTATGGATTGAGTCACCTAGGGAGGTGGCTATTGGTGCTTGGATGGCTATAGAGGGGGGGGTGAATGTAGCCAGACACAAAACTCTTGCTCTCTTTGAAAACTTCTGCACTTAGGTTAGTAGCAGCGGAAACAAACAACACAAACAAAAATATGCAGAAATGAAAAGCAAACCAAATAGACGCTAACACCTCGATGTACAAGGTTCGGGGATAACTTGGCCCTACTCCTTGGCGTGCTCGTGAGGTGGGCGATCCCTTGATCGTCGGCAGATCAAGCCCCAGGTGACCCCGGATATAACATCGCCTCCTTCTCAGTGGAGAAACCTCTCCACAATTGCCTCAAGATGATATGAGATTACGTGCACTCGATAATGAGAAGGATCGCTCACAAAGATATAATAAGAACGCTCAAGCATAAAGCAATAGAGAGCACAAGACACAACCCAGCCAAACTCCTCATGCTTTCTGTCCGTTCTTCGTTGCCGCTCCTCTGCTTCCAGCTTTGTCTTAAGCCTCTGCTCCCATCACCAGGCTCTCCATCAGCATCCACTGAAGCCACAGCCTGACACCCTGACTTCCTGAGCACTCAGTCCACTGAAGACCTCTCCAGCTGAGACTCCTTCAGTTGTCAGCCGCGCGCCAGAAGCCGTTGAGACCTGAAACGAGTAAACAGACAAACCTGCTCGATGAAAGTCCCCATTTGACTCTCCTCCATTGTTTAAATCATCCCTATAAAGTCTGCACACTCCAACAGAAGCTTAACGAATGCATATCAAACAATATCACACAATATCAATAAGTATCAGAGAAAACGCAGATGCGATCAGAAGTCTAACAGCGATTTCGAATTAAAGTTAGAGCTATTGATTGGTCACCAGACTGATCAGGGTTAGCCCTGGCCGATCAGGCTCCAACCTGATCGGTCCACAGTGAGAAACTGCAAATCGCGATCTCCTTGTGATCGATCACCCTGACCGATCATAGATCGTGGATCGGTCACCGGACCGATCCACAACAGTGCTGGGATTCCCAGTCTTCGCAGGCTAAACCTCCCTGATTGGTCACCAGACCGATCAGGTTGTGGCCTGATCGGTTTGGGGACCGATCAGGGCACTCCCTGACCGATCAGGATGCATCCTGATTGATCATAGTGAGGAACCTGCGATATTTAAACGGTCCAGCAGACCGATCAAGAGTTTCTCCCCAAGGCTACTGACCTTTCTCTGATCGTTCACCAGAACGATCAGAAGCTCAACAAAAACCTTTCTGTTCTCACCCTGATCGGTCACTAGACCGATCTGACTTTTCTGGATCGGTCACCAGACCGATCCACAAAGGGAGTTCATGCCAACTTCTCTGATCGGTCTCCAGACCGATCCAGCGACTCTCAATTCAACTCTAAGTCAAGAGAACGGGCTCCCTACCCTTCTCTGACTCGTGCTCAGTTCACCGGACCAAGACTCCGTGCCTAGCTTCACTCACTGGGACTTCGTTTAACCTAGCTTCCCAAGCTAGGACCTGGCTTCACTCACCAGGGTTTCAGTCACCCGGTTTCACTCACCGGAACCTAGCTTCACTCACCGGGATTTCAACCTAGCTTCACTCACTAGGATTTCAATCACCTGGCTTCACTTACCAGGACCCGGCTTCACTCACCGGGATTTCAACCTATCTTCACTCACTAGGATTTCAATCACTTGACTTCACTCACCAGGACCCGGCTTCACTCACCGGGATTTCAACCTAGCTTCACTTACTAGGATTTCAATCACTTGGCTTCACTCACCAGGACCCTGCTTCACTCACCGGGATTTCAATCACCTGACTTCACTCACCAGGACCCGGCTTCACTCACCGAGATTTCAACCTGGCTTCACTCGCTAGGATTTCAACCTGGCATCACTCACCAGGACCCAGCTTCACTCACCAGGATTTCAACCTAGCTTCACTCACTAGGATTTCATGCTCAGTCCCCGACCAGGACTTAATCCGAATTCACTCAACCAAACTTAAATTGTTGTCAACACCAAAACAACAATCGGGCCAGACTGCATCAACAATCTCCCCCTTTTTGTTGTTTGACAACCTCGATTTATGTTTAGGTATTAGATCAATTGAAATCAATTCAATTATCATAAGGGAATCAAGATCCTCCCCCTACAACAATTAACCCTAAACTTAATCAACCATTCTCTCCCCCTTTGTCAAACATGAAAAGGGTATGGTTATTAAGTTTAAACACACCTCCCCCTTAACCGAGGGTCTCTCTCCAAACCCAAAATGATCAAAGGTAATTATGAATTGCACATGAAGACATATACAGAATAATATCATGGTCAAACATGTATGTGTTTTATATGAAAAGTAAGTAATGCAGCTCTATCAGACTGATGATTGATACAGAAAAATTTCTGATATATCTATGGATGATCAGTTTTCAGAAAAATTTCTGTAACTCTGATTTGTTCAAGATCAGACTGCATTAACAATTGAAATTCCATATCAGGGGTGTAGACTTCATCGACATTCGATATTTCAGAAAAATTTTTGAACCATGGTTTGGGTTTCTTGACTGAAAATTATTCCTCACCAAGGAGCAAGAGATCAAGAGACATGATTCAAACAACCCGTTCATATGAATTTCAAAAATTTTCAACATGGGTTTGTATCGAATCAGTATTAAATTTGTTCCAAGTATGGTGAGTATATTCCAATCATAATCGGTTTGTATCAGCTTTGTTTATATCAGTATGATCAAGTAATCTGATACAATTTGGTGAAATGAGATCGGACTCAGGAATTTTTGACCCAATCAGGGAATTTCCTGATCTAATCGATCACCAGACCGATCAGAGGGATCCCTGATCGGTCGGTGGACCGATCAGGTTCGACACAGAAAGTTTTCTGAAACTGATCAATTTCAGAAACAGATTTGTTTCAACTCTAAACCCTAATACAATCAGGTTTAATCCATTTGATCCCAATCATGGGGTCCCTTAACCAAAATGTATATTTCCATATCAAAGAAAATCATTTCCAATATAACTTTGAGAGTAAAGCCCATGTATACAAGGTTTAAATCATGATTAAAAAAACATGTGATGAGCTAGATGTTGGGGATACATGTATATATATCCTAAGTCCTAGAATCTTGATTTAGATTGATACAAAGAAATCACTAGATCATAGAACTTAAGCATTGAGTCCTTGTGAGATTTTTATAATGATTAGCACAAGCTATGTGTTCATTTTGTTCTTAACCAAACTTTGCATGCCATAGATTAATGTTAATCACACAAACAGTAAGATCATGGCATACTCAGCTAAGTTTATCTCCAAAATATTAATTAGTAACACTTAAGCCTAAGATATGTCATAAAAAAAAAATACAATTCTAGATTTTCAGTAACCAATAAATTGCAACAATAAAATTAATCATCCTAAGCCATCCATGGTAAGAACAAGTTATGTGTCAACCTAAACCATTCATGTGATAAATTTTCAAAACTTGTTGATCCATTGGGAACTAGTGTAACCTTGTGCATGGATAACAATTTTCCTACTGCTCACAAATATAAATGAAGACAACCCAAAATTCATGTATCTACATTGTGTAGGAAATTCAAGTTCTCAATTGATTTAAATCTAATCACCTACATTGTGCACATGGTCATCCATTAATTTGAGGAACTGGTAAGCACACCCCTTACTAGGAATGGCCATGTGTTTGGAGCACCAAATATCAACTACCCATGTTGATAGATGCTCCCCCTCAACTGATGCCTATATAATTCAAAATATGAAGGTTTTAGGTACCCAAATTTTGGGACCTAATGCATCAACAATGAAGGACTTATGCACCCATGCCTTAGTCAATTTCTTTTTGACTTTTTGAACTCTAGAATCATTTGGTGACCTAAAGTGAGTTCTTGACATCAATGATATGACACTAGGTTCCTTAGATTGGTAACCTAGACCAACCCTATTGTAGACTGCTCTTTGAGAATTTAGAATCATATCTAAAGTTCTAGAGCTAGTTGAAAACTTCTCAAGAATATTCTTGAGATTTTCAACTTCGCTCTTCAAGTCCTTATTTTGATTTTCAAGGAACTTATCATACAAATCACCAATTACCTCATCCTTAGAGGGTTTTAATTTTTTCCACTTCTAATCTTAGCAATTTAACCTTGTTCTTTGATTTTTTGAGCAAACTAGTTAAACATGCTATTGTTCTATAACACTTGTCTAACTCGGGAGAGATTACCTCTTCATCATCCGAAGATGATGAAGGCGCGCTTGAGGAGCTACTCGCTTCGTCTTCACTCTCCTTGTTTGACTCTTCTAAGGCCACTAAAGCCACATGACAGTGGGTCTTTTCCTCCTCCTTGTCCTTCTTCTTCTTTTTGTCACCTGCCACTAAAGCAAACTCTTTCTCCTTTGGGCTTTGGTTAGAGGTCTCATGTAGTTCCATTTCACAAAATAGATCTTCTAACTTAATAATTGAAAGATCCTTGGAAACCTTGTAGGCATCCACCATGGATGACCACAAGGCATTCCTAGGGAAAGCTTTGAGCACATACCTTACAAGGTCTCGATTTTCTACCTTTTCATTGATGGAGTGTAGACCATTGAGGATCTCTTTGAATCGTCCATGGAGTTCACTTACCTTTTCATTCTCTTCCATGGAAATGTTTTGAAGTTGGCTGAGAAGGAGGTCCTTCTTGGCACTCCAGGTATCTTGAGTGCCTTCATGGAGCTCAATGAGCTTGCTCCAAAGATCTTTAGCACTTGTAAAAGGACCAACTTTGATTAGTTGGTCCTTGGTCATCCCACATTGCAAGGTAACCACCGACTTCGCATCGGCTTCTCCTTTGCGAGTTTGCTCAGCCGACCAACATGAGAACTTTAGATCTTTTCCCTCATCATCCATTGGAGGGGAAAACCCTCCTTGACAGCAAACCATGTGTTGATGTTCAACTTGAGATAATACTCCATCTTTGACCTCCAATATTGGAAATCAGTGTCGTCGAAGAACGGAGGTCTGCTGGTGCTAAAACCTTCTCTCAAAGACATCCTTGTAGACTCTCGGGTGTTAATCTGTTTGAGCAGAGCCCCAAGCTCTGATACCACTTGTTGGTGCTTGGATGGCTATAGAGGGGGGGGGGGTGAATGTAGCCAGACACAAAACTCTTGCTCTCTTTGAAAACTTCTGCACTTAGGTTAGTAGCAGCGGAAACAAACAACACAAACAGAAATATGCAGAAATGAAAAGCAAACCAAATAGACGCTAACACCTAGATGTACAAGGTTCGAGGATAACTTGCCCCTACTCCTTGGCGTGCCCGTGAGGTGGGCGATCCCTTGATCGTCGGCAGATCAAGCCCCAGGTGACCCTGGATATAACAGTGTCTCCTTCTCGGTGGAGAAACCTCTCCACAATTGCCTCAAGATGATATGAGATTAAGTGCACTTGACAACGAGAAGGATCACTCACAAAGATGTAACAAGAACGCTCAAGCACAAAACAACAGAGAGCACAAGACACAGCCCAGCCAAACTCCTCAAGTTTTCTGTCCGTTCTTCCTTGCCACTCCTCTGCTTCCAGCTTTGTCTTAAGCCTCTGCTCCCATCACTAGGCTCTCCATCAGCATCCACTGAAGCCACAGCCTAACACCCTGACTCCCTGAGCACTCAGTCCACTGAAGACATCTCCGCTTGAGCCTCCTTCAGTTGTCAGCCGCGCGCCAGAAGGCGTTGAGACCTAAAACGAGTAAACAGACAAACCTGCTCGATGGAAAGTCCCCATTTAACTCTCCTCCATTGTTTGAATCATCTCTCTAAAGTCTACACACTCCAACAGAAGCTTAACGAATGCATATCAAACAATATCACACAATATCAGTGTAACACCCGTCTTTTTCTAGACCTTACGGTGTGGTGAGAGACGGCGTTACGCTAACATACATCTAGGCATATGAACATCATAATGCAGCGGAATAATTTAAAACTTTTATACCTACATGCCTAACACTTGAATCATGTATACATGCCTTAACTATCATTCCTAAACATGGTGACATGGTAACTTAGCATATTAACATCATACGTAGCATCATGATATAAAATCACATAAGTCATCGATAAACAACATAAGTAGCAAGTGTATCCAACCATTATAAGTATAGCATGAGACTTAAGAGGACAATGCAAAATATAAAACAGTGACAAAGTATAAATATTAAAACTTTTCTTTTTCTTCTGCCATGTCACTGCCACACACACACTCTTGCCCCTCCTGCTGCTTCCCTTAATATCCTCTTGCTTGATCTGTGGTATAAGGAAGTAAAACTATAAGCACATAAGCTTAGTAAGACTCTTTCCTACTCACTAAAACCATGCATCACATACATAAAACTTATAACATGCTTAACATATAGAAGTTCTTGGTACAAACATAGGCATATAAAATACTTAACATAGCATGGTCCTTGGCTTAAACACAAACATAACATGGTATGGTTCTTGACATACACATAAACATAATATGGCATGGTTCCGGACATAAACATAAACATAACATGACATGGTTCTTGACATAAACATAAACATAACATGGCATGGTTCTTGACATACACATAAACATAACATGGCATGGTTCCAGACATACACATAAACATAACATGACATGGTTCTTAACATAAACATAAACATAACATGGCATGGTTCTTGACATAAACATAAACATAAACATAACATGGCATGGTTCTTGACATAAACATAAACATAAACATAACATGGTATGTGAAATACTTAACATGGAGTAGATGCATATCATGAATGGATGCATGAGTCAAATGCATATAACATAAGGTTGCTTATTTGAAAATCATAATTATAAATACTTAAACATAATCATAACATCATTGGGGTCCCCGGCTTGTACCGCATACATACATCATGTGCGCGCATCCCTAAGTAAATACGAGATAGCTAGTCTCGACCTACTAGGGTAGGAACAGCTAAGGTAGTTCCAAAAATCGAGGCGTTCTTAAGGTGCCCATCCCTTGGACCCTTACTTCGGTCCGGTACAAGCCCATTCATAAAGTAAAATAACTTTGCATGCTTCATCATTCATAGACATACATAACATATCTTAAGACATAAACATAATTTTGTTACATGAAGCATGACATAAAGCATACTTGACATTTCCTCATTCATACTTGATACATAACATCATTATGCCTTGAAGGCATAAACATTATCTTCATCCATAAAACATGACATACATACATAATTATGCCTCCAGGCATAAACATCATCTTGGTTCATAAACCTTGCATGGTCATGATACATAAGGTAAACATGCATTTCATACATGATACATATCATCTAGCATACATAATCATAGTATCCATCATAGAGCATGCATGGGTAAGATTCATATGAACATGATACATACTACTTAAGTTCATGGCATTCATCATAGAACATGCATAGACCTTCATAACCATATATCTATTATAGGCATTTAACATCCTACATGCATTATTCTATATAACATGAAGCTTACATCAATTACATATGTTCATGGTATATGGTCTAAAACATTCATGAATAAACATAGCACATAACCTAAACATACAAAGTCATGATACATAACACATAAAGCAGGGGTTTAAGGTAACATAAACATTCTTACAACATGCTTAAACATATACATATATCATAGTAAACTATAAACAAGTATCCTTAAGACCTTAACCCAACCCAAACCCTAGACCATGGACTTGGCCGAAAGTTTAATACGAGGAGGCTCCATTATTCAATCAACATGAAAGGTTCCATAAGTAAAAGAAAGCCCATACATTACATACAATTCCATAGGGAGCCATTAGACCCCATGATTAGGGCTAACCCTAGGTTTTTAGCCCCACTAATTGACCTTGGCCGAAACCCTATAGGGTCCCAAGTACATAGAAAAATTCATACAATTCCCAATTTACATCTAACTCCTTACATACAACCCCATAGGAACCATTAGAACCTTTGCTTGAAGTTAGCCCTAACCCCTTGCCCCATAACCTAACTTGGCCGAAACTTACAAGGGTCATAAGGCATGTAAAAGTTCACATAAATCACCATTAACATTCCTTGCATCATGAGAAACATAAGAAATATTATTAGAGGGTTAGATCTAATCCCAACCCTAGGAATAGGGAGGTGGCCGAAAATCCTAGAGGGTCTTAGGGTGCTACAAATTTTCCCAAAATCATATTTTCTACTTTACCTATCATAAGAAAATATTAGGAAACATAAGTGGGGTTTTTAACATCATCATAGACCCAAAACATGCTTTGGCCGAAAGTTTAAGAGACCCTAATCCATAGTTTTCTCAATACAAATCCCAAACATTCATCTTAAATCATGATAAACCCATAAACTATTATACCACAGGTGAGGGAGTCTTACCTTGGTTTATCTTGGTTATAACCTTGAATAGAGAAGCAAAAGAAAACCTCCTTGACCTTAGACCACCCCTAACTCTTGTAGCCTTGTAGGAAACCCTTAGATCTTGAAGAAGAAGTCTTCTTGTGAAGCTTTTCCAAAGGAGAAACCCCCTTGTGGGTTTCGGCTAGAAGGAGAAAGGAGAGGAAAAGAGAGAGCTTTGATGGAAGAAGAATCAAAGACTTAAGTGCTAAGTTGTCTCTTCCCTTCCCCTCTCTTTTATACTACATGAAGGGGGCAAGTGAAGGGGCATGGTGCCTCTTCTCTTGATGACTCTTCACTTCCTTAAGCCTCAACAAAAATCCTCTTCCTTTTCCACTATCACTCCCTTGCTAGGTGAATTGGTTAGTACATGCATTGTGATACACTAGGTCCAAGGTTCAATCCTTGCTGCATGCACTTCTTTTTATTACTTTTATAATTATTTTTGCCAAGGCCCATATAAGAGCCCACTAAGGTTTATGTTAATATTTCTAATTGAAATCCATTTCCTTCATGATAAAATTGTACCTAAGGTCCCTTAATGGCCATGGTATTAGAAGGACCCATGTAAGGCCCATTATTACTTAGCTTCTTAATCTATATGAAAAATTATGGATAATCATGCTAAGGTTCATACTAGTATCCCTATGTTCCTCGAGAATCTATCTAGGCATGATCAATATTTTAAAGAAAAATATTGAGAAAATTTTACGGGTCGTTACAATCCCCCATACCTCGTGAAAGTTCGTCCTCGAACTTAGAATAGCTCCGGGTACTTGCGTCTCATCACGTCCTCGCATTCCCAGGTAGCTTCCTCGAATCTTTGACTTTGCCATAGGACCTTGACTAAGGGTACCTCCTTGTTCCTTAGCATTTTTATTTCCCGATCTAAGATCTGGATAGGTCGGCTTTCAAAACTTAGGTCCTCCTGAACTTGTACTGTCTGTAGCTCGATCACTTGGTCTGTGTTTAGAATACACTTCTTGAGCATCGACACATGGAACACGTTATGGATAGCCGATATCTCTTGAGGCAGCTCTAGCTCATATGCCACATTGCCGACTCTTTTCAGGATTGGGTACGGTCCCACATAACGCGGACTTAGTTTTCCTTTCTTCCCGAATCTCGTTACCCCTTTCATAGGAGCCACTTTGAGGAATACCAAATCTCCAATATCGAATTCCAGTGGTCTACGTTGGGCATCCGCATAATTCTTCTGTCGGCTCTGAGCAGCTTCTATCCGTTGTCGAATATTCTGTATAGCTCGGGTGGCGTCGTCGATGAGATCCGTCTTGAGCCCCATTTCCTTCTTTTCCCCACCTTCGTACCAACAGATTGGAGACCTACATCTCCTCCCGTACAAGGCTTCATAAGGTGTCATTCCGATAGTAGCTTGGTAGCTATTATTGTAAGCGAATTCCGCTAAACATAGATATCGGCACCAACCCTCTTTGAAATCCAGGGCACAAGCCCGCAACATGTCCTCCAGTACTTGATTCACTCGTTCAGTTTGCCCGTTAGTCTAAGGGTGAAAGGCGGTGCTGAATCGTAATTTAGTGCCGAGAGACTTCTGGACACATTCCCAAAAATGTGAAGTAAAGCGACCATCCCTATCTGAGATGATGGTCTTGGGAAATCCATGAAGCCTAATTATCTCCTTAGCATATAACTGAGCCAGTTGCTCAATCGGATAGGTCATCTTGATTGCTAGGAAGTGGGCAGACTTCGTCAACCTGTCCACAATTACCCATATCGCATCATACCGTTTGTAGTCCTGGGAAGTCCTAAAATAAAATCCATAGAGATATCTTCCCACTTCCATTCCGGAATTGGAAGTGGTTGCAGAACTCCTCCGGGTCGCTTGTGCTCTACCTTCACTCGTTGGTAGGTCAGGCAAGTGTTGACATGCTGAGCCACATCTCTCTTCATACCGGACCACCAGAATTTCTCCTTCAGGTCTCGATACATTTTGGTGGATCCCGGATGCATCGAATAAGGGGTTCTGTGAGCTTCTGCTAAAATTTCTCTCCGCAGCTCCGGAACATTAGGGATACATAGATGATCCCTAAGGTATAGTACTCCCCCGTCGGCGATACGAAAACCATCATCCTTTCCTTTTAGGATCTCCTACTTGATTCTTCGAATATTCGGATCACCATTTTTTTTCCTTAGTTAACACATAACACCACTTTATTTATCAGACTTAATAAGGTCATACAAACAACCAAATTTAATGCACTAGATAGGTTGACATCATTCCCATAATAAAAAATATTATGGCAGTGGCTATCACTCTCTCATTCATCTCTAAACGTCCATTCTCGGGATCTTCTACGGATTCTATCAATCTTCCTCCTCCATCCCGGGATCTTCCTCAATCATCTCAGGAACCTCCTTGAGCATCTCAGGGTCTTCCTCGAGCATCTCGGGGTCCTCCTCGAACATCTCAGGATCTTCCTCGAGCATCTCAGGATATTCCTCGAGCATCTCGGGGTCTTCCTCGAGCATCTCGGGGTCCTCCTCAAACATCTCGGGATCTTCCTCGAGCATCTCGGGATCTTCCTTGAACATCTCAGGTTCTTCCTCAGAATCTCCCAGATCCTCCGGAAACTCGTGGCGGAGAAGCTGCCTACATAACTCAGTATATGAGATCCGGCATTCATGCTGCCCCCATATCTGGTGTGCAACCTCCCTCGCACGCTTTGGTAATGATCGAATCAACGCTCTAATTCTATAGTCATCCATAATTGGAAACTCTTCCTGCTCGAGTTTCCAAAATAGTCGGTCCAATTTTCCCATATTGCCTTGGATTCCAAGAACCGGACTATAATAAACTTCTTCTATTTGCTCCATCAGCTCACGACACCGCTCATGGCAACGATTCGTGGCGCAGATCTCATGCAACATCTGGAATTGAAAAAAAACGACATAGTCAGTACAAAACTGACAAAAACCAGTACAAAACTAGTTTTTTTTCAATCCACAAATATATACAGAGAGAAGCACGCACAAAAATCGGTCTCCTTTACTTTAGTAGTTACAATTTTTTTTTTAATTATTACTCCTACCCGCATATCCAAATTCTAAAGTATTCGATTTCATAAAAATAAGGTAAAGTATCGTTTATATTGCATATCCTAAAAGTACTTGCTATCATAAGGTATCATTCATACTTGCATATTCTAGAATCATAAAAGAACATAAGGTATGCGTAGAGGTACTTACTTGGAAGCTGCAGGAAGGAGGCTTGATGTGTGTGTAGTGAGATGACAAACTGCTCTGATACCAACCTGTAATGCCCGTCTTTTTCAGACCTTACGGTGTGGTGAGAGACGGCGTTACGCTAACATACATCTAGGCATATGAACATCATAATACAGCGGAATAATTTAAAACTTTTATACTTATATGCTTAAGATTTGAATTATGTATACATGCCTTAACTATCATTCCTAAACATGGTGACATGGTAACTTAGCATATTAACATCATACATAGCATCATGATATAAAATCACATAAGTCATTCATAAGCAACATAAGTAGCAAGTGTATCCAACCATTATAAGTATAGCATGAGACTTAAGAGGACA
Organism: Boesenbergia rotunda; assembly: GCA_024364735.1. Taxonomy (NCBI): domain Eukaryota; kingdom Viridiplantae; phylum Streptophyta; class Magnoliopsida; order Zingiberales; family Zingiberaceae; genus Boesenbergia; species Boesenbergia rotunda. Next base: position 211,314 of record JAGFNQ010000860.1, read on the forward strand.
ATGCAAAATATAGAACAGGTGACAAAGTATAAATATTAAAACTTTTCTTTTTCTTCTGCCATGTCACTGTCACACACACACTCTTGCCCCTCCTGCTGCTTCCCTTAATATCATCTTCCTTGATCTGCGGTATAAGGAAGTAAAACTATAAGCACATAAGCTTAGTAAGACTCTTTCCTACTCACTAAAACCATGCATCACATACATAAAACATATAACATGCTTAACATATAGAAGTTCTTGGTACAAACATAGGCATATAAAATACTTAACATAGCATGGTCCTTGGCTTAAACACAAACATAACATGGTATGGTTCTTGACATACACATTAACATAACATGGCATGGTTTCGGACATAAACATAAACATAACATGGCATGGTTCTTGACATAAACATAAATATAACATGGCATGGTTCTTGACATAAACATAAACATAACATGGCATGGTTCCAGACATAAACATAAACATAACATGGCATGGTTCTTGACATAAACATAAACATAACATGGCATGGTTCTTGACATAAACATAAATATAACATGGTATGTGAAATACTTAACATGGAGTAGATGCATATCCTGAATGGATGCATGAGTCAAATGCATATAACATAAGGATACTTATTTGAAAACCATAATTATAAATACTTAAACATAATCATAACATCATTGGGGTCCCCGGCTTGTACCACATGCATACATCATGTGCGCGCATCCCTAAGTAAATACGAAGTAGCTAGTCTCGACCTACTAGGGTAGGAACAGCTACGGTAGTTCCAAAAACCGAGGCATTCTTAAGGTGCCCATCCCTGTTGGACAGCTATGGTAGTCCCAAAACCGTGGACAACTACGGTAGTCCAGAACCGAGGCGTTCTTAAGGTGCCCATCCCTTGGACCCTTACTTCGGTCCGATACAAGCCCATTCATAAAGTAAAATAACTTTGCATGCTTCATCATTCATAGACATACATAACATATCTTAAGACATAAACATAATCTTGTTACATGAAGCATGACATAAAGCATACTTGACATTTCCTCATTCATACTTGATACATAACATCATTATGCCTTGAAGGCATAAACATTATCTTCATTCATCATCTTCATTCATAAAACATGACATACATACATAATTATGCCTCCAGGCATAAATATCATCTTGGTTCATAAAGCTTGCATGGTCATGATACATAAGGTAAACATGCATTTCATACATGATACATATCATCTAGCATACATAATCATAGTATCCATCATAGAGCATGCATGGGTAAGATTTATATGAACATGATACATACTACTTAGGTTGATGGCATTCATCATAGAATATGCATAGACCTTCATAACCATATATCTATTATAGGCATTTAACATCCTACATGCATTATTCTATATAACATGAAGCCTACATCAATTACATATGTTTATGGTATATGGTCTAAAACATTCATGAATAAACATAGCACATAACCTAAACATACAAAGTCATGATATATAACACATAAAGCTAGGGTTTAAGGTAACATAAAAATTCTTACAACATGCTTAAACATATACATACATCATAGTAAACTATAAACAAATATCCTTGAGACCTTAACCCAACCCAAACCCTAGACCATGGACTTGGCTGAAAGTTCAATAGGAGGAGGCTCAATTATTCAATCAACATGAAAGGTTCCATAAGTAAAAGAAAGTCCATACATTACATACAATGCCATAGGGAGCCATTAGACCCCATGATTAGGGCTAACCCTAGGTTTTTAGCCCCACTAATTGACCTTGGCCGAAACCCTATAGGGTCCCAAGTACATAGAAAAATTTATACAATTCCCAATTTACATCTAACACCTTACATACAACCCCATAGGAACCATTAGAACCTTTGCTTGAAGTTAGCCCTAACCCCTTGCCCCATAACCTAACTTGGACAAACTTACAAGGGTCATAAGGCATGTAAAAGTTCACATAAATCACCATTAACATTCCTTGCATCATGAGAAACATAAGAAATATTATTAGAGGGTTAGATCTAATCCCAACCCTAGGAATAGGGAGGTGGCCGAAAACCCTAGAGGGTCTTCGGGTGCTACAAAATTTCCCAAAATCATAATTTCTACTTTACTTATCATAAGAAAATATTAGGAAACATAAGTGGGGTTTTTAACATCATCATAGACCCAAAACATGCTTTGGCCGAAAGTTTAAGAGACCCTAATCCATAGTTTTCTCAATACAAATCCCAAACATTCATCTTAAATCATGATAAACCCATAAACTATTATACCACAGGTGAGAGAGTCTTACCTTGGTTTATCTTGGTTATAACCTTGAATAGAGAAGCAAAAGAAAACCTCCTTGACCTTAGACCACCCCTAACCCTTGTAGCCTTGTAGGAAGCCCTTAGATCTTGAAGAAGAAGTCTTCTTGTGAATCTTTTCCAAAGGAGAAACCCCCTTGTGGGTTTCGGCTAGAAGGAGAAAGGAGAGGAAAGGAGAGGAAAGGAGAGAGCTTTGATGGAAGAAGAAACAAAGACTTAAGTGCTAAGTTGTCTCTTCCCTTCCCCTCTCTTTTATACTACATGAAGGGGGCAAGTGAAGGGGCATGGTGTCTCTTCTCTTGATGACTCTTCACTTCCTTTAGCCTCAACTAAAATCCTCTTCCTTTTCCACTAGCACTCCCTTGCTAGGTGAATTGGTTAGTATATGCATGGTGATACACTAGGTCTAAGGTTCATTCCTTGTTGCATGCACTTTTTTTTATTACTTTTATAATTATTTTTGCCAAGGCCCATATAAGAGCCCACTAAGGTTTATGTTAATATTTCTAATTGAAATCCATTTCCCTTCATGATAAAATTTTACCTAAGGTCCCTTAATGGCCATGATATTAGACGGGCCCATGTAAGGCCCATTATTACTTAGCTTCTTAATCTATATGGAAAATCATGGATAATCATGCTAAGGTTCATACTAGTGTCCCTTTGTTCCTCGAGAATCTATCTAGGCATGATCAATATTTTAAAGAAAAATATTGAGAAAATTTTATGGGTCGTTACAATCAGCAGGTATCAGAGAAAACGTAGACGCGATCAGAAGTTTGATAGCGATTTTGAATCAAAGTTACAGCTACTGATCGGTCACCAGACCGATCAGAGAGGACCCTGATCATTCACCAGACTGATCAGGGTTAGCCCTGACCGATCAGGCTCCAGCCTGATCAGTCCACAGTGAGAAACTGGAAATCGCGATCTCCTTATGATCGATCACCCTGACCGATCACAAATCGTGGATGTAACGCCCGCCTTTTTCCCACACCTTACGGTGTAGCGAGAAAGGCGTCGTTACGCTTAACATACATGTACATATAAAATGTCTTAATGCAGCTAAATAATTTTTTCTTCTACACATACTTTTAACCATGCAACTAATACATGAAACATGCCTAACTTGTCATTCATGAACCTAGTGTCATTGAACTTGGCATATTAACGACATGCATGACATCATAACTTAACCATTCCATAACTTATTCAACATCATCATAAGTAGCAAGTAACTTATCCGTAAACATAGCATCATGAGTCTTAAGTCATTCATTAGGCATAACCATTATAAACATAGCATAGAATCTAAGGAGGCATTTCCAAGACCCAAGACATGCAATATGCGTAACTAAAAGGATCCTTTGCCAAGTCACCGCCACACACACACATGCTCTTGCCTCTCCTGCTGCTTCCCTTAGTAGCTTCTTGTTTGATCTGCGGTACGAGGAAAATAAAACTATAAGCACATAGGATTATTAAGACCCTTTCCTACTCACTAAAGTCATACGTCACTTAGACATAAAACATATCAAATATCTGACATAGCAAAATTCTGAACATGAAACATAAGCATAGTCTTGGCGTAAGTCATAAGCGTATGAACAACTAATATAGCATGATTCTTAACATAAACATAAACCTAAACTTACTTAGCATGGCATCATTCTTAACATACATGAGCATGAAACATAGCATGGTATAATTCTTAACATACATGAGCATGGAACATAGCATGGCATAATTCTTAACATACATGAGCATGGAACATAGCATGACATAATTCTTAACATACATGAGCATAGTCTTAACATAACATAAGCATACAATATACTTATCCTGGCGTGATGCATGACATGAATGAATGCATGAGAAGAAGAATGCATTTACTACATAAGGATGCTTAGTTTTGAAATCATACTTTTAAATGCTTAACATAAACATAACATCATTGGGATCCCCGGCTTGTACCACATACATACATCATAAGCGCGCATCCCTAAGTAAATATGAGGTAGCGAGCCCCGACCTACTAGGGTAAGGACAGCATAGTCGGTAGTCCCAGAACCGGGGCGTTCTTAAGGTGCCCATCCCTGTTGCACAGCTTCGGTAGTGCCAGAACCGTGGACAACATAGTCGGTAGCCCAAAACCAGGGCGTTCTTAAGGTGGCCATCCCTTGGACCCATACTTCGGTCCGGTACAAGCCCATTCATAATGTAAGATAAATATGCATGCTTCATCATTCATACTTGACATATCATAGGAATAACTATGGTAGTTCCAGAACCGTGGACAGCATAGTCGGTAGTCCAGAACCGGGGCGTTCTTAAGGTGCCCATCCCTTAGCATGACATAAACATACATAGCATTTCATCATTCTTACTTAACATCATGATGCCTTAAAGGCGTGAACATTCATCATCATTCATTCTTAACATGGCATACGTACATATCATTCATAAAGCAAAGCATGGCATACATACATAGCATTCATAAAACATGGCTTACATACTTATCATTCGTAAAACATAGCATACATACATGTCATTCATAAAGCATGGCATACATACCTATCATTCATAAAACGTGGCATACTTACATATCATTCATATAACATGCATGGTCATAACACATAGGAAAACATGCCTAGATCTTTTCATACGTGAGACATTTCCCTAGGTTCATGGCACGCGGTCTAAACATTTGGGAATCATCATAGCACATGACCTAATATACAAAGTCAGGACACATTTTACATGACGTTAGGTTTTTAGGTCAAAGAAAATTCCTACAACATACTTAATCGTATACATACATCTTAGTAATCTATAAACAAACGTCCTTGAGAACTTAACCCAATCCAAGCCCTAGATTAGGGACTTGGCCGAAACCCTAAAGGACCATGGGTCCTTAGAAAAACTTGCATAGTCTGGTTAACATCCAATACCTTACATATCATGTCTTAGGAACCCACTTGGACCCTTGATTGGCTTTAACCCTAAGTCCTAGGCCTTATTCATGTTTTGGCTGAAACCCTAGAGGAGTAATAGACCCATAGAAAATTCATATAAGTCACCATTATCATTCATAATATATCATAGCAAAATATACTAATCATGCTTGAAGGTTTGGAAGTTAATCCTAGCCCTATACTTGATGTGGCCAAAACCCTAAAGGGGTTTTAGGGTGCCAAAAATTTCCATAAATCATAAGCTATGTCCTACATACCATCATAAAACTTTTAAGGGCACAAAAGAGAATTTACATCATCCCTAACCCCACACAACATCCTTGGCCAAAACCCTAGGGGCTCCACTTCATGGTTTCCTCAACTTAAATCTTAAACAAAAATCTAAATCTTGTTAAGCATCAAGAACAATCATACCACAGGTGAGGGGGTCTTACCTTCCCTTATCTTGGATTAAATCTTTGGATAAAGCAATAGAAAGAACCTTCTTGACTCCAAACTTCTCCTTAGCCCTTGTAGTCTTGTAGGGGGCCTTAGATCTTCAAGATGAAGTTCCCTTGTGAAACTTTTCCAAGGGAAAAAGGGGGCTTGGGTTTCGGCTAGGAGGGGAGGAAGAAGAAGAGAAGAGCAAATGTCTTGATGGAAGAAGAGAGGAGAAATGTAACTCCTTCTCTTATGCTTTTATGCCACATTAAGGAGGGTATGTGAAGAGTCATGGTGGATGACTCTTCATTTTCCCTAAGCCTTAACCAAAATCCACTTCATTCTCTACTAGCACTCCCTTGCTAGGTGAATTGGTTAGTACATGCATGGTGGTACCATAGGTCCAAGGTTCAATCCTTGGTGCATGCACTTTATTTTTATATTTTATTTTATTTTATTTTTATCTTATTTTCAAAAATTCTTCAAAAATTCCCCCATGATCACGCTAATACTCCTAATTAAAACCCATTTATATTTATATTAAATTTCACCTAAAATCCACTAATAACCATGGTCTTAGAAAAGCCCATTAGTACTTAGCTTCTCGATTTAAATGAGAAATTATGGATAATTAGGCTATGGTTCATACTAGTATCTCTAAATTCCTTCAAAACTATCTAGACATGATCAATATTTTAAAGAAAATATTAAGGAGATTTTCCGGGTCGTTACAGTGGATTGGTCACCGGACCAATCCACAGCAGTGTTGGGATTCCCAGTCTTCGCAGCCAAAACCTCCCTGATCGATCACCAGACCGATCAGGTTGTGGCCTGATCGGTCTGGGGACCGATCAGGGCACTCCCTGACTGATCAGGATGCATCCTGATCGGTCATAGTGAGGAACCTGTGATATTTGAACGGTCCAGCAGACCGATCAAGAGTTTCTCCCCAAGGCTACTGACCTCTCTCTGATCGTTCACCAGAACGATCAGAAGCTCAACAGAAACCTTTCTGTTCTCACCCTGATCGATCACCAGACCGATCAGACTTTTCTGGATCGGTCACCAGACCGATCCACAAAGGGAGTTCGTGCCAACTTCCCTGATCGGTCTCCAGACCGATCCAGCGACTCTCAATTCAACCCTAAGTCAAGAGAACGAGCTCCCTACCCTTCTCTAACTCGTGCTCAGTCCCCCGGATCAAGACTCCGTGCCCAGCTTCACTCACTGGGACTTCGTTCAACCTAGCTTCCCAAGCTAGGACCTAGCTTCACTCACCAGGGTTTCAGTCACCCGGCTTCACTCACCAGGCCCCGGCTTCACTCACCGGGATTTCAACCTAGCTTCACTCACTAGGATTTCAATCACCTGGCTTCACTCACCAGGACCCGGCTTCACTCACCGAGATTTCAATCTAGCTTCAGTCACTAGGATTTCAATCACCTGGTTTCACTCACCAGGACCCGGCTTCACTCACCGGGATTTCAACCTAGCTTCACTCACTAGGATTTCAATCACCCGGCTTCACTCACTAGGACCCGGCTTCACTCACCGGGATTTCAATCACCTGGCTTCACTCACCAGAACCCGGCTTCCCTCACCGAGATTTCAACCTAGCTTCACTCGCTATGATTTCAACCTGGCTTGACTCACCAGGACCTGGCTTCACTCACCAGGATTTCAACCTAGCTTCACTCGCTAGGATTTCATGCCCAGTCCCCGACCAGGACTTAATCCGAATTCACTCAACCAAACTTAAATCGTTGTCAACACCAAAACAACAATCGGGCCAGACTGCATCAACAGTGGCTAGGGCTAAGATCTCAAGGGGGAGCTCTAGGAGCCTTTGGGGTCTATGGTAAATGGATTTCAAGAGTTTCTCTCCTAGGAAATTAGGTGAAATGTGTCAAAAAGGGTTGGAAGACTTGGGTAAGTCTTAGTCCTAGGTTTTGGCACATTAAAAGGGAATTTAGGGAGAAAAAGATGAAAATAGGGTTATATTTGATAAAATTAGGATTTAATGGGTAAACATCATATAATTCAGTGCTAGAAATGAATTGTAATCAAGGATGAGAAGATAAATTGAAGAGAAATCACAATTAGAACTCTTGGATAGGCTAAAATGATACACTTTAAAAAGAATAGAATTTCATGCCAATCTTGGGATTTGGAGTATATTTATTTGGAAACATATTTTTTTTCCAAGTAGATATAGGCTTCACAAATCTTCCTACAAAATTTCAGAATTTTTGGAGATTTGTAGAATTATTTAAGGATTTCTGAAATTTGACTGGAAAACTTGAAAATCAAGTATCAGTCGACTGCGCCAGGGGCAGTCGACTGGTCTCAGCCCAGAAACTCTCTGTTCGTTTTGGCAGTCGACTGCCATTTGGGCAGTCGACTGATCAGTAGGTTTGAGGATAGAAGGCCTATTATATGATAAGAAATTACAAAATTGGAAGCACAGAAAATGTTCATGAGAGTTTAGGCAATGAGTTGATATGCTCAAGATTCATTAGATGATATTGGATGATAAGTTTTGGTGAATGAAAAGATATGAAAGTTCTCCATAGGTATCTAGGACTAAGAAATAAAGAAGGGAGAGTTAAGGACAATTCCATGTGTAAATTGATATTGGTTAGAGTTGACAAACACATGGAATTAGATATAGATTTCCAAGTTGATACAAATGCCAAACCTTTTAGGAAAATAAAGGATGTACCAAAAGTCAAACACATTTGGGATTTTCATGGAATCATATTTTTCTAGGATAGGGTATATCCTAGCAAATATGCTAGCAAACTTTTTAGATTGTTTCTGGGTTTTGTAGAGTTCTTTTTGGCGCTAAGGGAAAGGTTGCTTAGGGTAATTCTTTGATAGTGTCAAAAGGGGAAGAACTTAGAAGTTAGGTTGGGTAGAACTTAACTTGAGTTTATGGTGTTAAGTTGGGTAGAACTTCACCTTGGTAAAATGAAAATTAGGAGAAGGCATAGGTTAAGGGGGAGGTTGCCTCCTTGGTTGCCTTAATTTTCATAGGAAATTTTTGGGTTTTGTGTCAAACTTGGGAATGGTGATAGATATATTGCTGAATGTATTTTTCCCAAGTAGGTATAGGTACCACAATGTTCTCCACAAAATTTAGAAATTTTTGGAGATTTGTGAAATTTCTGGCGCAATTCTGAAATTGATCAGAAAAATTGATATTCATAGTATCAGTCGACTGCCCTGGGGGCAGTCGACTGGCCAGAGCTGATTTGTGTATTAGCAGCTAGTTTGGAGTCCAAATGATATAAAACAAGTGTATGGGGATTTAGTACATCGTGTTTAGGATCATTGGGGATTAAAAGAACCAATAATTGGAATATTATTGGGGTCTTTTTGATGTTAGGCAAAGGGGGAGAAGTTTGGGTTTAAGTTGGGAAACCAAACATTCCTTTTCTAGAAACCCTAAGTTTAGGGGGAGCTGAGATTAAGGGGGAGCATGGTTGCTCCATTCTTGGCGTAAGGGAAACCTTGGAGGGGTTCTTAAAAAGCTTTTGTAAGTCCAATATAGGGGAGCTTGGGAGAAGCTTTAAAAAGCCCGTTTTGGTGAAAATTCCTGACTTGGAGGGTTAGGTGTGAAAAGTCCTAACTTGGAGAGTTAGGTGTGGGGAACCTTGGGATAGGTTTTAAAAAGCCCGTTTCTGAAAATTCCTAACTTGGAGGGTTAGGTGTAGGATGCCTTGGGATAGGATCCATCTTTGCATTGCATATGCATTGTTTTTGTTATTGACTACTATTTTACTTTCCCTAACTTAAACGTATTGCCAAACATTAAAAAGGGGGAGATTGTTGAGGCAATCTGTGGTCCGGAGTGATCAAGTATTTTGATGTTTAGGCAAAGGGTTTCAGTTGGGTTTACCCTTGTGTTCTTATATGTATATGTTGAGTGTGCAGGTTGTACAGGTACACATATTGACTTGACTGGACGACCTCGGTACGGTGAAGGGTGGCATGGAGACTGAAAGATCGATGTGGCGTGCAGAGGGAGGGGTGAATGCACTTTTTCGGATCTTGAACTCTGCAGTCTTGTTAGCGCAGCGGAAATAATATATAAAAGAAATACAGAAACAATGCTAACACTTTTAGTTACTTGGTATCCACCCAGATGGGTGACTAGTCCAAGGATCCACGCCGCGAGCACCACTTTTCACTATCGAAAAGTCTCCTTGAGGTGGAGAAACCTTCACAGCAAATGCTTCCTCTTTACAGATGTAGAAATACAATGAAGGAAGCAAGAAATCACTCTACAATTTGGCAGCACTTCGTTACTGTACGGAACCGTACAGACACATGTAACGAGGCCTCCTTTTATAGGCGAAAAGGACAGATTCGCAGTATGTCCAGACTCGCATAAGTCGA
>JAGFNQ010000861.1:0-37407 GCA_024364735.1 Boesenbergia rotunda
GAAACCAATTATGGAAGTATACTTTAAACTGCTTCTTGTCAAACCTGAATCTCTAACAAAAGGTCAGATTAACTTTTAAATCAAACTCAAACTTATCTCACAAAATCATAATATTGACAACTTAGATCAAGTGAGATGAATAAGGACAACTTCAAATTTCAAATTCAAATTAACAAAATCATTTCAAAATTCAAATTAACAAAATCAAATTTCAAAATTCAAATTAACAAAATCAAATTCAAAATTCAAATTAACAAATCAAATTTCAAATTCAAATTAACAAAATTAAATTTCAAAATTCAAATTAACAAAATCAAAATTTCAAAATTCAAATTAACAAAATCAAATTTCAAAAATTCAAATTAACAAAATCAAAATTCAAAATTCAAATTAACAAAATCAAATTTCAAAATTCAAATAACAAAATCAAATTTCAAAATTCAAATTAACAAAATTCAAAATTCAAAATTCAAACTAACAAATCAAAGTTCAAAATTCAAATTAACGAATTCAAAATTCAAAATTCAAATTAACGAATTCAAAATTCAAAATTCAATTAAAGAAATCAAAATTAATAAATTCAAATTCAATTCAAAATTCAAATTCAAAAATTTAAATTCAAAATTCAAATTCAAGTTTTAAATTCTTTAGGATGTTTAAAATTTTCTTAAATTTTAAAAAAAAAAATTCAAAAACTTAACCTAAGTTCTAAAATCTTTTACTTAACTGTAGGTAAATAAATGGATTATTGACAGTGGGTGCTCTAGACACATGACTGGGGATCCCACCAAATTTACAGAACTCAAGTACAAAAGACTAGGGACCGTTACTTTTGGAAATAACGGTAAACTTAAGGTAATGGCCTAGGTAATATTGAACTTGAGTCTGATTTTATAATTACAAATGTATTACTTGTTGAAAATTTTCACTTCAATTTACTGAGTATTAGCCAATTGTGTGACACTGGTTATAAGGTTAGGTTCCTATCCAATGAATGTCTGATCAAACACAATGACAACCCAAACATCACACTTAGAGGATTTAGGCACAATAACATTTATGAAAATTAAGTTAACCTGTCCCTTAGAAAATTGGTCTTTAACCTATAAGGATGAGACTTGGCTCTGGCATAGGAGAACTTTCACACACTCACTTCAGAAAACTACCTAAACTAAAAGGTTTAGTTAGAGGCCTACCAAAGTTATCTAACCTTGAGTCAACCTTATGTAACGCATGTCAACAAGGAAAACAAACTAGGTCAACCCATAAACCAACTAGTCAAACTCAAACTAAGTCAATTCTTGAATTAATTCACCTAGACCTATTTGACTCACATGGGGTAAAATCAATTAGTGGAAACCTTTATTGTTTAGTAATCATAGATGACTATTCAAGATTTACCTGGGTAAAATTTTTAAAAAATAAAGATAAAACTTTTGATATGTTTACTCAATTTTGTAAATTAGTAGAAAATGAAAAAGGGATTAAAATTAAAAGACTTAGGAGCGATAACGGCGGGGAATTCAAAAATCAACAATTTAACCAATTCTGCTTAGAAAATGGCTACCATTACGAATTCTCTTGTCCTAAAACACCTCAACAAAATGGAATAGTAGAAAGGAAAAATAGAACACTACAAGAAGCAACCAGAACAATGCTAAATGAATACAATCTACCTAAATATTTTTGGGCTGAGGCTGTTAGTACAGCCTGTTATGTACAAAATAGAATAACTATAAATAAAAATCTAGGAAAAACAACTTTTGAAATCTATTATGAAAAACAACCTAATATTAAGTATTTTAAAGTATTTGGATGCAAAGTGTATATATTAAACACTAGAGAACACTTAGGAAAATTTACCTCTAAGGTTGAGGAAGGTATCTTTGTAGGTTATTCCCTTACCAGTAGAGCTTATAGAGTTTATAATAAAACTACCCTAAGAATTGAAGAAACTATAAATGTAAAATTTGATGAAAAGTCTAGCCCAAATAACCTTGATCAAACCACCTACCAACCAATTGATTTTGTTAGGTCTAGTACTGACCCAAATGAAAGCCAATTTGAGGACCGAGACCATGATCTGACTGAACCTGCATCTGAATCTGAACCTAACCAACCCAGAACTATTCGAGTTAGCCCAGCCCACCCAACTGATTGGATCATAGCCATGCAGGAAGAGTTAGCCCAATTTGAACGTAGTCAAGTCTGGGACTTAGTACCCTTACCTAAAGGCAAGAAATTTATTGAAACTAAATGGGTCTTTAGGAATAAACTTAACGAACAAGGAGAAACAGTCAGGAATAAGGCTAGGTTAGTAGCTAAGGGGTTTAGCCAAGTAGAAGGACTTGATTATGATGAAACCTATGTCCCTGTAGCTAGACTTGAGTCCATTAGGATGCTTTTAAGTTATGCAGCTCATAAGGGATTCAAGTTGTATCAAATGGATGTTAGGTCAGCCTTCCTAAATGGCCTGATTAAGGAAGAAATCTATGTAGGCCAACCCCCAGGTTTTGAAAGCCTAGAATATCCTGACTATGTCTTTAAACTTAAGAAAGCCTTATATGGACTTAAGCAAGCCCCTAGGGCCTGGTATGAAAGATTGTCTAACTACTTAGTATCTAAAGGCTTTAACCAAGGCAAAATTGACCCAACACTATTTGTTAAAACTCTAAAAACTGATATTTTTATAGCTCAAGTATATGTAGATGATATAGTATTTGGCTCAACTAACTCAAATTTTTTACAAGATTTTATAACGGTAATGGAAAATGAATTTGAAATGAGTTTAGTAGGTCAATTAACTTTCTTTTTAGGGTTACAAATAAAACAGACTAGTGAGGGTACTTTTGTCTATCAACAAAAATACACTAAATAATTACTTAGAAAATTTGGAATGGATAGTGCTAAAGAAATTAAGACACCTATGGCTACCAATCAAACTATAGATAGTGACACAAATGGCAAACCTGTTGACCTTGAGTATTATAGAAGTGCTATAGGTAGCTTACTTTACCTAACTGCAAGTCGACCTGATATTCTCTTTGCAGTTAGTATGTGTGCTAGGTATCAAACATGTGCTAAAGAATCACATCTAACCCTAGTTAAAAGGATATTTAGGTATCTCAAAGGGACAGAAAGTTTAGGAATTTGGTACCCTAGAACAGCCCAGTTTGAACTTATTGGATTTTCTGACTCAGATTATGCTGGCTGTAAATTAGATAGAAAAAGTACCAGTGGTGGATGCCAACTTCTAGGACCCTCACTAGTTAGTTGGTTCAATAGAAAACAACATTGTGTTGCCCTATCCACCACTGAAGCTGAATACATAGCAATGGGTGAATGTGTAGCCCAATTACTCTGGATGATGCATACCTTAAAAGATTTTAACTTAGATTTTAAGAAAGTCAAAACTTTTATAAATAATCTAAGTTCAATTAATCTAACCAAAAACCTAATTCACCACTCTAGGATCAAACATATAGAAATTAAGCACCATTTTGTTAGAGATCATGTTAATAAAGGGGAAATAGAACTTAATCATGTTGAATCCAAATCTAACCTAGCTGACATATTCACTAAACCACTTCCTGAATCCGAATTTAGCAATTTAAGAAGGTTAATAGGAATGTGTGTTGTAGACTAGGATTGACCTAATCACTTTTACTCAACTCACAAATTCTGTTTGACACATAGCTTGAGTTAGAGTTAATTTTTGTACTTGCATTTTTTGTACTCTCTAAAATGTGTATTTTTTAAACTTGATTTTCAAAATTGACTTTGATTTTCACACTTAATTTTTTAAAAAAAATTAACTTTGATTTCAAACTTGACTTTCGAGACTGGTGGACTTAGCCTAAGTTTGACCCCTAGAGATGCATGTTCCTATAGATTTAGAGGCCGAATCTCACAAAGCACATTAGGTATAACATGTTTGTGTATGCTAAAACTTAGAACGGGGTGAGATGCATAAGGTATTGCCTGGACTTCAGAATGCTTAAACCTGTGCATCGTAGCAAGTCTGGGCGTTAAATACCAACTTCATATTGATCAAGTCAAGTAGTCTTTCTGTAAAGCTAAGCTAGACACTAGTACTTGACTTGACTAACCTAGTGAAAACTACTATCCTATAGATAGTTAGCTAGTAACTACGGTTAGACATTCAAAATTGGCTAAACTTTCTTACTTGGTTCAGGGGGAGCTTGAGTTTATATTTTGTATTCTAACTCTCAAAAATGTTTAGTGAAAACTGTTTTAGAAAATATCTTCTTTAATTGAACAAGGATTTAAAAAAAAAATCTTGAAATTTTTTTCTCAAATTAATCCTGAAAATATTCTAAATGATCCTTTGAAAAGAAAATTTTGGAAAATCTTCTCTTTTTCATTAATTTGCCTTGAGATATTCTTTATTTTGGAAAAGATTAAGATTTTGAAGGTAGCCTTTTTAATTTTTGAAAATGGTGTTCGAAAAGTCATTTCTAAATTTACACCTAGTCATTTCCTTTAACATTTATACTCTCAGATTGTTTGTGTTAAATTAAGAATTTGACTTACCCCTCTGAATCGGTTCAGAAACATAGTATGCTTGTTAAGCATTTTTTCTTCCCCAAATACTTAAAGTATTTTTTACTTGGCTGGCATATTACTTGATTGCTTGTTTTATTTCTGATGCTTGCGCACTTATTATTTCTTTGTTTTGATGAATGCCAAAGGGGGAGGGTTTAAGGATTGAGTTAGAAAATTAAAAATTTCTGATCATAGAGCATGTCATTTGCATATTATTCTTGGACTCATTGCTTTATCTGGTATTTTCTAACTTTAACCCAATTGTCATTGCATCAAAAAGGGGGAGATTATTGGTGCAATTTGCACTAATAGTTAAACCTGAGTTTTGATGAATGACAAATAGGTTAAAGTTAGACTTGCTTTTGGTTTTGACCTCTTTACTAAGTGTGCAGGGTTGAAAGACTTAGGACCTGACACCAGGCTGAAGTCCAGGGTGGTTGAGTCCTGGCGGGAAGTCCAGGGTGGTTGAGTCCTGGCAAGAAGTCCAGTTGGGTTCACGGGGCCTGACAACTGGCTGAAGCCCAAGTTGGTTGAAACTTGGCAAAAAGACCAGGGTGGTTGAGCCCTGGCAGGAAGACCTGGTGGGTTAAGAAGTTGAGTAGAGCTGCACGAGGTAAGTGAGGTAAGTCACTGGAGGAGCGAACCAGTGAGGACGGGTCCTATTTTAGGACTGTAGGCGCGGTCCAACTTAGGCCCATTTTGGTGACCTCGGTTGAGTCCTGGTTAGATCCTTATCCAGGTTTGGACGGGGTCTAATTAACTCTAAATGCATTAACTCTATTTTACAGAATTTATTTAATTAGATTCTAAATGCATTAACTCTATTTTACAGAATTTATTTAATTAGATTCTAAATGCATTAACTCTATTTACAGAATTTATTTAATTAGATTCTAAATGCATTAACTCTATTTTACAGAATTTATTTAATTAGAATTTTGTAGTTGAATTTTATAAAATTATTCCTTATCTAAAGCCTTGGTGGAGGATAAATTATCATTTAAATTATTCGTATTTCCTTCTTTTTAGAGAATAAAATTATTCCTACTAATGCTTAAAATTCTCACGTAAAGCTTAGCTGGAAGGATAAAATCTCCTTTTAAATTATTAATAAAATAGTAAGAGGATAAAACCTCTCGGTTAACTTTTCAATATTCTGTATTTATATTTTATTTAAATTATTTTCTTAATTGAAGCAAAGGATAGAAACATTATCTTTTTTTTATTATTTTATCTTGTTGATGGATAAAATTTGAGCTGAGAAGATCATGCATCGAGGCACTATAAATAGAAGCAAGCAAGCCCTCTAACATATAAGAAAATTTGATTCTGGTTCAAGCTTTGGCGCTCTCTTGCTTCCACGCTCCTCTGCTGCGGTTTGTGCTTTGACTCGATGCTGTCCGACCGCTGCTGGAAGATCGCTCCCAACACCCAAGCTGCTTCAGATAAATCTAAGTGTTGGGTAACGAATTTTTTTCTGCACTTAAATTATTTAAGGGGGAAGTGTAGGGCTGTTACACTTCCGCCCAATCTTGTATTCGAATCACTCTATCGGTAGTTTGTCGGTAGAGGTTTTTAGTGGATTGCCCACAGGAAAGGTTCAAGGAACCTGGGCCTTCGAGTAGGAGTCGGCGAAGGCTCCGAACGAAGTAAAACTCCTCGTGTAATTTTTTTTATTTTTCGCTTTCGCATTTCGTTTTAATTTTTCCGCTGCGCACGTTATAAAAAGCATCGTACAATTTTCTATCGACTCTGATTTTATAACGAAGATTTTAAAAGTCACGTGATTCACCCCCCCCTCTCACGTGCATCGGTCCTACACTGAGTTCTGGTTAACGTTGATTCATTGGGCATACAACTGTTGATGCAGTCTGGCCCGATTGTTGTTTTGGTGTTGACAACGATTTAAGTTTAGTTGAATGAACTCGGATTAAGTCCAGATGGATCGGGAGATCGCACGCTGGCATGGGAAAAGACCTAGTGGGACTAGGTGAAGTGGAAAAGACCTAGTGGGACTAGGCACACCTAGTGGGACTAGGTGAAGTGGAAAAGACCTAGTGGGACTAGGTGGAGTGGAAAAGACCTAGTGGGACTAGGCACACCTAGTGGGACTAGGTGAAGAGGAAAAGACCTAGTGGGACTAGGTGAAGTGGAAAAGACCTAGTGGGACTAGGCACACCTAGTGGGACTAGGTGAAATCCTGGTGAGTGAAGCCAGGTCCTAGCTTGGGAAGCTAGGTTGAATGAAGTCCCGGTGAGTGAAACTGGGCATGGAGTCTTGGTCCGGGGGACTGAGCACGAGTCAGAGAAGGCTGGGAGCCCGTTCTCTTAACTTAGAGTGGAATTAGCCTTGGCTGGATCGGTCTGGTGACCGATCAAGGAAGTTGGCACGAACTTCCTTCGTGGATCGGTCTGGTGACCGATCCAGTGTTGTCTGATCGGTCTGGTGACCGATCAGGCAGCATACAGAGACTTTGGTTGTTTTCTGTTCGGCTCCTGATCGATCTGGTGACCGATCAGGGAGAGAACAGAAGCTTTTCTGTTCGGCTCCTGATCGGTCTGGTGACCGATCAGGGAGACCATCAGATCGTTCTGGTGAACGATCAAATGTCGCGAGCTTCTCCTTATGACCAATCAGGCTGGAGCCTGATCGGTCAGGAAGTGGCCTGATCGGTCACCAGACCGATCAGGACACACCCTGATCGGTCCGGTGACCGATCAGTAGGTTTAGGCTGCGAAGCTGGGAAAACACTCTGCTAAGGGGTGGATCGGTCTGGTGACCGATCCACGACCTGGGATCGATCTGGTGATCGATTACGAGAAGTCGCGATTTCAGGTTTCTCACTGGGGACCGATCAGACTGGAGCCTGATCGGTCTGGGCCTATCCTGATCGGTCTGGTGATCGATCAGGGTTCACTCTGATCGGTCCGGTGACCGATCAGTAGCCTGAACTTTAATTCGAAATCGCTGTCAGACGCTCTGATCGCGTCTGTTTTCTCTGCGCTTTCTCTGATACACTATGATTTCCTTGTAATATGCTTTGCTAAGCGTCTGATGAGTTTGCAGGTAATGGAAGATGACCCAAACAAAGGTGGAGGGTCAACTGGAGACTTTCTTCACGGCAGGTTTGGATGTTTTCTTTTCTCAGGTTTCAACGGTTTCTGAGGCACGGCTGGCGACTGACGGAGGCTCAGCTGAAGAGGTCTTCAGTGGACTGAGTGCTCAGGGAGGTCAGTGGGTTCAGGCTATGCTCAGGGGATGATGATGGAGCCTGGCGATGAAGCAGGAGCTTAAGAGGGAGATGAGAAGCAGAGGAGCAAACGGAGAACGAACAGGAAAACAAGCAAGTGTGGCTGTGGCTTTCGCTGTTGTTGTTGTGCTCCTTGTGTAGCTTCTCTCTTGAGCTTTCTTGCTACTTTCTTGTGAGAGATTCCTTCTTAGTCTCGTGAGCTTATCTTGTATCCTATTGAGACGCTTGTGGAGAGGTTTCTCCACCGAGAAGGAGGCGCTATTTTTATCCGAGTCACCGGGGCTTGATCTGCTGACGATCAAGAGATCGCCCACCTCACGAGCATGCCAAGGAGTAGGGGCAAGTTATCACCGAACCTTGTAAATCATCCTTGTTAGCGTTTTGGGTTTGTCTTTAGTTTCTGCACTTTGTTTCTGCTGGTATACTTTGTATTGCTTCCGCTGTTGCTAACCCATCAAGTGCAGAAAACCTCAGAAATCAAAAAATTTGT
This sequence comes from Boesenbergia rotunda, assembly GCA_024364735.1. Lineage (NCBI taxonomy): Eukaryota > Viridiplantae > Streptophyta > Magnoliopsida > Zingiberales > Zingiberaceae > Boesenbergia > Boesenbergia rotunda. The sequence goes on from JAGFNQ010000861.1 coordinate 8,307, forward strand.
GTCTGGCTACATTCACCCCCCCCCCCTCTATAGCCATCCAAGCACCAACAACAACCATACAGGTGCCTGAGTTGACTCGGGCGCCTAGTTCACTTGGGTCTGGTTAACTTTTGGTTGATCAATCTTCTAGCGCTTCTAGGTGATTTCCGACCATCTAAAGTTGATCTCATCTGAACCCAACTTCTGACCTTCTCCTCAAATATTCTTTCTCCCAGGCTTCTAGTCCTTCGGACATCGCGCATACCCTTTTTATTTATCGGTGCTCTTCTGCAGTCTTCTCATTCCTTCGATGCACCGATATCGTCAACTCCCTTCCCGTGTCATCCTTCTCACTTGTCGCGTCTTCCGTTCGATTTCTTGTGCTCTTACGCTCCTACACATTTAGACACAAGAATAAAAAACATATATGATCTAACTTAACTTGGTTGATTATATCAAAATCAATCCAGAATATTTACATTATAGTGTCTTAATTATAGTTCCGTCTCTATTAAGAGATGGAACTTTAGTCTGCCTGTAATTAGAGATAGAATGTTAATTTCATCTTCTAATATTGAGACGAAATATATTTTCGTTTCTTTTAGCGTGAGTTCATTCGTGATAGTCTCAGTTTTGCTTTGTATAGTTTGCCTATATATAGAGTCGATGTGCCTATGAGTCCACTATGTTTGGTTGAGGGGCGTTACACTTTGTCCAAGTTAGAATTGGGTTTAGTTATTTCATGTCGTCAGGATCACAAGCACATTGGATAATACTAACTCTCACATAGAGAAAAGTTATTTCTATATAAATCTTTTTATCTTTGACAACTCCAAATGTAACGTATGATGTCTTCTAGACGCCCCTATGGGCATGACGCGATTGGTAACGGCTCACTTGGGTGATCCTTTATTTTTCGGGTTCGATTCCTCTCTGGTAGAGCGCGCAGTATGCTGACGGAAGAAATCACCACAGGCTGCTGCGTGGTAGGGCCATCAGATATCGATATCATCAGTGGTGAAGTCGTCACGTGTCTCCGTCCCGCGATTTACCCTCGTTGACCGATGGGGACTCTCGTTGAAGGCTATGGGGCAGGGCTGGTCAGCCAAGCGGATTAGTCGGTCAGGCAGGCGGATTAGTCGGGCGCAAACCTGGATACCCGGCCCTTGTAAATAAAAAAAATAAATAAATAATGTCTTCTAGACTAAAAATTCTTTTGGTAGGTCATGTTGACATCTGTTGGGCTATGCTTGCTACTATATTCGAAAGTTATTGGGCTTACAAACTCAATAATTTTAGACAAAATAGGATAATTTAAGAATCACATCTCATTCATTTTTGTTTCATATGTCCATATCATTATGGAATATATAAATTTGAATATATAAACACCTCGATGTTTGTTTTTTTTAAATGTTTGCCTTTTAGTATTTTTCTCTCCAAGTATTAACGAAATTGACATCGTACCCACCACGGCATTATTTTATTACTCCTGTGCGCCTTTAAAAATAAATAAAAATAAAAATCCATATGCAATTTTTTCATACGTTGGCCAATTTCTATTCAAAGGTAGCCTTTAATTACCATGTCAGTTGATCAAGTTGATTCGCATCTAATTGTTAGGTTATTCTTTCATCATCCTCATTTATTTCGGCAATTTACCAAAGGACGTACGTAACAATTAAAAATTACCAAAGGGCATACTATGGTTTGTATTTTACCAAAGGGCGCAGCCCTTTAAGTGAACTTCCTATTATACCCTTGCCGCCACAAAATACCTTTTCTATTTACATTTTCGAGACATCCGAACCACTTTTGCAGTAAAATAATAATTTATGGTTCGGATGACCAGGTAGTGAAAATTTTCTCAGCCTATATATATATTTCGATCTTGCATAACTCAATTCATCAAGGCAGCTGAGGAAGATAGGTGTTGAAGGAGAAAAAACATGCAACAGATTGGTAACAAATACAAATAGTAATGTACGTATGATTGTCATCTTTGATATGATATCAGACCTAGTTTTATACTTATCAACTCTTGCTACAATTTTTATGTTTGGAGGAGTCTAAGGGTGATATGCATTACATAATAAGAGCTCTATGAAATTTGTTAAACTTAAGATAAATAAATGCTTGAATTCGACCTAGGGGTGATATATTACCATATCAGGCCCTAGAAGGGCCAGACATTAAAGGAGTTCAGTCCCTGGGAGTGCATGATATCATTAGATTTCAGGCCCTAGGAGGGACTGAAATATGTTGTTTTCAGGCACTGGGAGGGCCTGAAATAAAAGGAATTCAGGTACTCCCAGGGCCTGAAATGAAAAGATTTCAGGTCCTTACGGGGGCTGAAATCATTGGATTTGAGGGCCTGGGAGAGCCTGAATCAATATAATTCAGGCCCTCCAAGAGCCTAAAAAATACTGATTTCAGGCCCAGTCAGGGCATGAAATCAAAAGATTTCAGGCCCTCCAAGGACCTGAAATATACTGATTTCAGGCCCTGTGAGGGTCTGAAATCAAAAGATTTCAGGCCCTCGTAGGGCCTGAAATCATTATATTCAGGCCCTCACAGGGCCTGAAATATAATGATTTCAGGCCCTGTGAGGGCCTGAAATATGATTTTAGGCCTTGTGAGGGCCTGAAATCAATATTTCAGGCCCTTAGGCCTTCCTAGGTCCTTGATTATGATTTTCAATGTTTGCAAAATGTAATTGTAATTTATTTTTCAGGGATGATAATGTTGTTGCCGAAATTCTATCTGAAATATGGAATACTCTTGATGATAATGCTGTCACGGGGAATGGATCAGAAATTACAATGAATTTGACAATTGATCTAAATGAAGAAGCAACAAATATAGAAGGTGAGGGTTTGAATTCTTCTACAAGAGTTGTTGAATTCTTTGAGCCAACCTGGAGTGGGGAGGAAGGAATTGAAATCTGGAATGCAGATAAATTAGAACCCATTACAAGTGTACTAGAATTCCAAGCCGATGATATGCAGATTGAGGAACATAAATTCCCCCCAGATGAGTACAGTGACTTAGAGGAGGAGTTTTCATTAGCTGAAGATCCTTATATATTAAATTCTCGATTGCTTGCTGGGCCAATTGGAGAGGTAGAGGCAAGAGATGGCATGAATTTTTTGTGGGGTAGATATTTCCATCTAGAGAAGAATTCAAGAATGCACTTGTCAAACATGCCATGGCTAAGCATATGAGATATAACCCAGTTGACACCCGAAAAATAGAGTTAAAGCAGTGTGCTTCAACCAACCATGTACATGGAGAGTAGTAGCAAGGGGGGAAGTAGAGTTCATTGTTACAAAATATATAAAGGAACACCAATGTGGAACTGTTAGGGAAAGTGCTGATCATCATGCATGCTCTTCATCATTTGTTGCTTCTTTTGTTGAAGAGCAATTTCTTCATAATGAACAATACAAACCAAGTATGATTATATCAGATATTAAAGTTAGATTTGGAGTGACCATATCATACAGAAAAGCATACATAGCTAGGGAGAAAGCATTGAAAAAGATTGTTGGAGATTATGATGAGGCTTACAGAGATCTTCTACAATATCTGCGTGAGTTAAGAGCTAGAGATCCTGAAACGTATGTGGCACTATGCAAGAATGGTGACAATCAGTTCCAGCGGTGTTTTTGGGCTTTTGGTACTTGCCGAAGGGTGTTCAGGTCTTATTTGCGTAGACTTATCGGAATTGATGCCACACACCTAAGAGGAAAGTATCCGGGAGTAATGTTGATTGCAACGACAATTGATGGTAATGACAATGTTCTTCCAGTTGCCTTCGCAATAGCTGAAGTTGAATGTGGGTCTGCATGGGAGTGGTTTTGGGAGCATACAAAGAGGTTCTTTGGTGTCGATGATCACTCAATCACCATAGTATCAGATAGACATCGGGACATTATATCAGCAGTTAGAAAAGTCTACCCAAACGCGCATCATGCCTTTTGTTGCCACCACATGTGTTGTAATATTGTAACTGATACTGGAAGTAGAGCTGCTGTAGGTTTGTTTTGGGCAGTAGCATGAGCCAACACAACACTCCAATATGATATGATAATGCAGACAATGCTTGAAAAATATCCAGTTGCCCATAAGTGGCTTCACAACATTGACCCTAAAAGGTGGGCAAATGCACACTTTATAGGGAGAAGGTGCAGAATGCTTACCACGAATTGTGTGGAGAGCTTAAATGCTTTGTTCAAGTCTACACATGAGCTTCCCATAAACAGGTTAATTGATAATACAAGAAGAAAAGTTGCTCAATGGTTCTATAACCGTAGAGAGGAAGTCTCCAAATTGCATGTTGCTTTGACACCTTATGCTACAAAAGAAATGGATTCAAGGAGAGAGAAAGCAAGAGCTTATAAGGTTCACCCTTACTCTCAATCAGAAATGGAAGTAGAAACATGGGGCACTTCATACATTGTTGATTTGGAAAAAAAGTTTTGTCATTATGGGGAGTTTCAAATTTCAGGACTTCCTTGCTCACATGTTATTACCGTAATCATTCACAGGAACATGGATACACTCCCATATTGTGAGCATTATTTTATTCTGAAACTTGGAAGTGGGTTTACATGGATCGTATTTTCCCTTGTAAGAGTAAGCAGTTTTGGCCTACTGCAGTAAACGACATTACAGTTCTATGTCCCCGTAGCCTTGTGAAGCCTGGTAGACGAAAGAAGGCACGGATAGAGTCCAGACACAATGGCAAGGTGAAACTAAAATGCAGCCGGTGCAAACAACTTGGTCATAATAAAAGGACATGTAGAATGCTGCCAGCCCTAAGGTCTTGAGTTAATTGGTATATGTAGTGACCCAATATTCTGATTGAAGTGTATATTTCGTATGGAGGAGAACTGAATGTATATATTTTGTATATTGTACAACCATAGTATTGTCAAAAAAACTAGTTGTTGTTAATGTTCTGACTTGAATAAGTATTTCAATATTATGATACAATTCTTCATGTGTAATTTTATGTAAGCAGAAAAGATCAGTTGTGAAGTCCTCTTATTATGATACAATTCTTCTTGTGTAATTTTATGTAAGCAGAAAAGATCAGTTGTGAAGTTCTCTGATTTTTAAACCCACAATAATGCTATTTCAGGTCTTGAAGTCCTGAAGTCCTATGGTTTGTGAATATCTGTCATTTGAGGTCCTCTGTTTGTTTGCTTTGTTGATTTATTGTTCTGTGCCAACTGATACTGTATTAACACGTAATTGATAATCATTAGGACTATGTTTGGAGACCAAAAATATCATCTCCTAGCTAGCTAAACTCTAACTACTGGTAATATATTTTGAGAAATCAAAATATCATAGGTCCATGATACAAACCTCCTGCTGTGCCAAATTCTGAAAATATGAGGTAATGATATAGATGGAATTAAATTGTGGTATGCAATGTCTATTAAGGTACTCTCCTTCTTGTTTCATATAAAAAATATTTTCATAACATGTATATTTATATAAAATATTTAATCATTCTTTTATTGAATTATTTGAAATCTGAAATGAGATTATTATTTCAGGCCCTGCGTGGGCCTGAACATTTTTGTTTCAGGCCCAGCATGGGCCTGAAATGAGATTATTTCAGGCCCAACGTGGGCCTGAAATCATCTCATTTTAGGCCCACGCTGGGCCTGAAATAATATCATTTTAGGCCCAGCGTGGGCCTAAAATGATCTCATTTCAGGCCCAGCGTGGGCTATGAATTCAAATTAGGGTAGAGGAAAAGTAAGGTTCAATATTACTTATTGTATCGACAAGAGGACAGATTATAGATTAGAGATTGCACAATAACAAGGATCGAAAGCAATGCTCCATTAGAGTATCAAAATGGTTTACATACATTATAAATACAAACATATATTGTTTGTCATTACACTTACATTATACAACCGAATCATTTTGTTTCAGGCCCTGAGTGGGTTTCCTAAAATGCTTTTGTTTCAGGCCCACCGTGGTCCTGAATTCAAATGATTCCAGCAAAAACAAGGTTCAATATTACTGATGGGTTCGACAACAATTACAGATTACAGATTATATATGAGACAAAAACAATGATCGAAAGCAAAGTTTCATTGATTTGAAAAGGAGTACATAGATTGTATAATTACAAATATACAATATTTGTCATCATAATTACATATGCATAGTATCAACAAAAACAATATTTACAGATTTAGCTTTCAAAAGTTGTCTCTCATTATTTTATATCCCACCTGAAATCGATAATTTTTCATTTGCTTTTGGCTAAAATCTGTAGATCTTTGGAAAAGCAGACTTTCAGCATACCACATTATGAAAAAATGCACAATCCAACCTGAAAAACCAATATTCACATTGTTGTCATCTTATAAATCCAACCATGATATCAATTGTTATTTTTAATAAAAATAAACATCCTCTTACGATCTGCTTTGGGTGGGTCCTTCTACATCAATTTTATTAAACTCTGTCCCAGCTATGGAAGGCAATCCTTTATTCCATATCTTGTAATATGACCAGTTCAAATTTTTAAAAAATGTCACCCACACAGATATTACATTAGTAACAATTATATTGGTCTGAAACTTTTTGTAGAGGTATATATATGAAATAGAAAACTTACAATTTTTTCAAATTTGGCAGTGTACCCTTCTGTGGCAGCGAGAGAATTATAATGATAGATACTACCTTCCTCGAGGTTAATAATCATTAGATGCCAATGATCATCTGCATTATTTAGAGCACAGATGATATATCTAATTGGCTTATCCGTATCAGTAGCAATAGTTTGTTCAAATGTCTGAGCGTGAATCGCCTCAAAAAGTTCCTATGTTTATTAAAAAGGAAGTGTCAGTGGACTAAATCATAGAAAAAATAAACAAAACAAGTAGCTAATTGACTTACATCAAACCCCACCCCACAGAATATGGAGGGCTGGTATGGTGAGTTACACGCTTTTGCTTCATTTGCAAGAATTGTCCAGTATGTATTTATGCAATCCCCGGTGGTGTAGTCATTACAATCAAATATTGTCAAAAATGATTGCATATCTAATGAAAAGGTCTCATTGGACCATACTGGGTTCAACTCATACCTACATGCAAATAAGATAAGCAACTTAATAACAATGTGAATAATTAAATTTTATTAATGAATGTCAATAATCATCATTGTTTTACAATATTTTTCCAAACGCAATAGCAACTAACTCACTTTAATTTACTAAGCTTTAATAATGTTTCAACAATCTCTGCATCTTTATTCTTCTTTAAAAATGTCCTGGAATTCTTCAAGATTTTGCTTTTTACCTTTTGAAATTCTTTAGCTTTAGCTGCCTGATGTTCAGATATGTTTGTTTGGATGGAGGTTGCAGATTTTGTTGTTTGCGTTGTAGTATCTGACATTGATGGGGCAGGAGCCTTGTCATCTTCATCCTCATCCTCATCCTCATCCTCATCCTGAACAACTTGTTTTCCCTTGCCTTTGGCTTGGTAATCTTGTCTGACCTTAGTTATTTTCCTTTTTTTGGCAAGTGGCTCACCTTCATCTGACCCTTTGCTTTCCAATTGTTGATGCAACTTCTTGAGTCTTTGGTTAGCCTGAAGTATGATTGTCATGCCCCGAGACCATTGGAGCCGCTGATCTAATATAAAATCGGACAGCATCTTCCCTGTCCGGCGGACAATTTACACAAATATACAACACACGCAGTTTATAATTAGGCCTCAGGCCTCAAAACAGGTATATAATACATGTAAATGAACAAATCGCAATGTCAAACTCCATAAAAACTCACCTGAGCTGCCCCCAGGGCAGGCGCGCAGCAAAACCATATCACAAAGTCCAACAAAGGACTCAAAAATACAATACTGTACGAATAAATCCAATACAAGCCCTCGGTAACATAACGAATACAAAACATATACTATGCTATCAAAAGAAAACCAAAACCAGCGGATAGGGATGGCAATTTTCCCCGCGGATTTGGATATCCGCGGGGAAAATCCGAAACGGGGCGGGTTTGGGGAGGTATTATCGGGTTTGGATTGGGGTTCGGGGATTTTTAAAAATCCCCGAAATAGATTGGGGCGGGTATGGGGATGCTATCTCCATCCCCGAACCCGCTCCGATATTGTTAATAATAATAAAATATTAATATTAAAGATGTGAGAAAATCCTAATGTGTATCGCTCACTAGTCACTCGCCGCCTCCCACAAGTTGGAAATCCTATTGTGTTTTGCAACCATACTTGGGAAATCCTTTTTTTTTAACTTGGAAAAAATGGATATTTCAAGTGGGGATGGGGACGGGGATGGAGATTTACTCCCCGTGGGTTCGGGGACGGGGATTCCCCGATTAAGTAGAGGCTGGGATGGAGACGGGTTCGGGGATGGAGATTTACTTCGGGGACGGGTATGGGGATGGCAAACCCGTCCCCGACCCGCCCCATTGCCATCCCTACCAGCGGAAGCTCCCATTCGAATGGAGTCGTAGGAACCCGGGACCGGCAACTGGGCTCCTCCGGCAAGCTATCAACCTGAAAACAAAAATATTACGACGGGTGGTGAGTCCAAGTGGACTCGCGGGTATATAGATAGATATGCATGGCTGAACAAAATAGCTGAATAAGCTATAAAGAAACAACAGGATACAGTCTCAACAGGAATAGCAGAATATGCATAACTGAAAGTAATAACTGACTGTACATACCAGAAATCAGTCTATCCATACCATAAACGACTCGTACCACACAAGCTAGTGCAGGGTCATCAAACCACACATAAACATATCCTGTACATGCATGTCAAACAAGTGCAGCAAATAAATGCAGCAATTACAATCAAAATGCACAATGCATCATATGCATATGGTGCAATGTCATGGTCACCCCCTAATTCCAGTCAAGCCACCGAGACAGGCGATACTGTGTCGGCCGAGTGGGTAGAGTTGTGACACTGTACGCACCCTACTATCACTGCTCCTGAGTGACCGAGTGGACAGGATGCTGGCGGGAGACCGCCCCCCTACCTCATGTATATATGAGGGAGCGTCGCTCTCATCTCCTCTGGTCTATGGGAAGAGAAGGGATCTCCGCCTGCTACCACGCTCCGAAACCACTACCCCTGAGCGGTCGAGCGGAGCAGTACAGAGCAAATGCACACACCTAACGGTATCCACTAACCCATGAGTGGCCGTGTGTGCATATCATGTACCGGAAGACGATAGGCTCAACCACAAGGGAGTCGCTGATCGCCGGCATGCAACAGTGCAGGTATGGTGCATGACTCTCACGCATGCAACCCCTACCAGGTCATCATACATAACTCAACATAACATGCACAGGTCAATCACAGATATAATAACCTAACCATCATGCATCTAAGTGGGCATGCAAGTAATAATAGAATCAACCAATGCAGATATCAGGTGACGTGCAACAATAACCCAATCAGTCCATATCCAGACACACGTGCAGGTATGACCAGGATCAACCAATGCAAATATCAGGTGACGTGCAACAATAACCCAATCAGTCCATATCTAGACACACGTGCAGGTATGACCAGGATCAACCAATGCAAATATCAGGTGACATGCCACAATAACCCAATCAGTCCATATCTAGACACACGTGCAAGTATGACCAGGATCAACCATTGCAAATATTAGGTGACATGCCACAATAACCCAATCAGTCCATATCTAGACACACGTGCAAGTATGACCAGAATCAACCATACAATGGTATGCTAAACTCTATCCACATACTCATGCTCATACCAATGCTATACAGAATCAGATAATAAATAAACGAGACTGTATAGAAGAAAATTTAGATCATATCCAAGGTCAAGCATAAGTATCAAGCAGGATAACAAAACGGTAGCAAATAAAGGTCAATATCAGCCTACTGCATCAATAACAATTAGCCATGCATAAAGATAACGTGGATCTAAAGAAGACAAGCAAGAAGTACCCGCCTCCAAAGAGTAGAAGTCCGTATCAAAGTCGAAAGAACCACCCGTCCATTAATCAAATCAAACTCCTGTATCAAGAATGTATTTAATTAGCTATTACATGGATATAATAACTAACTAAATAAATCCCCAAACTAAACCAGAATTAACCTAATCATTTCTTGTTCATTTAATCACTTCTAATTAAATGAAAGGTTTCCCAATTACCTCACGTAATTAAGATTAGGTTAAATCCTTGATCGAATCCCACAATTAACCTATTGTTCCAATTGAACTAAATAGCCACAATAACCTATCCAACTCTAAGGTAGCAAAACCTATTCAAATTCATGCGTAGAAATTTGATCAAGACATTACAATGCAAATCTTGCTATAACCCAATCCATCACATAATTTAAAGCTCTTAATTAATCATCATTTCCTTCATGAATTCAGTAATCAACCATACTACACAACAAGGTAGAAAAGAAAATAAATACAAGCTTACCTCTCCAAATCCAACCGAATCCCATCATCCAAAACAGATCACGAACAAAAAATCAAGATCCCAATTCCAACACAGAATGGTACTCCACAATCTGTAGCCCAAGATTAGCAAATTATCATACTAGGATTCATCCAAATCCATACTGCAATAACCTAATCCTTACCTGGTTCTGTGTTGCCGACAAACCTCCTTGCTCCAATCCAGCCGACTAACCCAAAGGAGAAGGATCTGTATATCTGATCAGTAGACCACAGTGTGACCTTCTCTAATTTTTCAGCTCCAAACAGCAGGATCGCTGGAAGAAGGTGTTGAGCAACCACTAACCAAACGAAATCGAACACATCCCAAATCAATAGAAGCTCAGATCTAATCATAAAAACCAAATCCGAGTAGATGAAACTCTACTAAACAGAAACTAAATTCCAATATAGAATTAACCAAAACCAGATTTGACTTGCTAATCCACCATCCACAAATCGAAACACAACTCATCCAAGGAGAGCATTGAACCGAAGCAGACCTCACCTGATTTGGTGTCTGCAGAACTCCCTTGCTCCTGATCTGATGTTCAGAAATCACACGAAGGCTACCACAGCAGCTCCTTCTCCCCAATAATTTCTCCTCACTCCCTCAGCCACCTTTCTCCATCAGTGGGTACCGGACATCGCGAACCCACCTCCGACCGCAGCTTAGCGTCGCCCGTCGTCTGCGTGCGTGAAGGCCAACAGAGGAGTAGTCGTCGGATGGGATTCGGCTGTGATTAGGGCTCGCGAAGGAACGGAAGAAGAAGAGGATCGACTCGGCTTGGCTGCGGGCGAAAGGAGAAGGGTAGGGAAGCAGAAGGCATCGGGGAAATGTTGCGGCTAGGGCATCGCAGAAGAGTAGGGAAGGAAGGGAGGTCGGCGTGGCTACGGTCGAACGAAAAGGAAAAGTGATCTGGCCTCCTCTTAAACCAAGCCGAGACTTTTTGCAAAAAGCCCCTTGCATTTCTATCTCACCTCCTCGGCCCTATAATTCAGGATTTAAGCAATTACACCCTCCATGTTAAGTTTCTTTGTATCTAAGCCCTAAACAGGCTTAGTTGTCAACCACTCTAATACCCTAAACTTCGTCTAGGAGCCCGGGCACATTAGGAATTTTCCTAAAAATTTTCCGGAGCAAAATAAAAATGTCGGATTTAACAATGATCGTCTCTTTTACAACTATCATTTTTTTATTTTGCTCATCTTGTTCTTTAAGCTGCGAATCTTTGTCACCAATTATTTTATCCTTTTCAACAATGATGTCATCTTTTTGTTTCAGCTGGGACTCCTTCTCCGCAATTATTGTTTCTTTCTGAGCAATAATTTGATCCTTGGCACTGATGGCTGTTGTCGTCTCACTTTTTCCTTCCTCCAAACTTTTAAGTGTTATATTTAATTGTTGCTGTAAGGTCTCAATTTGTTCTTGTTTTTGTATACATAGATTGCAGGCTTCCATTTGTAAGGCCTGTAGCCTTCGTTGTGCTGCCTGGCTTCCTTCTGGTGCCTGCTGTAATACCTCACAGTGTACCTTAAGTGGTTGAGTTGGAGGAGAGTAGTCAGGTACCAAATCATGCTCTATATCAAACGGAATTAAATCAACTATAATTAAATTTGTAGCCACACGGTCTATCATCCTCTTGATACTCTCAACATGGGCTTTAGGCCAAGTCCAGCGAAGTATTCTTGGCAATCTATGAGGATGTTCAGGAGCAGCAATACTAATATGTTCAGTAACTCATACCTGCAACATCATTATAATCAGGAAATAATATCCATCATCAAATTATATGAGCAGGTATATGTACTCTAACTTACAGCCAAAATATTTGGAAATCCCTTAAGCAAGGGAGCCTTGGCCGGTTGGGTTGAATCACCTACATGTGGTCTATGCCTCAATGTCACCTCCTTTCCAATGGCTCCCAACTGAGGAGCCATGAAATTGTCCATGGCATTGCACCAATTATAGTTTGGTAGATTGTCAAAATCATCTACGCAATCAATAAGTGACAGGGCAGGAATTGCAAGCATGCTGCTAGTACCACAAAATAGCACTGTACAAAAAAAATAGAGTATATACAACTGACAGTACAGTTTGTCATTGGATGTAGACTTTATTAGCAGCTTCTCCAAAGCCGGGCAGAACAATTGGAATCTTCAAAATACTCCTTGTACAGTGGGCTGGAGGCCTCATTCAAATCAAGTTGGACTATCTCTCCATGGTCAGGTAGCCCTAGAATAAGTGATATATCAACCTTTGTGAAATTGACTTTTTTCCCAAGGAATACAAAGCTCTGTTCTTCTTCATCCCAATTATCAAACATGTTCTAAACCTGGGGTCTTACACAAGAAGTAGTAGGAAGGTCGAGGACCCAAGAAAAGGGTGTTTCTCGAAGCAATTGTTCTTGTGCTGGTGTGGGTGGAATAAAATCAATAAAATTTTTGAAATGGCAATGACTACTTTTCCAGTTCACTCGTTTACTTCGACCATAGTTTGCAGAATCGCGATCCTGGATCGTAGGATCGTACGATCCTACGATCCTACGGCAGAAAACGATCCAGAATCGTGCAGAATCATTTTTTGTAGCAGGATCACAGCAGGATCGGTAGGATCGGACAGAATCGGACAGGATCGTATAGGATCGGACAGGATCGGAACAGAATCGGAACAGGATCGATGAAAGCTTTAAGAGGTCATAACATTTGACTCGGATTGAACCACGTGACCTATAATATATCAAATTGAAACTCGTTCAAAGATCTACAAGTTAGTTTTAAGATTGAATCCCAAAAAATATTGTTTAAAGCCTTTTCAGAGGCCCAGAAGATTATTAATCTTTTTTATTATTTTTTTTATCTTTTACATCGTTAGTGTTAGTGTTTTAAGATTATTTAAATATCTATTTAATTATTTTTTAGTTAGTTTTTGATTAATAATATTATGTTATATCTTTTTTCTAAAATGATGAGTCTTTAGATGTCTATTATCTAATAGGTTGACAATTAAATTGGATCATCTTGTAATAAATAGAATATTCTTGAAGTTAAACGTGATTATTTTCATTATAGTGTTAATAAAAATTGTATTTTTTTTCATTTTAAGGGTTTTTGATAGGATCGTACGATTTTACGATCCGATCCTGACCGATCCGATCCTGACCCCAAATCGATCCTATGTAGGATCGCGATTCTACGAACCTTGACTTCGACCTCAGTTGGCAAAACTTGTATAATAGGTAGGCAATTTGATTTTTCGTTGTGTCAGCTGTTTTTTCCCATGACTTCCCCCAGGGACTTGCTGTTTCTTTGATTTGGTGGGAGCAACTTTCTTTGAAGATGATCTTTTTTGACCCATACCGAACTTAGCAACCATCAAACAAAAAATTATTTGACACAAACAAAAATGACACTTAGAATTCGTTGATAAAAGGGTCTCCTCAAATTCAGTCTTTTACTGAAAACTATCGCTAACCCTAGGTGAAAAGCAAGAACTGAAATGATAAACTACAATTTAGGGTACGTACAATTCGACTAGTCCGATGACGAGGATGTCACCCACCACTACTCCAATGAAGACAAGCACGCTACCTTGAAATCGCAACAAATCTGGAGCTAGAAGACGATTGCTTAGCACTAGGCTCCCAGGGACGCTATAAAGCTGAGTGACTGCTGGGCCTGATATAAAAGGATTTCAGGCCCTAGGCGGGCCTTTTTTCTTTATATGTATTATAAATATAATTTAGGTTATATCTATTTTTATTTCTAAAACTAAAACTAAATTTGTTATATATCATATATATATTTCTGATTTATCATTTGCATTTTATTGATTATGTATTTATATTTAATTATCAAGGCTGTAAAATTCACATATAGATGAACGACGCTGGGCCAGAAATAAGAGTTATTCAGGCCCACCGTGGGCTTGAATATCTCTGATTTCAGGCCCACCGTGGGCCCGATATGTCAGATATTCAGGCCCACCAATGAATGAAATTTTTATTTGCCATCTTAAAAAAATATTAATTATTTATCATTAATTATTATTTAATTAGGTATATCAGTGGGTAAGGTGTCTAATCCTCTAATCCTGCTGTATCACCAATGCTATAGGAGTAGTTTAGGTATATCAGTGAGTTTTGAGCAAAACCCACTAATGGACCTACCATATCTGGAATTCTGAAAACCCTATATCAGTAGACAGGGATGAGCTAGGAGATGATATTTTTGGTGTCCAAACCTCTAATCTTGCTGTATCACCAATGTCATAGGAGTAGTTTAGGTATATCAGTGAGTTTTGAGCAAACCCCACTAATGGACCTACCATATCAGGAATTCTGAAAACCTTATATCAGAAGACAGGGTTGAGCTAGGAGATGATATTTTTGGTGTTCAAACCTCTAATCTTGTTGTATCACCAATGTTATAGGAGTAGTTTAGGTATAACAGTGAGTTTTGAACAAAACTCACTGATGAACCTACCATATCTGGATTTCTGAAAACCCTATATCAGTGGACAGGGTTGAGCTAGGAGATGATATTTTTGGTGTCCAAATCTCTAATCTTGCAGTATCACCAATGCTATAGGAGTAGTTTAGGTATATCAGTGAGTTTTGAGCAAAACCCACTCATGGACCTACCATATCTGGAATTCTGAAAACCCTATATCAGTAGACAGGGTTGAACTAGGAGATGATATTTTTGGTGTCCAAACCTCTAATCTTGCTGTATCACCAATGCTATTGGAGTACTTTAGGTATATCAGTGAGTTTTGAGCAAAACCCACTGATTGACCTACCATATCTGGAATTCTGAAAACCCTATATCAGTAGGCAGGGTTGAGCTAGGAGATGATATTTTTGATGTCTAAACCTCTAATCTTGCTGTATCACCAATGCTATAGGAGTAGTTTAGGTATAACAGTGAGTTTTGAGCAAAACTCACTAATAGACCTACCATATCTGGATTTCTGAAAACCTTATATCAGTAGACAGGATTGAGCTAGGAGATGATAATTTTGGTGTCCAAACCTCTAATCTTGTTGTATCACCAATGCTATAGGAGTAGTTTAGGTATATCAGTGAGTTTTGAGCAAAACTCACTGATGGACCTACCATATCTGGAATTCTGAAAACCCTATATCAGTATACAGGGTTGGGCTAGGAGATGATATTTTTGGTGTCCAAACCTATAATCTTGCTGTATCACCAATGCTATAGGAGTAGTTTAGGTATATCAGTGAGTTTTGAGAAAAACTCACTGATGGACCTACCATATCTGGATTTCTGAAAACCCTATATCAGTAGACATGGTTGAGCTAGGAGATGATATTTTTCCTGTCCAAACCTCTAATCTTGCTGTATCACCAATGCTATAGGAGTAGTTTAGGTATATCAGTGAGTTTTGAGCAAAACCCACTAATGGACCTACCATATCTGAAATTCTGAAAACCTTATATCAGTAGAAAGGGTTGAGCTAGTAGATGATATTTTTGGTGTCCAAACCTCTAATCATGCTGTATCACCAATGCTATAGGAGTAGTTTAGGTATATCAGTGAGTTTTGAGCAAAACCCACTGATGGACCTACCATATCTGGAATTCTGAAAACCCTATATTAGTTGACAGGGTTGAGCTAGGAGATGATATTTTTGGTGTCCAAACCTCTAATCTTGTTGTATCACCAATGCTATAGGAGTAGTTTAGGTATATTAGTGAGTTTTGAGCAAAGCTCACTGATGGACATACCATATCTGGATTTCTAAAACCCTATATCAGTAGATAGGGTTGAGCTAGGAGATGATATTTTTGATATCCAAACCTCTAATCTTGCTATATCACCAATGCTATAGGAGCAGTTTAGGTATATCAGTGAGTTTTGAGCAAAACCCATTCATGGACCTACCATATCTGGAATTCTGAAAACCCTATATTAGTAGACAGGGTTGAGCTAGGAGATGATATTTTTGGTGTCCAAACCTCTAATCTTGTTGTATCACCAATGCTATAGGAGTAGTTTAGGTATATCAGTGAGTTTTGAGCAAAACCCACTCATGGACCTACCATATCTGGAATTCTGAAAACCCTATATCAGTAGATAGGGTTGAGCTAGGAGATGATATTTTTGATGTCCAAACCTCTAATCTTGCTGTATCACCAATGCTATAGGAGTAGTTTAGGTATATCAATGAGTTTTGAGCAAAACCCACTCATGGACCTACCATATCTGAAATTCTGAATTTATTGTATGGAGTCAGATTTATACACCTATACAACTACAAATTTATTGTCCACCAACTTAAATCAGAAGGATTTAATGTTTAACAGAGACCCTGAAATTTTCCCAATTGAGGCACACGGTGGGCCTGAAGTCACTTGATTTCAGGCCCACCTTGGGTCTGAAATAAATTTATTTCAGCCCCACGTTGTGCCTGAAATGAAGCTATTCAGGCCCACACTTGGCCTTAATTGAAGTATTTTCAGGCCCACCGTGGGCCTGAAATCATTTTATTTCGGGCCCACCGTGGGCCTGAAATCATTTTATTTCAGGCCGACCGTGGGCCTGAAATCATTTAAGTTCATGCTCACCTTGGGCATTAAATAAAATAATGATTTAAAGAATAATATTCTATATTTATCTACAAGATGTGACCAAATCCTTAAATTTTATTTAATTATTAAATTTTATCAAAACATTTTTACAGTTTTTATAATTTAAAACAAGTTTTTTAAATTTATGGTAGACATAATCCATCTTACTAAGTAAATACAGAATGCATACCAAATTTCAATTCCTTCGAGACCATTAAGTCATATTTTCAAATTATGTTGCAATAGGAGATTTGTAAATCCATCAGAAACCCACTGATGGACCTTCGATACTTGGATATGTCCATACTCGATATCAGTAGTTAGAGTTAACCAAAGAGATGTCATTTCTGGTGTACAAACTTTGTCCCAATCATTATGAGTTATGTCATTTCTCGAAGCAACTGTTCTTGTGCTGGTGTAGGTGGAACAGAAACAATAAAATTTTTGAAATGGCAAAGGCTACTTTTCCAGTTCACTCGTTTACTTCGACCTCTGTTGGCAAAACTTGTATAATCGGTAGGCAATTTGATTTTTCGTTGTGTCAGCTGTTTTTCCCATGACTTCCCCCAGGGACTTGCTGTTTCTTTGATTTGGTGGGAGCAGCTTTCTTTGAAGATGATCTTTTTTGACCCATACCGAACTTAGCAACCATCAGACAAAAAATTATTTGACACAAACAAAAATGACACTTAGAATTCGTTAATAAAAGGGTCTCCTCAAATTCAGTCTTTTACTGAAAACTATCGCTAACCCTAGGTGAAAAGCGAGAACTGAAATGACAAACTACAATTTAGGGTACGTACAATTCGACTAGTCCGGTGACGAGGATGTCGCCCACCACTACTCCAATTAAGACAAGCACGCTACCTTGAAATCGCAACAAATCTGGAGCTAGAAGACGATTGCTTAGCACTAGGCTCCCAGGGACGCTATAAAGCTGAGTGACTGCTGGGCCTGATATAAAAGGATTTCAGGCCCTAGGTGGGCCTTTTTTCTTTATATGTATTATAAATATAATTTAGGTTATATCTATTTTTATTTCTAAAACTAAAACTAAATTTGTTATATATCATATATATTTCTAATTTATCATGAGCATTTTATTGATTATGTATTTATATTTAATTATCAAGGCTCTAAAATTCACATATAGATGAACGACGTTGGGCCTGAAATAAGAGTTATTCAGGCCCACCGTGAGCCTGAATATCTCTGATTTCAGGCCCACCGTGGGCCTGATATGTCAGATATTCAGGCCCACCAATGAATGAAATTTTTATTTGCCATCTTTAAAAAAATATTAATTATTTATCATTAATTATTATTTAATTAGGTATATCAGTGGGTAAGGTGTCCAAACCTCTAATATAGCTGTATCACCAATGCTATATGAGTAGTTTAGGTATATCAGTGAGTTTTGAGCAAAACCCACTGATGGACCTACCATATCTGGAATTCTGAAAACCCTATATCAGTAGACAGGGTTGAGCTAGGAGATGATATTTTTGGTGTCCAAACATCTAATCTTGCTGTATCACCAATGTTATAGGAGTAGTTTAGGTATATCAGTGAGTTTTGAGCAAAACCCACTGATGGACCTAACATATCTAGAATTCTGAAAACCTTATATCAGTAGACAGGGTTGAGCTAGGAGATGATATTTTTGGTGTCCAAACGTCTAATCTTACTGTATCACCAATGTTATAGGAGTACTTTAGGTATATCAGTGAGTTTTGAGCCAAACTCACTGATGAACCTACCATATCTGGATTTCTGAAAACCCTATATCAGTAGACAGGGTTGAGCTAGGAGATGATATTTTTGGTGTTCAAACCTCTAATCTTGCAGTATCACTAATGCTATAGGAGTAGATTAGGTATATCAGTGAGTTTTGAGTAAACACCACTCATGGACCTACCATATCTGGAATTCTGAAAACCCTATATCAGTAGACAGGGTTGAGCTAGGAGATGATATTTTTGGTGTCCAAACCTCTAATCTTGCTGTATCACCAATGCTATTGGAGTAGTTTAGGTATATTAGTGAGTTTTGAGCAAAATCCACTGATTGACCTACCATATCTGGAATTCTGAAAACCCTATATCAGTAGACAGGGTTGAGCTAGGAGATGATATTTTTGATGTCCAAACCTCTAATCTTGCTGTATCACCAATGTTATATGAGTAGTTTAGGTATATCAGTGAGTTTTGAGCAAAACTCACTGATGGACCTACCATATCTGGATTTCTGAAAACCCTATATCAGTAGACAAGGTAAAGCTAGGAGATGATATTTTTGGTGTCCAAACCTCTAATCTTGCTGTATCACCAATGCTATAGGAGTAGTTTAGATATATCAGTGAGTTTTGAGCAAAACTCACTGATGGACCTACCATATCTGGAATTCTGAAAACCCTATATCAGTAGACAGGGTTGAGTTAGGAGATGATATTTTTAGTGTCCAAACCTATAATCTTGCTGTATCACCAATTTTATAGGAGAAGTTTAGGTATATCAGTGAGTTTTGAGCAAAACTCACTGATGGACCTACCATATATGGATTTCTGAAAACCCTATATCAGTAGACATGGTTGAGCTAGGAGATGATATTTTTGGTGTCCAAACCTCTAATCTTGCTGTATCACTAATGTTATAGGAGTAGTTTTGGTATATCAGTGAGTTTTGAGCAAAACCCACTGATGGACCTACCATATCTGGAATTCTAAAAACCCTATATCAGTAGAAAGGTTTGAGCTAGTAGATGATATCTTTAGTGTCCAAACCTCAAATCTTGCTGTATCACCAATGCTATAGGAGTAGTTTAGGTATATCAGTGAGTTTTGAGCAAAACCCGCTGATGGACCTACCATATCTGGAATTCTGGAAACCCTATATCAATAGACAGGGTTAAGTTAGGAGATGATATTTTTGGTGTTCAAACCTCTAATCTTGTTGTATCACCAATGCTATAGGAGTAGTTTAGGTATATCAGTGAGTTTTGAGCAAAACTCACTGATGGTCCTACCATATCTGGATTTCTAAAACCTTATATCAGTAGACAGGGGTGAGCTAGGAGATGATATTTTTGATGTCCAAACTTCTAATCTTAATGTATTACCAATGTTATAGGAGCAGTTTAGGTATATCAGTGAGTTTTGAGCAAAACCCACTCATGGACCTACCATATCTGGAATTCTGAAAACCCTATATCAGTAGATAGGGTTGAGCTAGGAGATGATATTTTTGGTGTCCAAACCTCTAATCTTGCCGTATCACTAATGCTATAGGAGTAGTTTAGACATATCAGTGAGTTTTGAGCAAAACCCACTGATGGACCTACCATATCGGGAATTCTGAAAACCTTATATCAGCAGATAGGGTTGAGCTAGGAGATGATATTTTTGGTGTCCAAACCTCTAATCTTGCTGTATCACCAATGTTATAGGAGTAGTTTAGGTATATCAGTGAGTTTTGAGCAAAACTCACTGATGAACCTACCATATCTGGATTTCTGAAAACCCTATATCAGTAGACAGGGTTGAGCTAGGAGATGATATTTTTAGTGTCCAAACTTCTAATCTTACAGTATCACCAATGCTATAGGAGTAGTTTAAGTATATCAGTGAGTTTTAAGCAAAACCCACTCATGGACCTACCATATCTGGAATTCTGAAAACCCTATATCAGTAGACAGGGTTGAGCTAGGAGATGATATTTTTGGTGTGCAAACCTCTAATCTTGCTGTATCACCAATGCTATTGGAGTAGTTTAGGTATATCAGTGAGTTTTGAGCAAAACCCACTGATTGACCTACCATATCTGAAATTCTGAAAATCCTATATCAGTAGACAGGGTTGAGCTAGGAGATGATATTTTTGATGTCCAAACCTCTAATCTTGCTGTATCGCCAATGCTATAGGAGTAGTTTAGGTATATTAGTGAGTTTTGAGCAAAACTCACTGATGGACCTACCATATCTAGATTTGTGAAAACCCTATATCAGTAGACAGGGTTGAGCTAGGAGATGATATTTTTAGTGTCCAAACCTCTAATCTTGCTATATCACCAATGCTATAGGAGTAGTTTTGGTATATCAGTGAGTTTTGAGCAAAACTCACTGATGGACCTACCATATCTGGAATTCTGAAAACCCTTTATTAGTAGAAAGGGTTGAGCTAGTAGATGATATTTTTGGTGTCCAAACTGTTGATTCAGTCTGATCCTGATTGTTGTTTTGGTGTTGACATCGATTTTAGTTTAGGTTGATTATGATGATTATGATTAAGTCCTGGTTGGGGATCAGGCATGGTATGGAAAATCCTAGCTTGGAGGGCTAGGTGTTGGATAATCCTAACCTGGAGGGTTAGGTGTTGAAAATCCTAGCTTGGAGGGCTAGGTGTGTGAAAAGTCCTAATTCGGAAGAGGTGGGTGAAAAGTCTTAGCTTGGAGGGCTAGGTGAAAAGTTTTAACGTGGAGGGTTAGGTGAAAATTCTCATCTTGGAGAGTTAGGTGAAAAGTCCTGGCTTGGAAGGTCAGGTCCTAGCTTGGAGGGCTAGGTTTGGAAAGTCCTAATCTGGAAGAGTTGGGTGAAATGTCCTAGCTTGGAGGGCTAGGTGAAAAGTCCTAACTTGGAGGGTTAGGTGCAAATTCCCAACTTGGAGGGTTAGGTGAAAAATCCTTAGCTTGGAGGGCTAGGTTGGAGCCCCTGGATCGGTCTAGTGATCGATCAGGGAGTTGGCATGGTGCTCCTTCGTGGATCGATCTGGTGACCGATCCAGCGATGACTGATCGGTCTGGTGACCGATCAGGGAGTATGCGTTTCACCCATTGCTTTGCTCCTGATCGGTCTGGTGACCGATCAGGGAGCAAACAGTGAGGTTGAGTTCCCTTGCTGAACTGCTCCTGATCGGTCTGGTGACCGATCACAATCACTATGTAGATAGTTCTGGAGAACGATCCAGCATCGCAGGTTCCTCTCTATGATCGATCAGGACGGAGCCTGATCGGCCTGGTCACTACCTGATCGGTCTGGTGACCGATCAGGAGGTTTCCTGATCGGTCCGGTGATCGATCAGGAAGTCTGGACTGCGAAGCTCAGAAATTGCCCGATAAAGGGGTGGATCGGTCAGGTGATAGATCCACAACCTGGGATCGGTCTGGTGATCGATCCAGGAGAGTCCCAAAGAAATCGCGATTTCTAATTGAGCGTTGGGGACCGATCAAGACGGAGCCTGATCGGTCTGGACCCAGCCTGATCGGTCTGGTGACCGATCAGGAGGCTCTCTGATCGGTCCGGTGACCGATCACTTTAATTCAAAATGCACTGTCAGACGCTCTGATCACGTCTGAACGTATCCGATTCTCTGCGCTTAACTTCTGATTCTTGATTTACTGAGTGATATGCTGTTCTAATACTCTGATCAAGCTGCAGGTGACAAGGAAGGATTCAAACACTCAAGGAGAAGTCAATGGAGGCTTTCCTTGGAGCAGGTTTGTCCGTTTTCCATCTCAGGTTGCAACGGCTGGAGCTGCAGACTGGAGCTGCTGACTGGAGCTTGGCTGAGGGGAGCTCAGGAAGTCCAGGGAGGGCTCAGTGGTAGCTGGCGTTAGCAGGGAAGCAGCTGGAGGCTGCAGGAGATGTTGTCACCTGGCGCTGAGTGGAGAAACAAAAGGGCGGAAGAAGCTTCGTTGAAGCAAGAGTTCTAGAGTTCGCGAATTGAGTTCTTGATGCGCCTTTGTGTTCTCCACATCTTGCTTGCGTGTTCTGAAGTTCCATCATCTTGTGCAAGCAACTA
Source organism: Boesenbergia rotunda (assembly GCA_024364735.1). Taxonomy (NCBI): domain Eukaryota; kingdom Viridiplantae; phylum Streptophyta; class Magnoliopsida; order Zingiberales; family Zingiberaceae; genus Boesenbergia; species Boesenbergia rotunda. The sequence continues at coordinate 31,184 of JAGFNQ010000861.1, forward strand.
CAATCTGTGAAGCAACCATTCATTACTTGAGCGCTTGAAGGAGGGAACAAGAAGCTCCGAGTCCAACAGCGAGAAGACACGAGGAGAGGGCTCTTGCGTGAGATCGTCGCTGGGTGGAGCTCTGAGGGAGCTTGCTGTGTTCTTGTCTTTGCTAAGTGCTAAGTAAGATCTTTCTTGTTGTTTCATTGTGCTTAAATATATATCTGTGATTGAAACGCTGTGGAGAGGTTTCTCCACCGAGAAGGAGGTTGCTTTCTATCCGGTGATAACCGGGGCTTGATCTGCCGACGATCAAGGGATCGCCCACCTTAAGTGTAACGCCTCAAAATTTCCATTTTTAGTTCTTAAAGTCCTTAGAATTATTTAGAAATGGTTTAGAAATATTCTAGGTATTTTTAGGAATTTTTAGAGTATTTTTATGGAATTTTCCGAGTCCGTTTGGTATTTTTGGAAAAAGAAAAAGAAAAAGAAAATGGAAAAATAATAAAAACCGATTAAGGGCAGCCGGCGGTTCGAACCCGCGACCACCACCAAACGGCCACAGCGCGCGACCAGCTCGGCTAGGGTATCAGCACAGCGAAATATGGAGAGACTAAGATTTAAGTAGTAGTTAAGTTAATCCGCCCTTAAGTATAAATAGGTAATTAAAGAGAGTTGTTTTATTTTCTCTCAAACCCTCTCCCTCCCCAACAGCTGCGCCGACCCTCTCCCTCCCTCTCCTCTCTTGGGCGACACCACACCAAGGTCAAGAGGGCCGGCCGAGACCCCTTTTCCAAGAGATAATCCTATATTCGGGATTCCCGCGACAAGAGGAACGCGTAGACGTGAAGAATTCTCCGAGATCTTAAGTTTCTCCCGAGCTCTAGACGTTAATCTTGGTTGTAAGTCCAAGATATCAATGTAAGTACTGCTCACCTGCAGTAAGAGGCGGTTTTTCCGCGAGAATTTCCTTTAAAAGTTTTTAAAAAGAGCTATTTCCTTTTTGTTTAAGTTTTTGCATGTTATCTTAGTTCATTAATTGTTGTATGCTTATGTATAAGTTTATTCATGTACCCTATATGAGTTTAGGGTCTAAGAGAGCTATGAGAAAAGAAAAGAGAAGATAAAGATAAGAAAAGAAAAGGCCAAGGCCTTAAGAAATCCCCAAAAGTCAAGACTTAGGGATTTTAGCACGCAAGGTGCTCCAGAAAATGCCAAGGCATTTACAGATAAGAAAGAAAAGAAAGAAAAGCTATTTTATTTTATAAGGCCAGTACCCGGCGTCCAAGGGCGTCGTTAAAGAAATCCAGGTATCCAATTCCAAGGTCTTGGCCCTGGTAGACCAAGGTCTGCTCTATTAGGATTGGTGGCTCGCTACCCCAACCTTTTAGGGAACGCGCATATCAGATGGTACTTACGTCTTCAGTGGATCCAAGTGATTATTATATTCAAGTATATGCTTTAGCAAAGTTTTCTAAAGTTTCAGAAAGTTTTCAAAAGTTAAAGAATAGCTAAAGTTTCAAGTTGAGCCAAGAAAAGTAAATTGAGATTATTTATTGCTTGAGTATGCATGTTTTGAGTTATACATGTTTGTAGTTTTCTTTCAAGCATATTAGTATCTCATATGATGTTCAGTTTGATCTAGAAGCATGTTTGCATATTTCGAGTTTTTGTGAGCTAGATAGTACTTACTAAGCTTTTGCTTATAGATGCATTTCCTCTTATTGCAGATAAAGGTAAAGGCAAGCAATTCTGAAGGGAGACGACGAGGCGGTGCTGAGTAGAGTGTGTGTGGTGGCTGATTATGGAGAGATCCTTGAGACGAGACATTTTAGTTATTTGAATTGCAATGTTTAAGTTTATTCAAATTTCAAGTTCTTGCTTTATGGAGATTATGGAGTATTTGAGTTTTGGATAGTTTTATATGCTAAATTTCTTAGAGTAAAGATTCCATGTCATTTCCTTTAGCATATATATCCCCATGATTGCATTGGATGAGTAAAAGTGTGAGTAGTTAGAATATTGATACTTTGTTAGAGAAAAAGGTGTTTGTGCCAAGATAGTATCAATTTTCCTTTTGAATCGAGTTTTATTGCTTAAAAATGTTTAGAAAAGTTGCAATCACATTTCATAATGCTTTAGCAAGGTGGTAGAACTTATAGTTGATGTCATGGATGCATAGGAGTCAAGATTGGTACAAACTCCATTGTTAAAGTTTAAACAAATTTGTTTAGTTTATTTTCTTCCATAAAAGTCCTAGATTCAAGTTTATGGATTGTTTGATTGGCTAAACTGTTTAGGAAACTGATATATAGTATAGAAATGGTGTCGTAGTTTGATATGGCTCGAAATTGAATGAATGGTGGACTTGGAGAGCAAGGGCCGAAACCTGTAAAAACAGGTTACAGGCGTACCAGTCGACTGCCACGTCACCAGTCGACTGGTACGGGCTGTTTTGGTTGGTAAGGCTGTTTTCAATAAGTTTCAACTACGAGATTGAGAAGGAAGTATGACATGGTATTATTATACATGATTGCTTAAGTTAGAATATAATTGTTAGCAGAATTTAAAAGAAAAAAAAAGATTTCCGCAATTTTCTTTAGTCATGTATAAGAATTGAGAAGTAGAGAAAAGTAACGATCCGTCTACAGACAGTAAGAAGGCGGGTCGCTACAGTTGGTATCAGAGCAGTTCCCATTCTCCAGCATCACACACACATCAGCATCAACCTTGCCGTCTTCAAGTAAGAAAGCTTTAAGTTTCAGTTTTTCTATTGCTCCTTTACTTAATTGCAGTATAGAGAAATGCTTAAGTACTTACTCATATGTGCATAGAACAAGGAAGCATGTTTAATACCTTAGTATCACGGAATCATGTTTAATCCCTAGAATGGATATCAGATTTCTAAGTAAGAAGACAAGTTTATACCTAGAGATGTAGTAGTGATTTCTTGTTCCTTTATGCATTATTAGATGGCAAGAAGAGGCCGAGCTCCTAATGCTAATAACAGAACCCCAGTTCAAGATAACAGTGAGCCTGGCACAGAACGGCCAGACCTGATGGCAGTCATTGCTCAAATGCAAGCTCAGATGATAGAACAACAGAAGATCATCGCCACACTGATGGCAAATCAGCACCCAGTGCCCCCTACACCACCCCCAGTAGGAGTGGAGACTCCAGTGGTGGCTGAGGTTCCACCAGTCCCACAGGAGACCCCCCGCCGTGAACCGAAGACAAGAAGCATACCTCATCCAGTGGCAGAGGCTGAAACCCGAAAGCTTCTCAGGCACGACTGAGCCCTGGGATGCCCAGGCTTGGTTCAAACTTTAGAGAGCACGATGGAGCTTCTTGACTGGCCAGAGGTCGAGAAGGTCAAATGTGCCTCCTTCTGCCTAACTGGAGATGCTCGTATGTGGTGGGAGCGAGTCAAGAGTAAGAAGATAGTCAACCAGATGAGCTGGGCAGATTTTGAGCACGAGTTCTATGAGGAATTCTTCCACATGAAGGTTACCAACAAGCACTTCGAGGACTTCATGGAGTTCAGACAGGGTAGCCTACCAGTGGGAGAAGCAGTTGCAAAGTTCAACAGACTAGCTCGCCTCTGCCCAGAGCTAGTCAGCACAGAGAAGGAGCGAGTCAGACTGATGCTTCGCATGCTGAACCCTGAGATAGCACTCAACGTGAACAGCGGAATGCACCGACCCCAGACCAGCGAGGAGTTGGTCAGTAGTGCCCTAATCTCAGAGCACTACCTGAATAGCATCAAGGCACAGCAAGCACAGCAGAAGCCAGTCCTGATTGAGAACAAGACAATGGGAGGCCAGAAGCCTCAGCCAAATAGCCAGAACTGGAAGAACAAGAACCACAAAAGGAAGCAGTGGCCTGGCAGCCAGAAAGGAAAACCAGAGAATAAGCAAGTTAGGTATCCACCTTGTCCTAAGTGTGGGAGGAACCATCCAGGAGCATGCCTATTGGGTGTAACTGGATGCTATTCATGTGGACAAGAGGGACACAGATCCAGAGACTGCCCAAACAAGTTCAAAGTACTTCCTCAGCAGTCCGTACAGTATGGAGGCCAGCCTCAGTTACATTACATGCCTACTATGCTGAAGGGACCTCAGATCAGTCAGGGAGGGTTGGAAGCAGCACCAGTTCCAACCAATGCCAGAGTCTTTTCCCTCACGAAGGAAGAAGCTGCCAGCGCCTCCACGGTCGTAACAGGTCAAATAGTTATTTTCCAGCATTTAGCTACTACACTGTTTGACACTGGGGCGACCCATTCTTTCGTATCAGTACCTTTTGCTAGTAAGTTACAGGTGCCTACAGAGAGTTGGGAGTCCAGATTCCTGACAACTCTCCCTTCAGGGGAAATCATGGAGTCCACCCAGAGGCTCCGGGCTGTGCCAATCAAGATTTCAGACCGAGAGCTATATGTCGATCTGATAGTCCTTGCGATGCAGGACTTCGACATCATACTGGGCATGGATTTCCTCAGTAAGTACAGCGCTTCAGTGGACTGCCGTAGAAGGAAGGTGGTTTTCAGCCCAGAAGGAGAACCACCATTCGAGTTTCAAGGAGCCCCAAGGAGGAAGACTCAGAAATTTCTCTCAGCCTTGGCAGCCCACCAGATGCTAGAGCAAGGGTGTGCTGGTTTTCTTGCACACATAGTGGAATCAGAAGCAAAGGAAGAACTCAAGCAGGAGGATGTACGGGTAGTCTGCGAATATCCAGAAGTGTTTCCAGAAGAATTACCTGGACTACCTCCCAACCGAGAAGTGGAATTCGAGATCGAGCTAGTGCCCGGTACCGGTCCGGTCTCGAAGGCCCCATATCGTATGTCTCCAGCAGAGTTGAAGGAATTACAAGAGCAACTCCAAGAGCTACTAGACAAGGGCTTCATTCGCCCGAGTCATTCACCCTGGGGAGCTCCTGTACTATTCGTCAAGAAGAAGGATGGATCTATGCGTCTGTGCATAGACTACAGAGCTCTGAACAAGGTGACCATCAAGAACAAGTACCCCCTTCCTAGAATAGATGATTTATTTGATCAACTCAAAGGAGCTACAGTGTTCTCGAAGATAGACCTGCGTTCTGGGTATCATCAACTAAAGGTTAAAGAAAGTGACATTCCCAGGACGGCCTTCAGGACAAGATATGGACACTACGAATTTGTAGTAATGCCTTTTGGAGTAACCAATGCTCCAGCAGTCTTCATGGAGCTGATGAACCACATCTTCAGGGAGTATCTCGATAAATTCGTCATTGTATTTATTGATGATATTCTCATATACTCACAGACTCCGGAGGACCATGCTACACACTTGAGGATAGTGCTGCAGATCCTTCAGCAGGAGAAGCTTTATGCAAAATTCTCAAAGTGTGAGTTTTGGCTAGATCAGGTGACTTTCCTAGGTCACATTGTATCCAAAGAAGGCATTCAAGTTGATCCAGCCAAGATAGAAGCAGTCAGCAACTGGTGTAGACCCAAGAATGCCAGTGAGATCAGAAGCTTCTTAGGCCTGGCAGGATATTACAGAAAATTTGTGGAGAACTTTTCCAGAATAGCCTCTCCTCTCACAGCCCTGACCAGAAAGAATCAGAAGTTTGAGTGGTCAGATAAATGCGAGCACAGCTTCTAGAACTGAAGAAAAGATTGACTAGTGCTCCCATCCTGACTGTTCCAGAGAGTGACAAGGCCTTTGACATCTACAGCGATGCATCCAAGATGGGCCTTGGAGCTGTCCTCATGCAAGATGGTAAAGTAATAGCGTACGCCTCCAGACAGCTCAAGGACTATGAGAAGAATTACCCTACCCACGACCTTGAGCTAGCAGCTGTGGTTTTTGCACTGAAGCTTTGGAGACACTACCTGTATGGAGTGCAGTGCAAGATCTTCACAGACCATCAGAGTTTGAAGTACTTCTTCACTCAGAAGGACCTGAATATGAGGCAGCGCAGGTGGCTAGAGTTGGTCAAAGACTATGACTGTGAAATCCTCTACCACCCAGGTAAAGCTAATAAAGTGGCAGATGCACTGAGCAGAAAATCCTGTGCAGCACTGATGTCCCTATCATCACTGTCTCTACCACTTCAAGAAAGAAATAAAAGATTTTGGAGTCGAAGTAATAGTTGGGCAATTTTCTGCATTGACCCTAGAGTCAACCCTGCTTAAAGATATACAAGAAAAGCAAGATCAAGACCCAGAGATCCAGAAGATCAAGATCAAGCAGGGGAAAATTTCAGGA
>JAGFNQ010000861.1:42990-117995 GCA_024364735.1 Boesenbergia rotunda
CTTGACCAGAGGGCTCGCCGGATCGAAAGCCACGTGGGGGGGCGCCCCGAGCATCCCGGGCGCCCCCAGCCCTATATAAAGGACCCTCGACCCTCTTCTTCAGGCATCAATTCTTCGGACACTTCCACACTCTTCTGCTCTCGTGCTTTGCTCCAGATACTGCCCAACTCGAGCCGACGACGTCCCGCTGCCCCGAAATCTTCGATCTACTCCGGACGTCGGTAAAAGAAGAGCATAATTCTTATTATATAAGTTTACTGCACTTATTCTGTATTCAATAATTGTAAACTGGTTTACAAACTTATAGAATTGCCCGCAGAAAACGGTCAACGACCGTGGGCCTTGGAGTAGGAGTCGACACAGGCTCCGAACCAAGTAAAACGACCGTGTTAGCATTGTTTTTGTGTCTTATTTCTGCTGCGCACTTACTCTTTTTTAAATCCGAACGATTTGCGACATTCACCCCCCCCTCTATCGCATCTCTCGATCCAACAAAGCAGACTTTCAGCATACTGCATAATGAAAAATGCACAATCCAACCTGAAAAACCAATATTCACATTGTTGTCATCTTATAAATCCAAGCATGAAATCAATTGTTATTTTTAACAAAAATAAACATCCTCTTACGATCTGCTTTGGGTGGGTCCTTCTACAACAATTTTATTAAACTCTGTCCCAGCTATGGAAGGCAATCCTTTATTCCATATCTTGTAATATGACCAGTTCAAATTTTTGAAAAACGCCACCTACACAGATATTACATTAGTAACAATTATATTGGTCTGAAACTTTTTGTAGAGGTATATATATGAAATAGAAAACTTACAGTTTTTTCAAATTTGGCAGTGTACCCTTCTGTGGTGCCGAGAGAATTATAATGATGGATACTACCTTCCTCGAGGTCAATAATCATTAGATGCCAATGATCATCTGCATTATTTAGAGGACAGATGATATATCTAATTAGCTTATCTGTATCAGTAGCAATAGTTTGTTCAAATGCCTGAGCGTGAATCACCTCAAAAAGTTCCTATGTTTATTAAAAAGGAAGTGTCAGTGGACTAAATCATAGAAGAAAACAACAAAATAAATAGCTAATTGACTTACATCAAACCCCACCCCACAGAATATGGAGGGTTGTTATGGTGAGTTATACGCTTTTGCTTCATTTGCAAGAATTGTCCAGTATGTATTTATGCAATCCCGGTGGTGTAGTCATTCCAATCAAATATTGTCAAAAATGATTGCATATCTAATGAAAAGGTCCCATTGGACCATACTGGATTCAACTGATACCTACATGCAAATAAGATAAGCAACTTAATAACAATGTGAATGACTAAATTTTATTAATGAATGCCAATAATCATCATTGTTTTACAATATTTTTCCAAACGCAATAGCAACTAACTCACTTTAATTTACTAAGCTTTAATAATGTTTCAACAATCTCTGCATCTTTATTCTTCTTAAAAAATGCCTTGGAATTCTTCAAGATTTTGCTTTCACCTTTTGAAATTCTTTAGCTTTAGCTGCCTGATGTTCAGATATGTTTGTTTGGGTGGAGGTTGCAGATTTTGTTGTTTGCGTTGTAGTATCTGATATTGATGGGGCAGGAGCCTTGTCATCTTCATCTTCATCCTCATCCTGAACTACTTGTTTGCTCTTACTTTTGGCCTGGTAGTCTTGTCTGACCTGAGTTATTTTCCTTTTTTTGGCAAGTGGCTCACCTTCGTCTGACCCTTTGCTTTCCAATTGTTGATGCAGCTTCTTGAGTCTTTGGTTAGCCTGAAGTATGATCGTCTCTCTTACAGCTATCATTTTTTTATTTTGCTCATCTTGTTCTTTAAGCTGTGAGTCTTTGTCACCAAATATTTTATCCTTTTCAACAATGATGTCATCTTTTTGATTCAGCTGGGATTCCTTCTCCGCAATTATTGTTTCTTTCTGAGTAATAATTTGATCCTTGGCACTGATGGTTGTTGCCGTCTCACTTTTGCCTTCCTCTAAACTTTTAAGTGCTATATTTAATTGTTGCTGTAAGGTCTCAATTTATTCTTGTTTTTGTATACATAGATTGCAAGCTTCCATTTGTAAGGCCTGTAGCCTTCCTTGTGCTGCCTGGCTTCCTTCTGGTGCCTGCTATAATACCTCACAGTGTACCTCAAGTGGTTGAGTTGGAGGAGAGTAGTCAGGTACCAAATCATGCTCTATATCAAACGGAATTAAATCAACAATAATTAAATTTGTGGTCACACAGTCTATCATCCTCTTGATACTCTCAACATGGGCTTTAGGCCAAGTCCAGCGAAGTATTCTTGGCAATCTATGAGGATGTTCAGGAGCAGCAATACTAATATGTTCAGTAACCCATACCTGCAACATCATTATAATCAGTAAATAATATCCATCATCAAATTATATGAGCAGGTATATGTACTCTAACTTACAGCCAAAATATTTGGAAATCCCTTGAGCAAGGGAGCCTTGGCCGGTTAGGTTGAATCACCTACATGTGGTCTAAGCCTCAATGTCACCTCCTTTCTAATGACTCCCAACTGAGGAGCCATGAAATTGTACACGGTATTGCACCAATTATAGTTTGGTAGATTGTCAAAATCATCTACGCAATCAATAAGTGACAGGGCAGGAATGACAAGTATGCTGCTAGTACCACAAAATAGCATTGTACAAAAAAAATAGAGTGTATACAACTGACAGTACAGCTTGTCATTGGATGTAGACTTTATTAGCAGTTTCTCCAAATGCCGTGCAGAACAACTGGAATCTTGAAAATACTCAATGTACAGTGGGCTGGAGGCCTCATTCAAATCAAGTTGGACTATCTCTCCATGGTCAGGTAGCCCTAGAATAAGTGATATATCAACCTTTGTGAAATTGAGTTTTTTCCCATGGAATACAAAGCTCTGTTCTTCTTCATCCCAATTATCTAACATGTTCTGAACCTGGGGTCTTACACAAGAACTAGTAGGAAGGTCGAGGACCCAAGAAAAGGGTATTTCTCGAAACAACTGTTCTTGTGCTGGTGTGGGTGGAACAGAATCAATAAAATTTTTGAAATGGCAAAGGCTACTTTTCCAGTTCATTCGTTTACTTCGACCTCTGTTGGCAAAACTTGTATACTCGGTAGGCAATTTGATTTTTCGTTGAGTCAGCTGTTTTTCCCATGACTTCCCCCAGGGACTTTCTGTTTCTTTGATTTGGTAGGAGCAGCTTTCTTTGAAGATGATCTTTTTTGACCCATACCGAACTTGGCAACCATCAAACAAAAAATTATTTGACACAAACAAAAATGACACTTAGAATTCGTTCATAAAAGAGTCTCCTCAAATTCGGTCTTTTACTAAAAACTATCGCTAACCCTAGGTGAAAAGCAAGAAATGAAATGACAAACTACAATTTAGGGTACGTACAATTCGACTAGTTCGATGACGAGGATGTCGCCCACAACTACTCCAATGAAGACAAGCACACTACTTTGAAACCGCAATAAATCAGGAGCTAGAAGACAATTGCTTAGCACTAGGCTCCCAGGGACGCTTTAAAACTTAGTGACTGCTGGGCCTGATATAAAAGGATTTCAAGCCCTAGGCGGGTCTTTTTTCTTTATATGTATTATAAATATAATATAGGTTATATCTATTTTTATTTCTAAAACTAAAAATAAAACTAAATTTGTTATATATCATATATATTTCTGATTTATCATGTGCATTTTATTGATTATGTATTTATATTTAATTTTTAAGGATCTAAAATTCACATATAAATGAACGACGCTGGGCCTGAAATAAGATTTATTCAGGCCCACAGTGGGCCTGAATATCTCTGATTTCAGGCCCACCGTGGACTTGATATATCAGATATCCAGGCCCACAAATGAATGAAATTTTTATTTGCCATCTTAAAAAAAATATTAATTATTTATCATGAATTATTATTTAATTAGGTATATCAGTGGGTAAAGTGTCCAAACCTCTAATGATTCTGTATCAACAATGCTATAGGAGTAGATTAGGTATATCAGTGGGTTTTGAGGAGATGATACCATATCTGGAATTCTGAAAACCCTATATCAGTAGATAGGGTAGAGTTAGGAGATGATATTTTTGGTGTTCAAACCTCTAATCTTGCTGTATCACCAATGCTATAGTAGTAGTTTAGGTATATCAGTGAGTTTTGAGCAAAATCCACTAATGGACCTACCATATTTGGAATTCTGAAAACCCTATATCAGTAGATAGGGTAGAGCTAGGAGATGATATTTTTGGTGTCCAAACCTCTAATCATTCTGTATCACCATTGCTATAGGAGTAGTTTAGGTATATCAGTGAGTTTTGAGCAAAACTCACTGATGGACCTACCATATCTAGAATTCTGAAAACCCTATATCAGTAGACAGGGTTGAGCTAGGAGATGATATATTTGGTGTCCAAACCTCTAATCACTCTGTATCACCAATGTTATAGGAGTAGTTTAGGTATATCAGTGAGTTTTGAGCAAAACCCACTGATGGACCTACCATATCTGGAATTCTGAAACCCCTATATCAGTAGACTGGATAGAGCTAGGAGATGATATTTTTGATGTCCAAACCTCTAATCATTCTGTATCACCAATGTTATAGGAGTAGTTTAGGTATATCAGTGAGTTTTGAGCAAAACCCACTGATGGACCTACCATATCTGGAATTCTGAAAATCCTATATCAGTAGACTGAGTTGAGCTAGGAGATGATATTTTTGGTGTCCAAACCTCTAATCTTGCTGTATCACCAATGCTATAGTAGTAGTTTAGGTATATCAGTGAGTTTTGAGCAAAACCCACTGATGGACCTACCATATCTGAAATTCTGAAAACTCTATATCAATAGACAGGGTTGAGCTAGGAGATGATATTTTTGGTGTTCAAACCTTTAATCTTGCTGTATCACAAATGCTATAGGAGTAGTTTAGGTATATCAGTGAGTTTTGAGCAAAATCCACTGATGGACCTACCATATCTGGAATTCTGAAAACCCTATATCAGTAGACAGGGTTGAGCTAGGAGATGATATATTTGGTGTCTAAACCTCTAATCACTCTGTATCACCAATGCTATAGGAGTAGTTTAGGTATATCAGTGAGTTTTGAGCAAAACCCACTGATGGACCTACCATATCTGGAATTCTAAAAACTCTATATCAGTAGACAGGGTTTGTTGGAACTTGGATGGCTAGAGAGGGGGGGGTGACTGTAGCCAGACACTTGAAACTTAGCAGTTTTTGATTTTCTCTGCACTTCAGAGGTTAGACAGCAGAAGCAAAACAAGTGCAGAAACTATATGCAGAAACTATGTAACAAGCAAAACTCTAACACAAGGATATACAAGGTTCGGGGATAACTTGCCCCTACACCTTGGCGTGCCCGTTGTTGGTGCCCCGGTTGGTTTTGATGTGATCAACCAAGTTAGGTTAGGTCCTTTTGGTTTTAATCCCTTTGCTAAGTGTGTAGGAGCTTAGGTACGGAGGAAGTCGAGCGTAAGACGTAGCGGACGAGAAGGATTTTGCGGGGAAGTGAGCCGACGGGCTCGGTACAATCCGAGGGACGCGGAAGCTACGGAAGAGTACACCGGTGGAGCGAGAAGGGCATGCGCGATGTCCGAGGGACGAGAAGCCGGGAGGAAGGACGCTCGAGGGGCGAAAGGCCGGAGTCGGGTTCGGGTGAGCCTAACTTCGGTTGGCCGGAAATCACCCAGAAGACGAAGAACTAAAAGACCGGTTAGTTTGACCATATCAAACTGGGCACTCGAAAAACAAAACTGGGCACTCAAAAAACAAAGGATTTATTTGCTCGAAAAATGAAGGACTTACTTGCTAGTAAGAAGAATAGAACCCATGACCTCAACGATACACATTGAGGTGCTCACCACTTCGGATAGCAAGTAATGACAACAAAATGTTGACGATATTACTACTTAGAGATTACAACAGCGACATGGAGATTCCAACAGCCATCTCGAGGAAAGATAAAGTTTTAATTAAACTTTATTTTTTAAAGGATAATGTTACATTATCCTTTAATCAAATCCAATGGATGCAGTTTAATCCCATCCAAGATCAACCATCCAGATTACATCCATGGATCAACGGCCAAGAGAAAACTCATCAACAATCAACAATCCAGATTTATTCTCATAGGCTATAAATAGACTTAGAGGTTTTGCTTTAGATTTCAATCATTCAATTCATTCTTGTAATTCTCTCTAAAGTCTAGCGTGCTTTTGTTGTAAGGCTTCTCCGCCACAAGGAGATTTTAATTGAGCGTCCACTGCCTTGGAGGCAACGTCTTTAGTTGCGATCAAGTTTTTTTTTAAAGATGAGTTTCCACCACTTTTCATTTATTAGCCATCTATTCACCCCTCTCTAGCTGGACCAACCCGATCCAACAAGTGGTATCAGAGCGAGGCCGCCGCAGAAGGACTAACCGCCAACTGCAGTAAATTTTAAGATGGTTGGACCAGCGATATACCTGCCTAAGTTTGAGGGGGAGTTCGCGGCATGGAAACGGAAGATGCAGGTATTTTTTACTACGGATTATGAATTATTAATTATTATGAAAAATGGCTATGCATCTCCCAAAGACAATGAAGGAAAGATCAATGATCCTGATTCTTGGAACAAGAAGGAACAAGTTGATGCTGTAGCAAACGGAAAGGCAGAATTTCATCTGCTGACCGTCCTCCCAGAGCAAGATGTGAACCGGATTGGCAAGTACGAATCGGCGAAGGAACTTTGGGAAAAGTTCTTGGAACTGCACGAAGGAACCTCGGAAGCAAAACTTGCGCGACGAGATGTTCTTCGAAGCCGACTGACCAATCTACGGATGGAAGACGGAGAATCTGTTGCTAGATTACATGCAAAGGTAAAAGAACTAATCACAAGCCTCGAAAATCTCGGAGAAAAGGTAACTAACCGCGATGCTCAAAGGTACGCTCTAAACGCGTTTCCGAGAACCCCGGAATGGACCTCCGTAATCGATGTGTATTATATTTCAAAAGATCTAGAAATAAGTACCTTAGAACAGTTATTTTCTACTTTGGAACTTCACGAATCTCGCTTTGTAGAAAAGAACAGGAAAGCTGACAACATTGCGCTAAACACAAGGAAGATCCAACTCGACGAAGAATCTTCAGCGGATGATGAAGAAACAGCACGAGTGGTAAGAAAATTATGTAAATTCATTAATACTAACCGCTCAAAAAGGGTGTAGAGAAAGAAAAAATGAACGGACCGATGCTACAACTGCAATGAGGAGGGACACTTGAAAGATCAGTGCCCTAAACTCAAGAACCAGCCAAAGAAGAAAAAGGCACTAAAAGCCACCTGGGACGAGACCTCATCAGATGAATCGGAAGCTGAAGAGTTCGTCGGACTTGCATTGATGGCAAGCCACCAGGACGAAGATGAAGAAAGCACCTCGGGAGAAAGCAGCAATGAAGAGAAAGATCCTAACTTCGAAACCGACCCGGTAAGTGAGGTATGTCTACTTCCACCTGCTCGAATCTACTCGGTAATAAAATTCATGCTTAAGTCGATGAATAAATTGGAGATAGAAAACTCTGAGTTAAAAGAAAGATTTGGCACTGTATGCTCATCTGTTCTATTCGACCAACTAAAAACAGAAAATGAAAATTTGAAGAATCTAGTGGAGAAATTAGAAAATGATATTGCATGTTTAAGAATTAAAAAGAATTTTTATCCTAAAAATCTGAATTGGTATGTTAAAAATCATAAGAGCCAGCTTAAAAAAATTCCTAGAAATTATATTCCTCCAAAGTTTTTGATTAACCCCGTAGATGAAAATTTATTTTGGGTCCCAAAATCAATATTAAATTAATTTTCTGGTATTTATGAAAAACAAATTTGACTAATATTTTCTTCTCTTTATGTCCTTTATCATTTGTTGTATTATCAAATGTTTTTAAGAGATTATTTCGATCTGAGTTTACTAGAGAAAATTAATTTTATATTTTCCCTTCTCTATTTTTTGTCCCATTTTTGCTGTGATCAAAGGGGGAGAGTAGTTCGGGGGAGGTTATGTACATGATTGTAAAATTTTTTATGCTTAATTCTGTTACAATACTATTATTGTTTGTTGTTTATCCCTAACTAAACTTGGGTTGATACACATCAAAAGAGGGAGATTGTTGGTGCCCCGGTTGGTTTTGATGTGATCAACCAAGTTAGGTTAGGTCCTGTTGGTTTTAATCCCTCTGCTAAGTGTGCAGGAGCTTAGGTACGGAGGAAGTCGAGCGTAAGACATAGCGGACGAGAAGGATTGTGCGGGGAAGTGAGCCGACGGGCTCGGTACAATCCGAGGGACGCGGAAGCTGCAGAAGAGTACACCGGTGGAGCGAGAAGAACGTGCGCGATGTCCGAGGGACGAGAAGCCGGGAGGAAGGACGCTCGAGGAGCGAAAGGCCGGAGTCGGGTTCGGATAAGCCTAACATCGGTTGGCCGGAAATCACCCAGAAGACGAAGAACTAAAAGACCGGTTAGTTTGACCATGTCAAACTGGGCACTCGAAAAACAAAACTGGGCACTCGAAAAACAAAGGATTTATTTGCTCGAAAAATGAAGGACTTACTTGCTAGTAAGAGGAATAGAACCCACGACCTCAACGATACACATTGAGGTGCTAGCCACTTCGGATAGCAAGTAATGACAACAAAATGTTGCCGATATTACTACTTAGAGATTACAACAGCGACATGGAGATTCCAACAGTCATCTCGAGCCATCTCGAGGAAAGATAAAGTTTTAATTAAACTTTATTTTTTAAAGGATAATGTTACATTATCCTTTAATTAAATCCAATGGATGCAGTTTAATCCCGTCCAAGATCAATCATCCAGATTACATCCATGGATCAACGACCAAGAGAAAAGTCATCAACAATCAACAATCCAGATTTATTCTCTTAGGCTATAAATAAACTTAGAGGTTTTGCTTTAGATTTCAATCATTCAATTCATTCTTGTAATTCTCTCTAAAGTCTAGCGTGCTTTTGTTGTAAGGCTTCTCCGCCACAAGGAGATTTTAATTGAGTGTCCACTGCCTTGGAAGCAACGTTCTTAGTTGCGACCAAGTTTTTTTTAAAGACGAGTTTCCACCACTTTTCATTTATTAGCCGTCTATTCACCCCTCTCTAGCCGGACCAACCCGATCCAACACCCGTAAGGTGGGAGATCCCTTGATCGTCGGCAGATCAAGCCCCAGAAATCCGGATATCAAATCCTCCTTCTCGGTGGAGAAACCTCTCCACACAAATGGTCTCAAATGTATCAGAAATTAAGCACAGAGATAACAAGGAAGATCTTACAGATCGCTAGCAAAGCACAAGGATGAGAAATGTGAGAGCAGATCACCGAGCACAGCACAGCGCCACCAACGCAAGAGCTCCCAGCTCTTCGTTTGCTTGCTTATCCACTCGCGACTCCCTCCACAGACTCAAGATTATAGCTTTGCAAGAGATTGTTGGTGCAGGAAGCACCATATTGAACCTTGTTTTGATATTGGCAAAGGGTTCAAAGTTAAGTATTATTGGTGATCTAACAAAGTTACTTGAGTGTGCAGAAAGAAGTCCTAGCGAAGGGCTGCTAGGCACCTGGCGAAGGAATGCCAGGATACAAAAGCCCTAGCGAAGGACTGCTAGGCACCAGGCGAAGGACTACTAGGCACCAGGCGAAGGGCTGCCTGGAACCGAAGGCCCAGCGAAGGGCAGCTGGGCACCTAGTGAAGGGTTGCTAGGAGTCAAAGACCTGGCGAAGGACTGCTAGGCACCAAGCGAAGGACCGCCTGGAACTGAAGACCTGACGAAGGACAGCTAGGCACTTGGCGAAGGACTGCTGGGCAAAAGTCCAACCGGAGGAGCCGGTTGGCAACAGGTAAATTCTCCCGAGAGGAGTAGGTGAGGATGCGTTCCCCGTCGAGGGAACAATAGGCGTTGGTTCGACCTAAGGCTCCATTTTGGAGACCCAAAGTCAGAACCAAGACAGCTAAGGCTGTATAAAACTAACATATTATTGCTCTATGTTATTTTGGACTAACCCTGGATGCAGGACCGAAGGAACGAGTGTCTGCAGCTCAGAGAGCCTCAAAGGAGTGAGGCAGAAGCTGCGTAGGGCGCCCGGAGTGTCCCGGGCGCCCCCAAGGTCAATACAAAAGAAGGAGAGCAAGTGAAATGCTTCGACAACTCATGGGCGGGGCGCCCCCGTGCTCCCGAGCGCCCCGGATGGTCCGGGCGCCCCCAGCTCAAACTAACGAAGCAGAAGCCAGCGAGAAGCCAACGGATAAGAGTCAACTCGGTCAACCCGGGCGCCCCCGTCAAGATCTGATCCCGAGATTTAAGGGATCAGAGCTGACCGAGAGGAACTCGGATCAGTTGACACATGGGGGGGGGCACCCCCGACGTTCTGGGCGCCCCCAGGGGCTATAAAAAGGCCCTCAACCCCAAGGCTTGGAACAAGAATTCTTTCAACGCATTCACGCTCTTCTACTCCCGCGCTCTGCTCCGGAAACCTCCTGACTCGAGATACAAGCACCGATGACGTCCCGCTGCTCCAAAAACATAATCTACACCGGACGTCGATAACGAAGAGATACTTTTAGTTTACTGTACTAATTTTGTAATACATCTTGTAAACTGGTTTTGCGCACATATAGAATTGCCCGCAGTAAACGGTCAACGACCGTGGGCCTTGGAGTAGGAGCCGACCGTGACTCTGAACCAAGTAAAAGATCTTGTGTTCGCATTGAATGTTTATTTCTTCCACTGCGTAATTTCTCTAACTCTAATCCGAACATTTTACGATATTCACCCCCCTCTATCATTTATCTCGATCCAACAGAGATCGCTTCAAGTGATTCATAGTAGTGCACAACAGATGATTCAGCCAAGCTTTCGATGTGGAGGACTCTAAGCTCCTTCTCCACTCCATGGCTTATCCTGCTTCCATCGCCAGGTCACACACTCCTCTGCAGCAGCTCCCAGCTGCTCACCTGCAACAGCCAGCTACCCCTAACCTCCTCTGGACTCACTGAATCCCCTCCAGTCGAGCCCCAAGTCATCAGCTCCTCAGCCGTTGCAGCTCACGCCAGAGAACGTTAAACCTGCGGAAGCAAACAGCCAAACCTGCTGTAGCTAAAGCCTTTGTTTGACTTCCCTTGGATGATCCCTGAGTCACCTGCACACTTAGGAGCTCATTAGGGCAGCAAATCAACATAGAATCAAACACTCAGTAGTTAAGAGCAGAGAAAGCAGACGTGATCAGACGTGATCAGAGCGTCTGACAGCGCGTTTCAATTAAAGTGATCGATCACCGGACCGATCCAGGGATCGTGGATCGGTCACCGGACCGATCCACAGCTTTGCTGGGATTCCCAACTTTCGCAGCCACAAGGGCCTGATCGGTCAGCAGACCGATCAGGGAGCTCTCCGACCGATCAGGCTCCAACCTGATCGGTTATAAGGAGAACTCCGCGACAATTGATCGTTCACCAGAACGATCTGAACAGTATCTCTGATCGGTCACCAGACCGATCAGGAGCCAAGCAGTAAGGTTCCCAAAACCCACTGTATGCTCCCTGATCGGTCACCAGACCAATCAGGGACCTCTCCGACCGATCAGGCTCCAGCCTGATCGGTTATAAGGAGAACTCCGCGACAATTGATCGTTCACCAGAATGATCTGAACAGTATCTCTAATCGGTCACTAGACCGATCAGGAGCCAAGCAGTAAGGTTCCCAAACCCACTGTATGCTCCCTGATCGGTCACCAGACCGATCAGGAGACGATCAGTAGCCCAACAAGGTCACTGTGTGCTCCCTGATCGGTCACCAGACCGATCAGTCATCGCTGGATCGGTCACCAGACCGATCCACGAGGAAACATCGTGCCAACTTCCCTGATCGGCCACCAGACCGATCCAGGCAAGGTCAAATCTCCTCTAAGTCACGAGAACAAGCCTCCAGCCCTTCTCTGACTCGTGCTTGGTCCCTCGGACCAAGACTCCATGCCTAGTCTCACTCACCGGGACTTCAACCTAGCCCTCCAAGCTAGGACCTGACCCTCCAAGTCGGGATTTCATCCAACCTTGCCCTCCAAGCTAGGACCTGACCCTCCAAGCCAGGGTTTCATCCAACTTAGCCCTCCAAGCTAGGACTTGACCCTCCAAGCCAGGATTTCATCCACCTAGCCCTCCAGGCTAGGACTTGACCCTCCAAGCCAAGATTTCATCCACCTAGCCCTCCAGGCTAGGACTTGACCCTCCAAGCCAGGATTTCATCCACCTAGCCCTCTAGGCTAAGACTTTTCACACCTAGCCCTCCAGGCTAGGACTTTTCACACCTAGCTCTCCAAGCTAGGACTTTTCACACCTAACCCTCCAAGTTAGGACTTTTCACACCTAGCCCTCCAAGCTAGGACTTTTCACACCTAACCCTCCAAGTTAGGACTTCATCCACTTAGCTTCTCAAGCTAGGACCTGACCCTCCAAGTCAAGCATTCATCAAACCTAGTCCCACTAGGTATGCCTAGTCCACAACCAGGACTTAATCCCAATCATCTCATCAACCTAAACTAAAATCGGTGTCAACACCAAAATAACAATCAGGGTCAGATTGCATCAATAGGGTTGAGCTAGGGGATGATATTTTTGGTATCCAAACCGCTAATCATGTTGTATCACCAATGCTATAGTAGTAGTTTAGGTATATCAGTGAGTTTTGAGTAAAACTCACTAATGGACCTACCATATATGGAATTATGAAAACCCTATATCAATAGACAGGGTTGAGCTAGGAGATGATATTTTTGGTGTCCAAACCTCTAATCTTGTTGTATCACCAATGTTATAGTAGTAGTTTAGGTATATCGATGAGTTTTGAGCAAAACCCACTGATCGACCTACCATATCTGGAATTTTGAAAACCCTATATCAGTAGACAGGGTAGAGCTAGGAGATGATATTTTTGGTGTCCAAACCTCTAATCATTCTGTATCACCAATGCTATAGGAGTAGTTTAGGTATATCAGTGAGTTTTGAGCAAAATCCACTGATGGACCTACCATATCTGGAATTCTGAAAACCCTATATCAGTAGACAGGGTTGAGCTAGGAGATGATATATTTGGTGTCCAAACCTCTAATCATTCTGTATCACCAATGCTATAGGAGTAGTTTAGGTATATCAGTGAGTATTGAGCAAAACCTACTGATGGACCTACCATATCTGGAATTTTGAAAACCCTATATCAATAGATAAGGTTGAGCTAGGAGACGATATTTTTGGTGTCCAAACCTCTAATCTTGCTGTATCACCAATGCTATAGTAGTAGTTTAGGTATATCAGTGAGTTTTAAGCAAAACCCACTGATGGACCTACCATATCTGGAATTCTGAAAACCCTATTTCAGTAGACAGGGTTGAGCTAGGAGATGATATTTTTGGTGTCCAAACCTCTAATCTTGCTGTATCACCAATGCTACAGTAGTAGTTTAGGTATATCAGTGAGTTTTGAGCAAAACCCACTGATGGACCTACCATATCTGGAATTCTGAAAACCCTATATCAGTAGACAGGGTTGAGCTAGGAGATGATATTTTTGGTGTCCAAACCTCTAATCATTCTATATCACAATGCTATAGGAGTAGTTTGCAATAGGAGGTTTTTAGGTATATCAGTGGGTTTTTATGTGCACACTAAGTACCAATAATTATGAGTTATGTTCTATAAACGTATCAGTTAGGACAGACAGATGGAGTCATATTTATACACCTATACAACTACAAATTTATTGTCCACCAACTTAAATCAGAAGGATTTTATGGTTAATAGAAACCCTGAAATTTTCCCAGTTGAGGCACACGTTGGGCCTGAAATAAATTTATTTCAGGCCCACACTGGGCCTGAATTGAAGTGATTTCAAGCTCACCGTGGGCCTGAAATCATTTTATTTCAGGCCCACTGTGGGCCTGAAATCATTTAAGTTCATACCCACCTTGGGCATTAAATAAAATAATGATTTATAGAATAATATTCTATATTTATCTACAAGATGTGACCAAATCCTCTCATTTTATTTAATTATTAAATTTTATCAAAACATTCTTACAGTTTTTATAATTTGAAACAAGTTTTTTAAATTTATGGTAGACATAATCCATCTTACTATGTAAATACAGAATGCATACCAAATTTCAATTCCTTCGAGACCATTAAGTCATATTTTCAAATTATGTTGCAATAGGAGTGTTGTAAATCCATCAGATACCCACTGATGGACCTTCAATACTTAGATATGTCCATACTCGATATCAGTAGTTAGAGTTAACCAAAGAGATGTTATTTCTAGTGTGCAAACTTAGTCCCAATCATTATGAGTTATGTTATCTTACCGTATCAGTTGGTACACAACATTGCAGCAACTCGATGTGAATCAACATCACACAATTGTTTGACACTTCTGGACAATAATTTATATTCATACAAATTATACAATTTCTATACAAATAGAGCTCAATCACCGGCAAATTTTTTTTACAACATTACTTCAAGTGATTGACAGTCTCATGTTTTACAATACATGTCTCTCATAATATTTACTGTCAGATCAAATCTCATTTTTGTCATATCTCCTTGTTTGAAATTCATCTTCTCATCGTATAGGAGACATCGGACGTATTGCATCATAAAGAAGGCACAGTCCACGCTGAAAATAACAAATAATATTTCTAATTTCAATAAGTGGGGTTATAAAATACTTTCATGAT
Source organism: Boesenbergia rotunda (assembly GCA_024364735.1). Taxonomy (NCBI): domain Eukaryota; kingdom Viridiplantae; phylum Streptophyta; class Magnoliopsida; order Zingiberales; family Zingiberaceae; genus Boesenbergia; species Boesenbergia rotunda. The sequence continues at coordinate 57,826 of JAGFNQ010000861.1, forward strand.
TTTAAAATTTTGAAACTCTTCCTCAGTTACTTACCTATGTTCTTGTTGGGGACATTTTTGTCTGACGGAGGGTCATTTGTCCAAGGGATGATGACTTTGTAGATATGGATGAATAGTCGTAAGTTCCTCACGAGTATATTGTTTAAGTTCTTTTACCTGTAAAATATATCATGAATTTCAATGACATTTTTGACCAAATGATGAACATTTATATGAATAAAGGTAGGTAGCTCACCGCTGAGTCAAAATCATTCTTATATTTATGGCCACTAGCAAGAGAATTTAAATGATTGAAAGTCATTGCTTCTGTATCCGCCGCCAACAAGTGAAAGTGTGTATTATCACTGCACAAAGATATTAAAATATATCTAAACCCTTGTTCTATCATATCAGTCTTCATCACTTGTTGCAGGGAAAACTTTCTTAACGATCTTATTGAAGCCTAAAAATTTGCATCATCAAAATTATTAATAACTACATCATAATATTAGGTCTTCTATAATCTATTAATTGATACTAATTTACATCACTTACTGTGAAGAAGATTGAACAATATATTGACTTGTTGTATGACCTACCACATATGGATGCTCCCCTAAATATAATTTTACAGAAGGCATCAATGACCTCGCCTTTTGTAAAAACCTCTCCATTGAGGATTTGTAAGAATGAATGCAAATTCAAAGCAAATGGTGCATCCTCCCAGATAAATTCATTAGCCAACCTGCCAGGTTAATTAATAAGATTATATATTAAAGCCCCAAATATATTAACTAAACTATGTTTCATAACTTACTTTAGGTTCTCTAATTTATTTATCAGGTAGGCCACTTCTTTATCTTGCTTTTTCTTCTTCGACTTCATAAAATGCTTCTTCACAAACTACATTGATAAAAATTAGACCAAACTAATTAATGACCAAATTCAATAATTTTGACGTAATTTTTATGAAAATAACTCACATACATCAATGCCTTGTTGCCTCATTTTGTATAGTTCGAAGGTCCTTCTTTTTTCCTCCTCTATATCTTCTTCAGACATGACTTCTATTACAGTAATGGTTTCTCTTCCTTCATCCATATCCTCCTCACTAAGTTTCCTTTTTCCCTTATCCATGACATTTGATATTTGTTCCTTTCTCCGCTTCCCCTTATGTAATAGCTGGTGCCATACTGGACTCTCAATTAGAGTATCCCTGTAATCATACCGAGTTCAGTCATGTCCTCTCCTTGTTCCACAAGATACTGGATCAGAAAAAGGACCGACTACAAGATAGCTTTCTTGACCCTCCATCCCCTTTTTTTCAATAATTGAAATTAATTCCTTAACCCTTTCATTCAAACATATATTCTCCACTGTTAGCTCCTTGATTAGGGTGTCTTTAAGAATGCATTCACCACATGTCCTTACATCTTCTGTGTGATGTCCTTGTGATGTCTCCATTGCCCGTGGAATGTCATCATCAATCTCAAGGTTCTCAAATAATGTGTTTTCATGTAGGTTAGGAATTATTTCAACGATCACCTGTCAATTACCAAGTACACAAATTTTACTGCCTCTATATGAAACTAACATAGATCACAATTTAGAATAATTACCTCTTCGGACCTGATTTGGTTGACAAGGTCCCTCACCCTACTAATATATGAAGGAATATTCCTCCACTTATTTATTCGGGGTCCTTCAACATTATATGGTTTTTGAATAGGTACATGCTCCAAAAACCATGCCTACACAAAGTTTTCCAGACAATTACATTAATGACAGCAAAATATTATACAATTTATCAACAATATTCTACTCACTGCCAAAAGCCCAGCAAATCCCTTTAGGTAAGGGAGGTTGGTGGTGCTCTGGTTTCCCTGAGTTGATAAAAATAAGTCCCCAATCTTAGGTAATTGTGGAGACAAAAATTTATGGATCAGTTGAATCTACCAAGATTGTCATAATCATCTACTATATCTACAAGACCTAGAGGGACGTTATATGTACTAGGCGAAAATAAAACAAAAATAAATATATACAAAATATATAATTTACAAACTAATAACACATCATCCTCTGATTCAACACTTTTAGAATAATGTTTAAGTAAGTCCTCAATTCTTGTTCTGGTAGGTTGATTTCTTTTGAGAAGTAAGTACGATAGAGGTCACCCGATGCTTTAGTTGAATTAATAGGGACCGAAACTCCACGGTCCACTATACCCAGTAACAAAGCAACATCTCGTCTCAAATTATTTCACTTTGGGCCTGAAATGAATTGATTTCAGGCCCAACGTGGGCCTGAAATGAATTGATTTCAGGCCCAACGTGGGCCTGAAATGATTCTTTTCAGGCCTACCAAGGGCCTGAAGTGATTTTACTTCAGGCCCTCGGTAGGCCTGAAATAAAATCATTTCAGGCCTACCGAGGGCCTGAAGTGATTTTACTTCAGGCCCTCGGTAGGCCTGAAATGATTTTATTTCAGGCCTACCGAGGGCCTTAAGTGAATTCACCTGAAATTTACTCATTTAAATTGATCAAATATAAATCATTTAAGGCCATCTATATCCAACTTTTATCTAACTATAGATATTGTTTACAATTCATAATTAAAACTATTACCTAAGAATTTAAAAACTTGCGAGGTTGAATCCCAACTTTCAAATATATTAACCAAAATTCCACGGATATGCTGCAATTCTTATATGTCCAAGAAAAACTGAAGGGCGACTCTTTGATCTTCGCAATGTGTCGATCATTTAAAATTTTAAATGCTTCAAAAAAATATTTAAAGTGGCCTAAAATACTGCACCAATGTAATTTTTTCCAAAGTCATTTGAACCCTATAGTTTTTATACATTACAAATTTATTCAGCAAAAATAAGTATAAATATTTTCACAAACTATGTTGTTCTTACCTAAGCCTATCGCTAACATACCTTGGTGATTAATGCCAATGAAGAAGACGATGAACCACCCACAGACCTTTTTCCTGCCATTATCATAAAAATCAACCTTGCAAAAACCCTAACTCCTACTTTGATAGTGCCGAGCAGTCTGGACTTCAACGTTAACACCTAAAACCACCTCAGAATCACACACTAACACTTTCGATACTTGCCTAGGTTTTGGTTGGGCGAAGGGATTCGAGGGATGAGCTCACGACTAAAGCACAATTATGGCACGCACAATGTCCTCCTCCTTCGACAATACCATTTACGTTGTTGCGCTGAGAGAGAATGGACAAAAATTCGACTACCTGGCCATCCGAACCATAAATTATTACTTTACTACAAAAGTGGTTCGGATGTCTCGAAAATGTGAATCGAAAAAGGTATTTTGTGGCGGGAGGGGTATAATAGGAAGTTCACTTAAAGGCCTGCGCCCTTTGGTAAAATAGAAACCATGGTACGCGAATTGGTAATTTCCAATTCTTAGGTACGCCCTTTGGTAAATTGCCGATATAAAATTGATTAAACCTTCAAGTTAGAGCATCAATTTCCACATACCTGCGAGGGAAAAAAAGAACTAAAAGAAAGAAACTAGTAGCAAAAAGGGAAAAAAGAAATAAAAATCTAGATTAACCAAATTGTAAGTAAAACTAATATCAATGAAAACACAATACCCGACAACGATGTCAAAAGCTTAATTATTTCTAATTGAAAGTGCATGATCTTCGTAAAATAGTAAAAATTATTGTAGACCATGGAGTTGATTACCAATTCACGTGCAATGGATGCTCTCTATAGATCAAATGAGGGAATAGTTATGAAGGTAAGCAAGCTAAGAAGTCTGAACGAAAAGCTGTGAGCAAACCTATTTTAGAAATAATCATAAGAGTTCGATTTCATTACGATGATCGTTGATAATTTAGTTGTGACTCCCTCTCTTATCTCAATGTTAGATCGTGTTTGAAGGTAGTATATCCTAAGGTAACCAATATTTCCTCTTGAAATATACCCATGTATCTACCCTACTGTGGCTCCTATGCTTATCGTAATCGAATCAAGGTAGACTCTTTATGCTCTGTGACAGCCAATGGTATCCTCAAGAGAGTTCGGATTACTTTTCTGAATAAACCCTCAAGTCTAGTTCTACAGATCCGAGACTAGAGTTCATGCTCTAAGTTCATCCCTTAATCTCTAATAATTACAAACATACGTTTATATGCTAGATACAAGGTTAAGGTTCATCTCTTGATCTATCCCATAGAAATGCATCCCTTAAACTTTAATCATGCAAACATATGCGAATACATAAAGCACGATAAAACTGAATAAAAAATCTAACATATTATAAGTTAAAGAGAGAAATCATATGTAATTAATTGCCAACTCAACATCAGAATACTCTATAATCCTATAATTAAGGAGACTACTCCATCACGATAGAGATACAAGCTATTGGCATCAAAAAGAACATGCTACTATGAAAATTAAGAGACAAGTGCAGAGTGAACTCAGTTATAGATGTTGATGATATCTCTGGAAGATCTCCACGTGCTCTTTTGGTGGACGGAATCTCGAGGCTCCTTGGATCTCTTGGAATACAACTCTCTCCTAAGGTCTCCTGTCATGATAACCACTTTGATCCTCAAACTATCGTACCCTGGTTGCTTGTATAGCCTCCAAAATATAACAAACTTTTCTAAAATTCCGAGGGGGTGCCATCGTCAAAACCTAGCAATCCATGACCATGGTAGGCACCACGGGGGCTGCCTATGGATTGTGTTCGAAGGCTCAAAGCCAAAAGTCCTAATGGAACATGGCCATGCCAAGTGCCACGGTCTAGTTGTATTCCTTGCTAGAAGCTATGGTTGTGCTCCGATGCCAATTATATATCCATAGATGCTCCATTCCAGAGATCCATGCAAAAGTAATATACTATGTTTGATAGAATAGTTACCTTTGTTGCATGCGTGGCACAATCCTGACAGTAACTTTTGATTCAGCGGATCTCAGCACAATCAGAATGGTCGTGCCTCCACCAGTATCTACATGGACATGTTTCGTTTGTCACACAAACTTGATTTAGGAGAAGAACCACTTTCGTAGTGCTAGCCACTAGGATGGTTCGACGAAGGAGCAAGCCAAAAACAAGCAATAGGCTTTTGGCTAAAGAGAGGAAGAAGAGGAGGAAGTGGATCAACTAACTTCATCATCATGAAATTTGGCCCTTTTATATTCATTCAATGAATGCAGAAGGTTTTTGCCTCTTGGTATCCTTTTTTGATTAATGTTAAATTAATCTTGGATTAATGCTCCATTAATCTTGGATGAATACCAGAGGTTTTTGCCTCATGGTATTCCTCTTTAATAATGATCCATTAAACTCTTTTAATGGATATTAACCCCTTGCTAGTGGTTGAGTCTAATCCAAATGAGTCTAACTCGGATTAGACTCAATCCATAGTCCAATTGGATTTATTTGAGTCAAACTTAATTAATTCAATTTTTGATTAGACTTCACCCTTTAATCTTAAGGTTCATCACATTTTAGTTAAACTAAAATAAACCCATCTCTATACCAACATGTTCTTTGTGTGTGACCAACTAGGATCTCATAACGTTGGCAATGTCTCTAAAACTATTTTAGATACATAAGCAATGTGTGACATCTAGCAATGCATCATTACTACCCAAGTGATGAAAATATCGAGATCTGACATAACCTTTTTGTGTCTATTATCTTGTATGGCTTGATTCTTTTAATTTCGATATCTAGATTGATCAATAAGGCATAGATCGTATCATTCTCTTATCAATCTTTGTGTTTCTTGATCTCCAAGTAGATTTACTTAATCAAATGAGTTCAATATCTTATATTGATTCATTTGAGTATGACTATGCATTTTAGTAGTTCTATTTGATCAAGAAGCCACAAATATCACTCCTGTCATATGGAAAAGATAGATCTCATCTGAATCACTCACATCCCTCCGCATAATTTATTGCATATCCAGTGATCAAATTTATAGTCCACCTTGTTACAAGTGATGTTTGTCGATACCAAAATACACAATTCCATAGGTAGGAAACCATAGTAACTTCAGATTTAAAGACTATTCATACCAATAGTCACCATGAGAAAGTTTATGACACTAATATAAAGATCTATGAAACTTTCTTATGGCAGGTCAATTCAGTACCATATTCTTTTATATATACACATGTGTCAACTTGATATCTTATATCTATAACTTGTGAGATTAAGTCATCAATTGACTTATATGTTAGTCTCAACGCATTAATATTGCCCTTGTATATTAATACTTGACTAGGAATAATTAAGAGTAGTGTTTGATATATCTACATCCTCTCACTATCAATTCAATCAATTAATATGATATAGATTAGAACTTATTACCCTAAAATATTATTATATTTATTCATCTGGTATATATCTGAAGTAAATATCATGACCATAAACATTACTTTTATTATTGAAATATGATAAAAAATTTCTTTATCAATTATCTCATAATTAACTCTAGGACTAATATTAACATTTTTATCTCCAAACAAGCTCCAATGTGAAGATCTTCACATCCTGCCATCATAAAACACAAAAGCTACACTCATCTCAATTAAAAAGATGAAAAAAAATACAAAAGCTAAAATTTAACCCAGATTATGCTCATGTAATGCAGTAAATGTATGCTAAATAAGAACGAAAATATATGCATGATTCACTCCGTTGCGCAAAGTTTTTGTATACTTGGCGAATTTACTATTAAAACATTTGTAGTAGTTATGATTTCGTAACTATTATAATGTGAATGTTAGATGAACAAGTTGAATTTACGTTATAGTAACTATAAATTAACTTTAGTTGCTACAATGTGAATATTTTTGAACATATTAAATATGTATTGTAGCAGCTACGAAACTATAGTTACTACAATGCACCCGTTCGGTTCATGATTTAATGCATGTGATAGTTAATAATAATATTGAAAAGTATACTTGAGGGTAGATAGATCATTTTAAAAGGAAGACTGACAAAGTGGAGTGCCCTTTAATAAAAAAAAATATATATCAAAAGATGATGTCTCCCTGGATGATTCCAATTAAAAAAGATGCTCTTTTGATTATTACCCCTTCGAATTAGCTTGTGGTGCCACTTTGTGTTTGTCAATGCTACAAATGAAATATCAAGATTTGTATTTCTTAGAAAAGTTTATTTTGATGAGAAATTCTTCATCAACAATTAGTTTGAAGTGGAATTTTTAATAGCCAATTTTAAAAATTAACTGCGTTTAAAAATAAAACATTTTGATCGGTAAAAAAAATGATAATGTTACGTGGATAAAATGATAAGCACAAACGTATTGAGAAATTTGAGAAGTGATAAATTACGAGGGGTAAAATATTTTTTTAATAATTATAAAACTAACATGAAAGAAACTACGCAATACTAAGTACTTGAAAAAGATTTTTCATGCCCCTGAAGCATAGCTGAGATGGTTAAGATAGATTAATCACATTACCTATGAGTCAAATTTTGACAAAAGCCGAGGGCATATCCTTTCTATGGACCATCCACATATTTATATTTTTCTGATTTATCTTTTTATAAATAATCATGAAGGACCGTGTAAGACTTATCAACGTATAGCCCTTTTGTAAAAAGATTTTTTCATACAATTTAATATCTCTTAATATATATGTGGACAGAAACTCTATTTCCGAATGATTTGTCATCTACTTTGATGTTTGATTGAGAGCACTACGTGCATGTCCACATTGGTGCATTATTTTGCCTCACAGTTTGTTTTGCTAGAATAAATAAAATTGCTACCAACTTAATTTATATTTAGCATTACGATGGATATAAATAACAATCGATAGTAATAAAAAACATGTGTTATTTGTGTTTTTACTATGTGAACTGGAGAAGAAGATAATTGGCATTTAATTTGATGGTTAGAAAAAGGATATATAGTAATAAAAAGCATGTGTTATTTGTAATTTTACAAGGTGTTATGCAAAAGAAGAGGATGGGCATTTAATTTGATGGTTGTTCCAAACTCTCTATCCTTGTTTCTATGATCACGACTCACCAACTCATCATCCAACCACTATTTGTAAGAATTCAAAACAATTTTGCTTTAAAGTTGATAGAGAGAATGATTGATCAACGGTTTTTGAAGTTTTTAAAATTTGGATCGATTTCAAATATTAAGAAAAAATTTAAGAAAATAAAAGTTTCAATGATTATAAGTTCGTTTGAAACAAATGTATTTATTGTTAGTAGGGGCCCTAGAGCCAATTATATGATGATTAACTAGGGACCTTTTGCATCATATTCTATCATTAATAAAGACATGTTCGATTATTATACTTTATATTTGTGTCAAATAACTAAGTATAATAATGTCCTTGGGTAGTAGGTTCTTATCTACATCATATTGATTGGTTGAATCGATAGTGAGATGACGTAGAGAACACTACACTAAACCATTCCTAGTCAAGCATTAATATTCAAGGACAATATTAATGCATGGAAACTAGCATGTAAGTCAATTAATGACTTGAGCTCACAAACCATGGATATATGATATCAAGTTGACACATGAGTATACATTAGAGAATGTGTACTGAATTAACCCGCCATGAGAAAGTTTCATAGATTATCATATAGTGTCATAAACTTTCTCATGTGACTATTAGTATAAATAATCCTTAGACCTGAAGTCACTACGGTTCCCTACATAAGGAGTTATGTACCTTGGTGTCGTCAAACGTCACTCATAATAGGGTAGACTATAAAGGCGATCACTAAGTATGTAATGAATTATGTGGAGGGATGTGAGTGATGTAGATGAGATCTATCGCTCCCATATGACGGGAGTGATATCTGTAGGCCCCTTGATCAAGTAGGACTACTAAAATGCATGGTCATGCTCAAATGAGTCAATATGAGATATTGAACTTATTTGTTTGAGTGAGTCTACTCGGGGATCAAGAAACACAAAGATTGATCGAGGATGACACGGTCTATGCCTCATTGGTCAATCTAGATATCAAGGATGGAAGGACAAGGTCATACATTGTCATAGTCATGAAGGTTAAGTCGGATCTCGACTTTCTCGTCACTTGGGTAGCAATGATGCATTACTAGATATCTCTCATTGCTTATGTGTCTAAAATGGTTTAGACACATTGCCAACGTTACGAGAACCTATTAGGTCACACACTAAAGACACGGTGCTTCAGAGATTAATTGATCTTAGTTTGGCTAAGATTTGATCCGAATTGGATTAATTGAGTTAGACTCAAGTGAATCTAATTGAATTATGGGATTGAGATCTAATTTGAGTTTGACTCATTTAAATTAGACTCAACTACATTTGAATAAGATATTAATTCATTAAAATGTTTAATAAATTAATAATAGAGGAAGATGAAAAGTTTCTCTTCATTGGATGAAGAGAAGTTGAAGAGTCACATGACAAAATGTACTCTAAGTGGGTTTTTATTAGCATTAATGGAGGGAAGCTAAAGAGGCAAAAACTCTTCATATTCATGGAATGAGTATAAAAGAGTTTTTCTTGTCATTTGGATGAGGAACTTGTCATTCTTCCTTCCCTTCCTTCTCTTGGCCAAAATCCCTCTTCTCCCTCTCCTTCTTGCTTTGTGAATCTCCTCTTGTGGCTAACAGCACAAAGGTAATTCTTCTCCGAAGCTTGAGAGATCGTGTTTGTGTGGATACGCATAGAGGTACATATACTTGAACATGCAAGAGATCTAGCATACTTCGGACAAGCGGGATAAGCGAAGGGCACACGCCAAAGGTATACTTATACGATAGAATTTTGTAAATTAACTTTGTATGGGTCTTCTTTCGCATGGATAGCTCGTGAGATTTATTATTTCCGCTGCGATTTTTGAATATTTTTGCCTATAAATCCCTACATTTATATCATTTTAAATTTTTTTTGAACTTTATGAAATTTTTATTGAATTTCTGAATTTGATATAGATTTACAGTTCAGAAAGTTGAATGAACGGTCGACACATTTTGATAAGTCGAGTATATTAAGACAAGAAATTTTAGAACTTACACTTTCAACTTGATTTTGTTGAAATAAACTTTAGATGTCATTTAGATCCATGTAACGGATTCAGAACATAATTTTGGTATAAAATTCATGATTTGATTTGGATAGACTTCATGAATTGGAATTACTTAGTGCAATCTTGGATAAAATTTAAGTTAGAAATCTTAATTTGTTTTCTCGTTGATAAAATTTAAGTTAGAAATTAATGCACTTTATGTAGGGTTTAATCTCATCATAGTTCAAGAGTATATATATTCTTGTCACATGGTATTCCTTTAGATTTAAACATCTGCCAACAGCTACACCCATTGACTTACCAAGAAATTTGTAAATAAAAAGCATCTCTGGGCCAATAGGTTGAGTCTTATCAACATTTCAAGGGCATTTGCGATGTCTGATTTTTTACTTTATCGGCAAAATAATATGATCAGAAATAAGATGTTATTTTAACTAGATAAACATAATATATTGACCCCTCATCTCTTGTTTTATTATAAATATTATTCTTTAATCTCCTTGAGAACCGTCCAAATGGATATATCTATCTATACTACATAGAACCAGCCAGTCGTGCCTCTTAAGGTAAATGAACTACTAGATATTCCATTGAATGAAACAAGTTAGGTAGGAATATGTGCTCAAGTTTACATAGTATTAAAGATATTTATGTTTCTAGTTGAAGCATTTCCACTGTCATAATAACCCTCAATGTTAAATATCTAAAAAATAGACTCAATTCTTTAAGTATTTGTCAAATATTATTAGGAAGTAGATCATAGAAAGCTATTGGAATAAATCTTTGCATGAATACATGATAGTTATGACTCTTCATTCTAAATATTTTTAATTTGTTCATATCCACACATCAAGCCATATTCGAGGCATACTCATCTAGGAATTTGATTTCTTTGAACCAACTATAAAACTTTCTTACTTTCTTTGTCTATTGTAAAATAAACTTTTGGAAATTTATTGATTGTTTCATTCTAATATAACTACTAATTCTTTCAATTCTTCATTTAATTTTGCTGTATCTTTAATTTTTCCAAGAACATTTATCACAGTATTGAAGATATTATTGGAAATTTTTTTCTCAACATGTATCATATCTGAATCATGTTGAATGAGCAGATACTTCTAATATAACTGCTCTCAAAATATGCTTCTTTGTTTCTAACCACATTTGCACACCCTGACAATGTATTTATTTAAATCATCAGAACCCGTTTGAGTTACTTGTACAAATCCATAGTTGTCTATTTTCTCAAGTATTTTCTTTCCTGACTTGATTAGGAGTGGAAGTTTTTTGACCACTGCATTCTTTATGAACTCTTTTTTATTTTACCTGAAAGAGTGCTCTTTTGGTAAATATTTATGATGATTATCAAACTAAGATATCTTCCACTGTATTATAATGAAAATGCATAAACTATTTTATGCAATGTGGACATGTTAATTTTCCAACGATGCTCGATTCTAACAACATTGTGTATGCTAGAAAATCACTAATCGTCCATAATAAAGTGTAAGTACCCCAGGTTGGTTTCGAGGTGGCAATCGATTTAAGTTAGGTCCTGGTATTTTTAATCTCTGTGTCTAAGTATACAGGAACTTAGGAGCATAGGAAGTCGATCAGAAGACGTAGCGGCCGAGAAGGATGACATGGAAAGGGAGCCGACTAGCTTGGTGCATCCGAGGGACACGGAGCTCTACGGAAGAGTATGTCGGTGGAGCGAGAAAGATGTGTGTGGCGTCTGAGGGACGAGAAGCCAGGAGGAAGGACGTTCGAGGGGCGAAAGGGCGGAGTCGGGTTCGGGTGAGCCTAACTCCAGTTGGCTAGAAATCACCCAAGAAGATCGGAAGTAAGGCTGGAGAGTGGTTAGCGGTTGCTGACCAAAGCAACCCTTGTTAGGCAGCTATGAGCATACGGGTGCATGGGCTCTAGGGCGCTTGAGCACTAGGTGCCCAGAGCACTAGCGCTTGAGCACTAGCGCCTGAGCACTCGGGCGCCCCTGTGTTATCAGGCTCCTGAGAGGCTATGTTTAGTCATTTGCGAACGTTGCGCGTTGGATAAGAGTTAAGCAATGTGTCAGGTGCCAAAGAGCACTTGGGCGCCCTATAAGTGTCACGTCAACAAATGGATAACTTTGACCGTGACTATAAATAGGCCCCTAGAGCTCTGTTTCTAAACATCCATCAACTGCAAACAACTCAGTTATTAGTTTTCTTCTGTCTTGTGCTTCAACATCTGTAAAAGGCTTCTCCCTGAAGGAGATTTTGATAGTGAGCTTCAGTCGTCTTGGATTAACAATCACCTAGGTTGCAAACAAGTAAATCTCTGTGTCTTAGCATTTATTAGTTTTATTTGTTTATGTTTGTTTTAACTGATTTTTGCAACTAATCTGTATTCTTTGTGAGACCGCACAAAAGATTATTTTTTTTATTTTTATAGCAGTAATTCACCCCCTCTTGCCGGTCCACCTCGATCCGACAAGTGGTATCAGAGCCAGGACACCGCAGAAGGACTAATCGCCAATTGCAGCAATTTTAAAGAATGGTTGGACCAAGGATCTACTCGCCGAAGTTTGAGGGGGAGATCGGAGCATAGGAAAGAAAAATGAAGGTATTTTTTACTACTGATTATGATTTATTATTAACAATGAAAAATAGTTTTTCAACTCCAAAACACAGCGAAGGAAAAATCAAGGAACCTGACTCCTAGAACAAAAAGGGGTAAGCTAACGCAATAGCAAACGGAAAAGCCGAATTTCATTTGCTGACCATCCTCCCCGAACAAGATGTTAATCGGATCGGGAAGTACAACTCAGCAAAGGAACTTTGGGATAAGTTCTTGGAATTGCATGAAGGCACCTTGGAGGCAAAACTGACGCGACGAGACATCCTACGAAGCTAGCTTACCAACCTCCAAATGGAAGATGGACAGTCAGTTGCTCAACTGCACACCAAGGTAAGGGAACTAATCATGAGCCTTGAGAATCTCGGAGAAAAGGTATCAAGTCGCAACGCTCAACGGTACACACTAAATGCTTTCCCGAGAACCCTAGATTGAATCTCAATGATCGACGCATACTTTATTTCAAAAGATCTTGAGGTAAGTACTCTAGAACAAGTATTTTCGGTTTTAGAGCTTCATGAATCTCAGTGTGTAGGGAAGAACAGGAAAATGGATAACGTCGCTCTAAACGCGAGAAGAAACCAGGTAGTGGAGAAGTCGTCAACAAACAACAAAAATACGACAGAGATGGTAAAAAATCTTATTTTTGAAAGGGCTAATAAATATTCTAAGTCTCAAGGTAAAAGACGATATTCGAAGAAGCATACAGTCCGATGCTATAACTGTAAAGAGGAGGGTCATCTAAAAGACTATTGTCCCAAACTAAAAAACCAGCTAAAGAAGAAGAAGGTGCTGAAAGCCACCTGGGATGAGACCTCGCCCGATGAATCAGAAGCCGAAGAATATGCTGGACTTGCGTTGATGGCAAATCATCAAGAGGAAACACACTGAAGAAGGGGGAGCTACGTTTGAGGAAAGTAGCGACGAAGGGGGAGTCCCTCTTTTTGAAAGTGACCCGGTAAGTGAGGTATGTTTCCTCCATCACGATCAACTATATTATGGTATAAAAGCAATGCTTAAAGCTAACCTAAAATTAGAAAAAGAAAATCAAAAGTTAAAAATGAAATTGACTAATATATGTTCTTCTGATGGTTCTGATAAGCTAAAAAATGATATTGTTAATTTGAGAAATTTAGTTGAAAAATTAGAATTTGATATTACATGTTTATGACAAAAGAAAAATAATTATCCTGATAATCTAAACTAGTATATTAAAAATCACAGGGGTCAAATTATAAAAATTCTCAAATCAGATGTCCCATCTAACTTTTTAATAACCCCTGTTGGTAAAAACTTATATTGGGTTCTAAATATATTTTAAAATGTTGATTTTCTTTTGAATAAATTAATTCTAGCAATAAATGCATTATCTTGTTAATTATTTTTTGGATAACTACTTGTAGGAAAATTAGTGTAATATTTTTTTGTGGTGTTCTATCTACAAAAATATTTTTGAATGTTTTTTCTCTTTAGAATTTATTATGATTTTCCATTCGAAATCAATATTTTAAATGTTGAAAATACTTTAAAACTAATCTCATCGAATTTGAATTTTCTGGATCTATTCTAAAATCTTAAGAATTTTTTTTAAATTGCCAAACTAAAATTCAAAATTGATTTTCAAAAATGTTAGAAAAACTTTGACAATTTTAAATTCTTTAAAAAATTCTAATTTTTGGAAACTATTTATCATGTTAAAAATATTTTTCCCTTAATATTTTAAGTTTTTGAAGTGATCAAATGGGGAGAAGTAGTGTTAAGTTAAGAGATCGGCTGTAAATTCATTTTTTTAGTGCATACACTGTTATAGATTTATTCATGTTTTTTTATATTTGTTTACTCTAACTTAACTCGGGTTGATGCACATCAAAAAGGTGGAGATTTTAAGTACCCCAGGTTGGTTTTGATGTGGTCAACCGATTTAAGTTAGGTCTTGGTGTTTTTAATTCTTGTGTCTAAGTGTACAGGAACTTATGAGCGTAGGAAGTTGAGAGGAAGACGCAGCTGTCGAGAAGGATGGCACGAAAAGGGAGTCGATGGGCTCGGTGCATCCGAGGGACGTGGAGCTCTGCAGAGTACGTCGGTGGAGCGAGAAGGACGTGCGCAGCGTCCGAGGGACGAGAAGCCGGGAGAAAGGACGCTCGAGGGGCAAAAGGGCGGAGTCGGGGTTCGGGTGAGCTTAACTCTGGTTGGTCAGAAATCACCCAAAAAGATTGGAAGTAAGGTTGAAGAGTGGTCAGCGGTTGCTGACCAAAGTAGCCCCTGTTGAGCGCCCGTGAGCATACGGGTGCCTGGGCTATCGAGCGCCAGAGCACTAGGCGCCCGAGCACTCGGGCGCCCTTGTGCTATCAGACGCCTGAGAGGCTGTGTTTAGCCGTTTGCGAACGTTGCGTGTTGGATAAGAGTTAAGTCACGTGTCAAGCGCCCAAGAGCACTCGGGTGCCCTATAAGTGCCACGTCAGCAAACGGATAACTTTAATCGGGGCTATAAATAGACCCCTAGAGCTCAGTTTCCAAACATTCATCAACTGCAAACAACTCAGTTATTAGTTTTCTTCTATCTTGTGCTTCAACATCTGTATAAGGCTTCTTTGCCAAAAGGAGATTTTAATAGTGAGCTTCAGTCGTCTTGGATTAGCAACTACTTAGGTTGCAACCAAGTAAATCTCCGTGTCTTAGCCTTTTATTAGTTTTATTTGTTTATGTTTGTTTTAACTGATTTTTGTAACAAATTTGTATTATTTATGAGACCGCACAAAAGATTATTTTTTTAATTTTTATAGTGGCAATTCACCCCCCTCTTGCCGGTCCACCTCGATCCGACATAAAGTAGCATGCAAGGTGAAATTAGTTTTACTTGCAATATCATAAGTTTTTGACTTTATATTCTATAATTTATTCAACTCGACAATTAGAGGTTTCAAAAAAAATCTATCTTCTCCTTTGGATTCTTTAGCCTTAGAATAAATACAGTAAGGAACATATATTCATTTTACATGCACATTCATGACGGTAAGTTATATAGTGTTAATATGACTAAGATGAATATTGTTATCCAAACCAAATAGCTAAAATCTATCTGTTGAAAGTCCTAATCTTATATTACGTGGTTCTATTGCAAAAGAGGAAATATTGTATCGAAATATTTCTATTTAGGAGAGTCAGAAGGATGCCACATTATATATCTTTCGTATACATGTTCATGATGTTTTCTCATATGACTTGCTGTTGCGGTAGATGTATTTAAGTGTTGAAGTCTAGTAATTAACATGAAGTAATGCATAACTTTCTATGACAACGTTTTGTTTTTCTTTGCTGATATGTGACTATGTTGCTTATTGATAACTAGCATTTTAACATATTATTTTAGCTAGATTTTTTATCCTCTCATGTGCTTAAATATGCATTTATATCATATTTTACATGCATGATTTATTTTTGAGCTCATTATAATTTTTCCTAATTTTTGGTATTATTTCATGATTTTATAGGAAATTCAAGAAGAACCATGACACGAGCTGAGCCGGACCAATTGGACCCGTTGCTAGAGTTGAGGAGAGCACAGTTCAAGTGAAGCTCAAGTCAATCCAATGAAGACACTCAACTTATCAAATCAATTTGACTCACTTAAAAGCAAACCAATTCAGGTCATCTATTCTCAACCCAATCCATCAAAGAAGAAGGCCCAACTTATCCAATTTGAAGCCCAATTTCAATTCATAATCCAATGATTCTTTTCCTCTTAATGGATCTGAATCTCACTCCACCCAAAACCCAAAAAGAAACCCTTCCCTTTCTTCCCTCACGCCATGGCACAAGGGAAGGGAGGGGGAACCCGACGCCGCAACCTTCTTCCCTTTCCTCTTCTCCTTCGGCCGGCGGCTATCTCCTCTCCTTCACCGCTGCCGGCCGGACTATCATCCACCCTCTCCATCTCTTCTCCTCCATCTGACGGACGCCATCTTCATCCCTTGACCCGACGCCATCACCCCTCCGCCTGCGGCCACCCATTCTTCTCCATCGAGCTCTGGCCTCCTCCTCTTCGGGTTAGAAGTGGAGGAGCCGAAGCCTTCCCTTCCTCTCTTCCTTCATCCCAATCCGGCGGCCATCTTCTTCGCCTTCACTCTCCTCTTCGGGTTAGAAGAGGAGAACCTCGCTTCCTCACCGCCTATTCATCTCCAACTCTCCTCGTCGGGTTAGAAGAGGAGAGCTCTGCATTTCCTCCTTCATCCAATCTCCGGCAGCCCGCTCTCCACCACAACCCCTCTTCTCTTCGGGCTAGAAGACAAGAGGTCCTTCATCCGTGTTCTGGCAGCCCGCTTCCGAAGTCATCTATCGTCATCTATCGTCATCCGTGTTCTCCTCAAGTAGGCTTCATCCCAGCTTCTTCTCATACCTCAGATGTGTTGTGTGTGCCCTTCATGCTCCATTGGTGTATTCTTTCGTAGCTCCACATTCCTTGTATGCACCAAGTCTGTCGATCTCTTCCCATGTCATCTTTCTCGTTTGTTATGTCTTCCGTTTGACTTCTTGTGTTCTTAAATTCCTATACACTTAGGCATAAGACATTAATACACACAGGATTTAATTTAACTTGGTTGATCACATCAAAACTAATTCGGGGTACTTACAATTTCCCGGTCACCTGTATAGATATTGACGTGGCTGCAACTTTTATCCGTAAGATAACGTTAGCAAAACTCTTCGTCGCCCATAGACCCTTCGATCGCCTAGGCAGGGGTCAAACTTCATCTTGACCATCTTGTTTGGATTGCTGATGACATCGTCTCTCGGTCGTCTGGAACCTGCTCCGGTTGCCCATACGCTTAGTCACCTTGTCCTAGCTACAGTTGCCTGAAACCTCTGAAATTCCTTCGTCGAAAGTTATCACCAGCCAATCGCCTCCGAATTTCATTGGAACCCTCGAACATGCTTCCCTACAGTTGTTATACGTAACGAATATGATATACAATGTGAAGTTACTCGCACTTACTTGACTAGATTTGACAAGTCTAGTTCGATTTTGCCAAGCAATCAACTTCCAGCTGATTCCACACACTTGGACTTTTTTGCCAAGCAATCAGTTCCAGCTAATTTCACACACATGGACTTGATTCACCTAGGCTCCTGTTAGGAATTTGTCTATTAAGCTTTAATCACTTGGATTTTCACCTAGTCTCAAGCTATGAATTTGTCTGTCAAACCTTAATCATTTGGACTTGATTCACCTAGCATCCAGCTAGGAATTTGTCTATCAAATATTAATCATTTGGACTTGATTTACCTAGCTTCTAGTTAGAAATTTTATTGCTTGGTCTTTAACCAAGACTTTAGCTCAAGCCTGATTCTCAATTAGGACTTAGATGTCAAGATCTATTAGGACTTAGTCACTGTCTGGTTCACAACCAGGATTTTAATGTCTATTAAGTATCCTGCACTTGTAAACTTGACACAACTGGTTAGATCACAGCTAACGTAACTTTAGGGGGTGCTTGGTATATATTCGACAATGAGAATGATAATGGATTTTGATTGAGGGGTTTATGGATTTAGTGATAACCTAGTGGAGGTTGGGTTATAAAATCAATGGTATCATATCTATATTTTGATTCCGATTCCCGTATACCAAGTATCATAAATGGGAATAAAATAGATTTCATTACCATTCCCGCCTTCTAAACCCGCTTACCAAGCGCCCCCTTAATTTTAGTCATATATCAAAATCTTGGATTAATTGTTGTGCGCCCAACACCAACAACAAGGTTATATGTTAACATAATGGAAATACAAACATAAAAGAGAATCAACATTTACCACAACTGCTAACACATTGTTTAATACGATTCAACAACTTCACAAGCTCCTACTCCACGACATATGATCCATCGACGAATCACTCTCGAAAAACCTCTATATTTTCTCCTCTCAGTCATAGAGAGGGAGAAATCTCTTATAATGTACAGAGAATACAATGATTATAAGGAAGAAGACTATAGGGTTAAGTCTTCTAATGGTGTTTGACCAACACTATTTCACGCGTGTTTAAATCTCCAACCGATCCTCCATTGCTACAAATGGTGTCTGGCACCTACTGCTCCATTGCGATTTGAACATTTATTGTGCAAAATGGTTCATAAATGTTTTCCATGTGGCCATCAATTGGATGAAAACTTTTATAGCAATCGATTGATCCCATTAGTCGGTTGCCTGGTTGACTCAATTACTAATGGAACTATTTTGCTTGCTGGCTCCTACCCAGTCAACTGCTCTACTAGTTGAGTACTAAAATACTATCAACATTC
This sequence comes from Boesenbergia rotunda, assembly GCA_024364735.1. Classification (NCBI taxonomy): domain Eukaryota; kingdom Viridiplantae; phylum Streptophyta; class Magnoliopsida; order Zingiberales; family Zingiberaceae; genus Boesenbergia; species Boesenbergia rotunda. The sequence continues at coordinate 76,810 of JAGFNQ010000861.1, forward strand.
TCCAATATCAATTGATTGTCAAACCCCAACTATGACCTCCTAAGGTTGAATCCGCCTAAGTTAAGTTCAAACCTCGTCCCCCATAGGTTCAAGTCATTTAACCCTCACAACTAACTAGAGACTTACCCTTGTGCTTGATCTTGCCTTGAAGTCCTTCTTCAAGTCTCATATCCTTAAATGCACCCAAACGCATAGCTTCTTTATGTGACATCCATTGTCCTTGCTGCCGATGCTAAACATCTTGCAGTCCCTTAGTTTGTATCCTACAACCTTCTCTGATCTTAACCAACTTTGAGTCGTCGAGCCGCTAACCTGACCATGCCAGGTTAATGCGGAGCTACACTAGCACCACATTAGTGTTCCTCATCCTACACTCCCTTGTCATCCTTCTCTGATCTCTTCAAACCTCCAAGCCACTGAATGTGTCACCTTGGCCACACCAAGCAATGATATCTCCAAGCTGCACGTGTGTGTATTCCCTACACATCAAACACACATATCAAAATATAAAAGTAAATCCTAACTTAAATTTTTTATCCAAATATCACGACCCAAGGTCACGCTGGACCACTTGGGACATAATTGCACCAAGAGAAATAGTTTGAGGTCAAGCAGTTGTTGAGCAGTGTTTGTCAACTAGACAATTGATTGGTGAGTTGACTTTGTTGTTGATTGTTGACTTGTTGCTAGAAAACAAAAGGTTTCTATTCATCAAATGTTGTGACTGCCTAATTGATTGATTTTAAAATTTTAATTTGAAATGACCCAACATAACCGTGTGACTTTGGCTAAGGTTTGTGGTAGAGGATAAGAGTTGATTGGAACCTTATGATGAAAAGGTCGACACAGTCATCTAAAGATTCCATCATAAAGCTATCTAGTACAATTGAGAAAAAGTTAACTAAAGACATAGTCATCAAAAGACCAAGCTGAAGGATTATCTAGAGGAGTTAATTGGAAGGCATTAATTTGATTGGACTAATGGCACAAATCACAATAGTCGATTGATGTCATATTAGAATCAACTAGTTGTGAAATGGTCTTGTGAATGGCTAACTAATCAGGATAATTGAGTTGACTAATGATTTGCATACTTGCTCTATATAGCTAGCAAGCCCCATTTTGCCCGGACAAAAGAGATGACCATGACTACTACTCATTCCTATACGTCCATCGATATTGTTCTACTGTTATGAGTGATTCAATAAATCAACACAAAGAGTTAAGTCAGTCAGGTTTAATTACTTTTACTTTGCAGCTTCTCTCTCGTACTTTATTCTAAAACTTGTAAAAGAGACTTAATTTTGTACGAGGTTTGTTTACTCTGGAAAGAGGCATTCTCCAAAGTTTTGATTGACTATTCTCCAATGTAACTTCTCGTGAACTTATCAATCAATAATCAAAACTTAATTAATTCTTAAACATTTGTAGCCCTTCGGATCAATTGAATCATAAGAAAATTAAATCTGATCAATATTCTCCACTTATCTCTGCAACTTATACAAGAAAAAAACAACATTTTTACTCTACGAGTTTCATATATTTTCCCTTCAATACTTCTTGATAAAAAGTATTGTTGTATCTGAGAGATTGACCACACACGAATCGAAGAATGAGTTCAGGGTGATAAATGAGCATTAATGTTCCCCAAATGCTGAACTTCATTCAATGATGCGTATACAGATTCTGCACAGTGTAGAAGCCCATGCATTTATGAGCTTCAAATAATCAAATCTGGTACATTAATGCCAGCATCCACCTTAGTTAAGGAAGAGGAAGATTTAGCATCCGGAGGTACAGATATATAATTTACTATTTTAACAATCGAAAACAAAATTTTAATTAGAAGTTTATCAGTTCAACTATTTATTTTATCAAGCAAATATGCAGCAGCAAAATGAACTGTTGAAGCTATGGAAAGTTGACATGAAGAAGGATGAACCTTATAAATATGAAGATCTCAGCGTGTCAAACCTGTTGAGCATTTGGGCAAAAGATGTTTATTTACCAGACTTGAAATCGATCTTAGGACACACAAAGGCTGTAAAGGGTCAAATTGGATGCTTATTTCTAGAAAATAGCTCAGGTCAAGAGGAAATCAATTACTATCCAGCAGGTGCAACATGGTGATGAGGTTCTCTCTAGTGACTCTGATATACTCAAGACCTTGGTCTGTCGTAGGCGATTTTAAACCAATAGGGCTAGAAATACCATTGTTAAACTTATACCTAAAGTGCCTGCAAACAGACTGAAATGTGTGAAAAGAAGATATCAGATGTAATGGTGATCGAGTTTTCTCTGTTAAGTCGGTTTCCTTCAGTGCCAATGAAGTGAAAACTTTTACTCGGTTAGCTCTGAACAAAAAGTTAACACCATTGGTACCACCATGTGCCCTTTGTGCACAAATGAAGAGGAATCATCCTGTGTCCACCTTTACCATTGTGGAGATATTGCTAGATACGACATATCTGGCTTGCCTGTGCAGAATCTGAAGAAATGGTCCTTCAACGCATACTGCTCATATAAGGGAACAAAATTGATTGCGAGATTGCTCTGGCAATTTGGCAGGCTATATGGATTCTCAGGTCTGATAGAAACAGTCAAGTGTTTGCCGATCATGATCATGAATTGAGTTATTGCCAACCTGGATAGAGAGGAAGGTGAATATCCCACAACGTATCAGTCAACTATAACCAAGAAACACTTGTTCTTGGTTGATTTCATGAATAAGTAAAAAACCACCCAAAAGCCAATATTACAAGTCTCTCGTCTCACTTGGTGCACTTAAACTCCAGGTGGTCTTCTTTTGTTTACCAGGAGTCTTGCTTTTAGCACTTAAACTACTAGCAATCTCGGCTAGCCAAAATTAACTGACTTGACTAGCCACTCAATCTGACTGACCCAATCAGTTAGCGCAACTCGCCACCAACCTAGTCTTGTTAGTCTACTGATCGTGTTGCTTGATTAGCTCGCCACTTGCCTAAACCTTGACCGACCTATCTTCCTCTCGAGCTATGATTCACCCAACTTGACCAACCTTCTCAGCTGAATTGAGTTGCTCGCCTAATGACCCATTCGATTCGCCTATCATATCTAGCCCACCTAGCTTGCATGGCAAACTATGGGCCATTGGCTTGCTAGCCTAAATGACGTGTTTGGCATGACTAGTTTGATCAACCTTACCTATCTCACTAGTTTGTCTTTCTTGACCAATTTGACCAACCAATCCAATTGGCACATCCAGTGTACCTTCCCTAATCATCCACGAAGCCCGACCGACCCAATTGTCATAATCGATCACTTAGCTAACCATTAGTGACCAAAATCAGAGTGACTGACTAAATCAGTCGCTAAATTCTTTTAACGACTGATTAGTGACGGTTGCAGTATAGACCAAGCAATCCACCCAATGCAGTCAACCTATCCTGCTCGCCCAATTGATTAGCTCATCGATCCCAACTGGCTTGCTCAACCTTCATTCATAATTTTTTTTTCCAAGTGAAATGCATTGAGTAGATTGAGTTATTCCTTGAAATAGATTGTTCTTACTCAAATTAGCCATCCAAATATTAAAATTGGAGCAATATGAGAATAAATCATTCTTATTCCATCTCATTCAATTCCATTCTTATGTATCAAATGCACTCTACTAGTTCAAACTGATTGGCCTAAAATTTTAAAAAGAATACTTATTTAGCTGCTCATACAAATCTAGGATCACAATTTAAAAAAAAAACAACAACAACAAAAGGCAAGATTTAGATAACTTTATAAAAGATAGCAGACCTCGAGTCGCCTGAGTGGCCATCCTTTTTCCATTTTTAATATCGACTTGCCTTGTTTTCCCCTCTTTAATAAATCTGGAGGGAAAATAAAATTAAAGATAAAGTAAAAGAAAACAAAAAAAGAAAAAGGAACCCAAAATAAAAAAAACAACCAAAAAGTAAGGCAAACCGGGATCCCTATTGGATTGTTAGCTTTATGTTCGTGTGCGCATGTGGAATTATGGGCACAAAAACTAAAGAAAAAAATGTGCTGACATGCAAATACAACAAGGGTTTCAAAGTTCTCTGTACTGTGCCTTTTCTTTCAACCTTTTAGCTTTCTTTGGACGATCAAAATGAGAGCAATTCATTTCCAGATACCAAAATAAAGAAGGGGGAAATCATATATAAATAAGTAAAGGCGACATGACACTGCACTACTGTAATAAGTTTAACCTGAATGCTCTTGTTCCCTTTTAGTTAAAATAAATAACATTCTGGTTGTTATTCAAGTTTTATATATTTTCCTCCATAAAACTATTCATCCGTCTGTATTTTTAGTGATTTTCAGATTTTATTCAGCTGAATAGGTACTATACCTCTGCTATGATGCATGTACGGCACGAAAACAAGGGATAAAACAGTCATAAACCTAAAAATTAAGAACAATTTGAGTACGCTGCCTAAATAACAAATTAGATATGAAACAACAATCTAAATTAAGTATAAAAATAAAGCTAATAAATTACTTAATGTGGTTGATCTTGTCTGAAATTGGTGAGAGTTGGACCACCGGTGAGTTATCGCTGAGGTTGACCAAGTCGTCATAACCAAGATGAAGAAGAGAGTGAATTGTCTTTTAGGTTGACCAAATCACTTGACTTCAATGAAAAGCCAAGAACATGGAGCTAGAAATGCAAGAAAGTCTTTGGTCAATGATGTCTGCAAGGTTACTAGATGACAAGAGAAGAGAAATAGAATGTTAGATGGACGGTCGGGGCAGCCATGACTCATCCACTCTGACGCTCAAATCAGTTATTGACAAGCAATATGTAAAAGATAAACAATACCATATTAATAGAAATAGATGTGTGCACATGTGTCTCTATACCTTGGTTCGCAGGTGCGGAACTTTTTATAATACAAAAGAGTGAGATGTTACCTCCACGGCTATCAATAGAGATGGTGTGCTTTTGATAGGATGTCATGTCCTGGTAAAGAGGATTTTCCATCATCATATCAAGGGTCACGCCACTCATGTCTTACACTATAAGAGACCATGGAACCGTACAACATCAATCATGTTGCTCCCCATGCCATATCGGTCCACATACTATTGAGCAGCTGGATATCTGGGCTGGGAAGGGATGTTGGTATGGAGTGAAAGTGAGTCGAAGCATCCGAATGATAGAGTCGATTGCAATCGAGTCACACAGAGAGACTGGCCCGAAAGCGAACAATGAGGGCCTCAAGTCCATAGGGCTCCGGGATGTGGAGAATGGTAAGATCTACGGTGGAGGCAGTAGGAGAGGAGAGGAGGTAGCCTGTGGCTGAGGCAGTAAAGGAGGAGAGTGGCGGGAGGCGGCTGGGGAGGAGATCCGGCAGTCTAACTGGTCGGCGAAGATCATGGCGACTACGACAACCCCCGAGGCATTGGGGGCTGCTGCGGAGAAGGAGGCGAAGCTAGAGAAGATGTTGGTTGTAGAGGAGTGTAGGATCTTAGAGAGCGACAGAGGAGGGGGGGAGGGGTGAATAGCGCTCTTGGCTTTTTCGAAAATCGATCGATAAGAGTTAATATGCAGCAAAAAGAAAAATAATAAACACGGCTATCACTTTTCTTTTACTTGGTTCAAAGATTGTGATGACTCCTACTCTAAGCTTGGTAATCGTTGATCACTTATTGTGGACAATCGCTATCAGTTCGAAATTATTTCAAAAGTATGAAAGTGAAAATACAATTGCAAACTTAAATATACCGACAACTAGGAGTTTGTAGCTTTAGCGTTGTTGTCGAAGCGTTGCAGTGTCGTAGAGTAGTTTCTAGCACAGCACACAAGAGCAAAAGTCTTATATAACTGTTGTCAAGCCTCCGGTCGAAAATGCCTTATATAGGTTATCCCAAGGGCCTAAATGGCCATACGGGTGCCTCCAACCTAGTGAGGTAGCAATGGCTCGTCGAAACTTGATCCCTCAAGTTTATCCCTTCCCAGGCACTTAAGCCTTCCCAAGCACTTGGGATGTGACATGGGTCGACCACTCTGTGTGCGCCAACTCAGCCGAACCTGGCTGGGTTTACTGAGTCTCAAGCGCCTGTATCACACCCTAGCGCCCAAGACTCCGGGCGCCCGAGACCTTATGGACACCTACCTCTTGGGAGCCTGAACTCCATTCAAGCGCCTAAAGTATGTTTTCTAGCCTCCAACTTGGTCTTTTTCTATACCCACAAACTTAGCACAGACATAATATATAGAATGTAAATGAGTCTAACAGCTTAGGCAGTCCAGTCATAACCTTAAGGTTTTGATCGAAATCCTAGGTCAGAGCAACGCCTACTATTTCCTTAACGGGGAACGCGTCCTCACTTACTCCTCTCAGCAAAGTTTTAACTTTTCCCAACCTCCGGTTGGATTTTTGCTCAACATCCGATCTTCCCTCAACCCATCTCGACTCCTGTCCATTGTCCTCGATCAACTAAGACTTCTACCCAATCCTCCAGACCAGGATTTCATGTCCAACCCTCGGCCAGATTATAGTGCCGAATCCACACGACCAGGACTTTTTTGCCCAATCTACATGACCAGGACTTAGTGGCCAACCCTTGGCTAGGTCTTAGTGCTCAATCCTCAAAACTAGGTCTTCGTTGCCCAACCAACACAGCCAAGACTTAGTGCCTAATCCTCCAAATCAGGACTTAGTGCATAGATCAACTAGGACTTTCCTACACACGCAAAACAACATGCTAGATCATAAGTAGTACTTAAGTTTGAACCCTTTATCAATATCAAAACAAGGTTCGATTAATGCTTCCGGTACCAACAAGGAGAAAAGTGCCAGTCGAAGGAAGAGGACAAGGAGCTTGATGGCAATGGATTTGCCGACATGGGAGGGCACTGGCATTAAAGGGTTGTTCACTGCAACAAGAAGGGATGGCAGGGGACATGCGTGTGCCAAGGGGAGAGCAAGTGGACGACAACGACAAGAGGATCCTGTCGGTGTGCCCAACGTTATCCCATTGGTGGCAGAAGTAGAAACGAAGGGATAAGAGGTGACCCTATGAGGAAGGGGTACGATCAAGTGGCGACGACTGGACACGTCAATGGAGAAGAAGGTGGTGGCATGCACTTGTTAACGGAGATCATAGTTAGTAGGTAGAGAGGAGGAGAGGGAGGTGTCGGCGTCGTGAGGCATCACCATGAGGAGAAAAGATAAAGGGGCGTCTCCGGTCTTAGCGAGAAGTGTTGGTGCAATCTTCATTAGGTCAGGGTTGACCTAGTTTGACTAGGCTCAAGTGAGCTTGAGTTTTCATATATGACAATGATGTTTGAAGATTGTGTGAGTCAAGTGGGTCAAGGGTGACTAGAGATTTGACTGGGAAAAGTCCTAGTGGGACTAAACATACCTAGTGGGACTAGGTGAAGTCCAGGTGAATTGGGGAGATCACACGCTGGCATGGAAAAGTCCTAGCGGGACTAGGCACACCTAGTGGGACTAGGTGAAATCCAAGTGGATTGGGGAGATCGTACATTGGCACGGGAAAAGTCCTAGTGGAACTAGGTGAAGTCCAGGTGAATCGGAGAGATCGCACGCTGGCACGGGAAAAGTCCTAGTGGGACTAGATGAAGTCCAGGTGGATCAGGGAGATCGCACGCTGGCACGGAAAAAGTCCTAGTAGGACTAGGCACACTTAGTGGGACTAAGTGAAGTCCATGTGGATCGGGGAGATCGCACGTTGGCAAGGTGGAAGTCTACCGAGAGACTAGACCTAACTCGAGGGTTAGACAAACCTGGTTGGGAACTAGGTTAAGTCCTAGTTGAGTTCTAGGCAAGGGAAAATCCAAGTCGGTCAAAGTATTGATCGGATACTTGGCGAGTAAGTCCTAACAGGTCACGGTTGACCAAGGTTAGGCAAGGAAACCCTAGACTTGTGCACACAAGTTAGGGTCGAGGTCAATCGATTGAGTAATCGATTGATGTTAGTTTCTTGAAACATAAGTCTTCTTAATCGATTGAGAGATCGATTAAGGAGGGAATGAATCGATTGGGAGAATTGGGTTGCGAGAACAGAAACAGTCTAAATTGATTGGGCAATCGATTCAACCTCCTCTTAATCGATTGAGAGGATGGTAATCGATTGGTCAATCGATTACAGTAGAATTACGCGAGGCACAGAATGGTACTGAATCGATTCAATAATCGATTAAGATCGTCTTAATCGATTGGCTAGTCGATTAAACTTCAAAAAATAGCTGTTGAACGGATAAGTCTAACTTGATAATCGATTAGATGATCGATTAAGGGAACCCTAGGTCACGGGTATATAGGGTTTTCACGCAAGTTGAAGCGGCACTTCTTCCGCACTTCTTCTCCTTCCATCGCTATTTCAAGAGAAGTTTTAGAGCTTGGTGCTGCTGTATCTCCAAGGTTCTAGAGGTGATTCCAAGCTAGAAGAAAGCAAGAAAAGAGAAGAGAGCTTATTTGTTTAAATCTTGTAAGATTTCCATTGTATTTGCATTTTCTTGAGTGTTTCTTCTTGGAAGCTTATAAGAGGTTTCTCTACCTCAAGAAGAGATTTTTCATAGTGTATGAGAGAGTGAGGAAGAGCGGATCCTTGGATTAGTCACCTCAAGGAGGTGGATACCAAGTAAATCGAGGTATTAGCATTGCTCAAATCTTCCGCAGCGACAAATCTTCATTGAGCAAAGATCCGAGCTAATAACTCCCCCTCTAGCTCGCCCACCGGTCCTAACAAGAAGGAGAGGGAGGAGGCACGATTAGCGATGAAGGCGACTGGTGGCTGGGGGTTCAATTGTGTGGACAGCGTGAGGTGTGAGGGAGAGGAAGCAACGTCTGTCGCATGTCGTGAGTGGGAGAAAGAAATGGAGATCTTCTTCCCTTTCCTTAGGCGAAGGAAACCCTAAGAGAGAGAGAGAGAGAGAGAGAGAGAGAGGTGCCCTCCTCTCCACATGGCTCAATCTCTAACCCACATCATTACTGTTATATTTGAGAGATATCCTAAGACAATCGTCTTAGATATTGTATTATTTATTAGATAAATAAATTCATTATTTGATTGTGCATTCTCTATGTATATGATATTGATCTTAAATTCAATTAATGAAGTTCACAATACGATGGATAGTTTGAGAGAAATTGTGATTGGATCACAATTAGTGAAAATCTCTACATGTGTAATTGTATACATATTGAAATATTTCTTAGTCGATGAATATGAGATTGAACATCATCATTCCATAAAACAAGCATATGTTATGCTTCCTGATTTAACCAAGCAATTGGTCCTCACTGGCTGAAGACATTGGGCTGTTAAGAGTTAATATATGAATGTTGGTTAAAGATAACTCATTCATTGGATGTGACTTGCCGTGAGACTTCATGTGGTTCTGTACATGTCGATGAAAATCGCATTGCGGCTCAAGTATAAGTTTCTTTGACTTGAGGTATTCAAGTCATCTTGGTCATTGAGACTTATACTTTGATATCTTAAGCAAGCATCTCCTCGAAGGTGTAGCCCCGGGATAATTGGGTATAAGTTGAGATTCCCGAAGGTCTTTGAATAACTCATAGAGGATTCACCACTGCTTTTATAAGGAGACGTATAACCTATGGACTCTTGTCAGGATTATTACACATAAGTCTTTGGCCAAATCATTACACGTCAAGAGGATGATCTTCTTGGACACATGTTTAAGTAATTTGAATTCGCGAGATAAGGAATTACTACTCAGGTTAGGTGCAACATAGTCAACCTAGTGGGGGCTGACACATAGACCAAGTCTTGAACCAAGTGGTATAAAATGAGTCAAAGAAATAGACGCATGAATAACTATAACTGTTGAAAGGTTCAGAAGTAGTTCTAGAATTAACTATGATTTTTCGATTAATTAGGGATCATGATGTACTATTAGGTGTCCACTTATAATCAATTCAAAATTAAAGGTTAATTATGAATGATCAACATAAACGGAAACCTATTGGGTCACACACACTACAAGTATATTTGAAAGACTTAAAACAAGTTTGTGTAAGTATCTCGAGATAGTTTTATTGAGGTTAACCAAGTTAAGTTAGGTCTTGTTAGGTTTTGCTGCCTTATGTCTAAGTGTATTGGAACTTAGGAGCATAAGAAGTCGAGTGTAAGACGCGGCGAGGAGAAAAAGTGCACGGGAAGGGAGCCAACAAGCTCAGTGTATCCGAGGGACGAAAAGCTGTCGAAGAATACACCGGTGGAGTGAGTAGGATGGCGTAATGTCTAAGGGACGAGAAGCTGGAGAGGAAGACTACTTGAGAAGAAGGTCAGAAGTTCGGTTCGAGTGAGCTCAACTTTAGACCATCAGAAATCACCTTAAAATGCCAAAAGGATGGTTAATCGAAGGTTGACCAGTGTTGGGGTGTCCGGATCTATAGGGCACCTAGAGATGGTGGCACCCGTATGAACATGGACACTTGGAATCTTGAGCACCCAAGCTGTCTAGGGTGCCTGAAGTTGATACGGTCGCTCAAGATCGTCTGAGTTATCTAGAAAGAGTCATTTTCACTATCGTTGCAACGCGGATAAGAGTTAATCCAACTCAGGTACCCCCATTGAACACATGTGCCTGGGATGTGCCACGTCAACAATGGATAAGCTTTTTAGACTCTATAAATAGAGCCTTCAACTCAAAATTAAATATCAATCAATTGTATTAGCTTTCTAATTCTGTGCTAAACATTGTGCTTTCAATTGCTTGTAAGAGGTTACTCCGCCTACTTTAAAGGAGTCATTTACTGGAGTTTTCAACGTCTTAGATTAGCAACCACCCAGGTTGTAAATTAAGTAAATTTGGAGTCCCTTCTTACTTGCCCATTTGCATGTTACTTATGTTCAATTAATAGTGTGAAAGCAAGAGATTGTGTTATATTTCTTATCAGGGCTATTCACACCCTCTAGTTGGCCAGACACGACTCCATAGTTTGAGAATTGGATTCTTTAATTGCGCGAGACTAAGTCTGATAGAACTAGATAAGGAGTAAATATGGAAGATATTTGTTGGATGGAAGTAATGATAGGGCACGCCTATTGTAGCAAGTTATATTCATTATGATTTAATAATAAACCAAAAATGATTTGATTTAGTCATGAACCAAGTGTTGGAACTTGGATGGCTAGAGAGAGGGGGTGAATATAGTCAGACACTTCAATTTTAGTACTTATCGAAATTTCTGCGACTCAAAGGTTTAGTAGCACAGCGGAAGCAATAAAGTAGAGTATGTAGTAAACTAAACCCTAAGTTAATCACAAGAACAAGAACGCTAACAAGAGAATTTACAAGGTTCAGGGATAACTTGCCCCTACTCCTTGGCGTGCCCGTAAGGTGGGCGATCCCTTGATCGTCGGCAGATCAAGCCCCGGAAAAACCGGATAATAAGCAACCTCCTTCTCGGTGGAGTGACCTCTCCACAGCGTTTCAACAAGGATAAAGTTTTAAGCACAATGAAACAAAAGAAGGATCTTACAGAGCACTTAGGACAGCAAGAACTCAGACAAACTTCTCCCGAGCTCCACTCAGCGCAGATCTCACGCAAGAATCCCCTTCTTCGTGTCTTCTCGCTGATGGACTCACCAAGCTTTCTGACTCTTCTTCCCAATGCTCAAGTAACAGATGGTTGCTTCAAAGATCGCAGTTGCTTGCTCAAGATGATGGAACAATAGATCGCACAAGCAAAAGTGTGGAGAATTGATCGCGCGTCTGCAGTATAACAATTAGAGTAAGAGTTGTGGAGACTTGTTCGCCACCAAGCGCTTAAGTCTCTTCCACTCAGCTCCAAGTCACCACCTCACTGCAGCGTCCAGCTGCTCACCTGCAACACCCAGCTACCATTGAGCTCTTCCTGGACTCCCTGAGCTTCCCTCAGCCAAGCTCCAGTCAGCAGCTCCAGCCGTTGCAACCTGAGATGGCAAATGGACAAACCTGCTCCAAGGAAAGGCCTCCATTGACTCTCCTTGAGTGTTTGAATTCATCTGTGTCACCTGCAATCTTAATCAGAGCATTAGCACAACAAATCATACAGAGAATCATGTATCAGAGATTAAGCGCAGAGATAGCAGTTGTGTTCAGACACGATCAGAGCGTCTGACAGCACAATTTGAATTAAAGTAATCGATCACCGGACCGATCAGAGAGCCTCCTGATCGGTCACCAGACCGATCAGGGTGGGTTCAGACCGATCGGGCTCTATCATGATCGGTCCCCAACGCTCAATCAGAAATCGTGATTTCTCTGGGACTCTCCTGGACCGATCACCAGACCAATCCCAGGTTGTGGATCGATCACCAGACCGATCCACCCCTTTGTCGGGCGATTTCTGAGCTTCGCAGTCCAACCCTCCTGATCGGTCACCAGACCGATCAGGCCAAGCTCAGACCGATCAGGCTCCGTCCTGATCGATCATAGTGAGGAACTCGCGATGCTTGATCGTTCACCAGAATGGTCCGAACAGTGTTCCTGATCGGTCACCAAACCGATCAGGAGCAGATCAGTAAGGTTCCCAAAAACCTACTAGATGCTCCCTGATCGGTCACCGGACCGATCAGGAGCAGAGCAGCAGGGGAACTCAACCCACTTGTGGGCTCCCTGATCGGTCACCAGACCGATCAGGAGCTGAGCAGTGAGTGAAACACATACTCCCTGATCGGTCACCAGACCAATGAGTCATCGCTGGATCGGTCACCAGACCGATCCATGAAGGAGCACCGTGCCAACCTCCCTGATCGGTCGCCAGACCGATCCAGGAGCTCCAACCTAGCCCTTCAAGCTAGGGTTTCACCCAACCTAGCCCTCCAAGCTAGGACCTGATCCTCCAAGCCAGGATTTCATCCAACCTAGCCCTCCAAGCTAGGACCTGGCCCTCCAAGCCGGGATTTCATCAACCTAGCCCTCCAGGCTAGGACTTTTCACTTAACCCTCCAAGTTGGGACTTTTCACCTAACCCTCCAAGTTAGGACTTTTCACCTAGCCCTCCAAGCTAGGACTTTTCACCCAACCCTCCAAGTTAGGATTTTTCCACACCTAGCCCTCCAAGATAGGATTTTTCACACCTAACCCTCCAGGTTAGGACTTTTCCACACTTAGCCCTCCAAGCTAGGATTTTCTCACACCTAACCCTCCAGGTTAGGACTTTTCCACACCTAGCCCTCCAGGTTAGGATTTTTCACACCTAACCCTCCAAGTTAGGACTTTTCATCAAACCTAGTCCCACTAGGTATGCCTAGTCCACGACCAGGACTTAATCATAATTATAATCATCAACCTAAACTAAAATCGATGTTAACACCAAAACAACAATCAGGGTCAGACTGCATCAACACCAAGATGGTTTGAATTTGAATCAAACTTAATGGTAATGGATTGGGTTGTAGTTGGGCTATTAGGTTTGGGAGATGACTTGTTCCTAAGTCATTGAAGAGGTGTATAAATATACTGTAGGATCGATGCACATGAAAGAGGGGGTAAGGGGGGGTGAATCACATGTATTTTAAAACTTTCTTTTTCAATTTTTTTTTAAAATAAGTGCGTAGCGGAAACAAATTAAACCAAGTGTTGGGTTTGCAATGTTGCAAATAAAATTTCATATGGAAAACACATTGGAAAGATTATGAGTTTATAAAGGAAAGATATCTCCATTAGAATGAAGACTTTTAGGTAAAACTCAAAAATAAAATTATGAGGGCTTAGGCCCAACATGGACAATATCTTATGATTATAGAGATATCTAAATTTCTTCAGTCCTAACAATTGGTATCAAAGCCTAGACTGCTAGAATGTCTAACCGTCGACTGTGCACCAGAGCTATGATCTAATCGAGTTATGTGAGTAGAATACTGACCTTGAAAAAAGGAAATATAGGCTCCCATGTCCAGATTAAGAGAACCAGACATCAGTCAAAGAAGTTCTAGTTGCGGCAAAACAAAGAAGGCATAGTAGGTTGGTTGGACTGAGAGGTAGAAAGACCTGGTGGGCTAACGATAAGACATAAAATGGATAGAGTTTCTGCTTAAGGAGAGATCTTATGGTCCATCGTTTGAGGGGAGTATTATTGGGTTTGCAAGGTTGCAAATAAAGTCTCACATTAAAAACACATGGGAAAGATCATAATCTTATAAGAGAAAGATATCTCCATTGGTATAAGAACTTTTAGGTAATGCCTAAAAATAAAACCATGAGTGCTTAGGCCCAAAGTGGACAATATCTTATCATTGTAGAGATATATAAATTCCTTCGGCCCTAACATGGATGACCAGATGTTTGGCAGGTAAGTTAGGTAAGCAACTAGTGGAAAGACCCAATGAGGATGAGTCCCAGTGGGACTATAGGCACTGGTCCTACTTAAATGCATTTTGAAAATCTAAGTTAAGACCAAGATTAGATCCTAGTTGTGTTAGACAAAATCTAATTCATAATTTTATTTCATGTGTTAACTCTGTTTTGTAGTTATTTTTACTATTTGGACCAACATGTTTTTGCAAAAGTTAAATGTAAAAAATCAACCTCGGATGACCAATTCTCGAGGACTCTCAGGTGATTGGAGGCACCTCAACTGAGGTACTAGGGCGCCTCGGATAGCTGGAGGCGCCCAGAGGAGATAAACTTCAAGGATGAAGTTTCGCTAACTGGAGGCGCCTCGAAGCTGATTGAAGTCACCTCGGAACTGATTGGAGGTGCATTGGAGTTGATGGAGGCGCCTTTAAGTGGATAAAAGTTGATGTTTACTAATCGGATCAGTGCCATTAGAGGCGCCTTGGGTTGATGGAGGCTCCTCTAATGACCTATATAAGGAGGTCTTGGCCAGCAACTTCAAATCACTTTTCTTCGAGCTTCTTCGATTATTTTGTTGTGTCGTCTTTTTGCCACTGCTGTGCTGCGACTCTGCTAGACCTGACTACTACAGTCAGAACAACACCAATACACGAGCTTAACACCACTACTACAGTCAAGCAGTAGATAAAGTTTTAATTTTATCTCTTAAAGGATAATATCTTATCCTTTAATCAGATCCAATGGATGTTGTTTTATCCCATCCAAGATCAACCGTCCAGATTACATCCATAGATCAACGACCAAGAGAAAATTCATCAACAATCCAGATTTATTCTCTTAGGCTATAAATAGGCTTAGAGTTTTAGCTTTAGAAATCAATTATTCACTTGCAAAATCTCTTAAGTCTAGTGCACTGTTGTTATAAGGCTTCTCCGCCATTAGGAGATTTTTATTGAGCGACGTCCACTACCTTGGAAGCAACGTTCTTAGTTGCGACCAAGGTTTTTTTAAAAGACAAGTGCCTTCCATTTAATTTTTTTTACCGTCTATTCACCCCCTTTAGCTGGTCCAACCCGATCCAACAAATGGTATCAAAGCCAAGGTCATTGCAGAAGGACTAACCGCCGACTGCAGCAATTTCGAGAAAATAGTTGGAGTTGTAATCTATCCGCCGAAGTTTGAGGGGGAGTTCGCGATGTGGAAGCGCTGAATGCAGGTATTTTTTAAAATTGATATTGAACTGCTACTAATTATGAAAAATGACTTTTCAATTCCTAATGACAATAATGATAAGGATAAAGAAATAGAGTCATGGACCAAGAAGGAGCAAGCAGATTTTGTAGCAAACGGCTAAGCGGAATTTCATCTGCTAGCCATGCTTCCCGCGCAAGAAGTCAACTGAAATCAGGAATTATAATTCGGCAAAAGAGCTCTGGGAGAAATTCCTGGAAATGTATGAAGTACCTCAGAGGCAAAACAGGCGCGACGAGACCTTCTTCGAAACCAACTAACAAACCTCCAAATGGAGGATGGAGAATCAGTTGCGCATCTACATGCCAAGGTAAAAGAACTAATCACAGATCTTGAGAACCTCGGAGAAAAGGTAACAAGTCACGATGCTCAAAGGTACATCTTAAATGCATTTTCGAGAACCCTGGAATGGACCTCGATAATTGATGCATATTTCATTTTAAAAGATTTAGCGGTAAGTACATTAGAACAATTATTTTCTACTTTGGAGCTTCACGAATATCGTTTTGTAGAAAAGAATAAGAAAGCAGACATCGTCGCATTGAACACAAGGAAGATCCAACTTGACGGGGAATCCGCGACCGACAACGAAACAACAAAAATGGTAAGTAAGTTTTTTTAAAGCTAACAAATTTTCAAGAACGCAGAAAAGAAGACGACCCCCAAAGAAGTAAATAATCAGATGTTACAACTGTAAAGAGGAGGGACACCTGAAGGGCCAGTGTCCTAAACTCAAAAATTAGCCTTAGAAGAAAAAGGCACTGAAGGCCACCTGGGATGAGTCCTCATCAGAAGAGTCGGAAGGTCAAGAATACGCGGGACTTGTGCTGATGACAAATTTTCAAAAAGGGAGCATTGATGAAGGGGAGAGACGTCAGAAGAAAGTGACCATGAAGGAAGAACCTCGCTTTTCGAAAGCGACCCGGTAAGTGAGGTTTGTTTTCTTCCTCATGATCAGTTTTATACAGGAGTTAAAGCCTTGCTCAAATCTAATTGTAGATTAGAAAAAGAAAATTTGAAATTAAAAAATGAATTGGCACTTACATCCTCTTCTAAAATTTTAAAAAATGATAATTTAAAAAACTTAGTGCAATAATTAAAACTTGATATTGCATATTTACGCCAAAAGAAAAATAACTTTCCTGATAATTTAAATTGGCATTTTAAAAACCATAAGGGTCAATTTAAAAAACTGCCCAAAAGTTATATTCCACCTAAGTTTTTAATTAATCTTGTAGATAGGAACTTATTTTAGGTTCCTAAATTTGTTTTAAACTGATAAGTTTTCTATTATTTATGTGCGGAATTTTTTTTTACAAAAATTATGTCTTTTTTATGCACAATTATGTTGTCTATCTACTGCGAATTTTTCAACATTTTTCGAATATTTTTCATTTTTATGATTTTCCATTTGAAATTTGAAATTAAAATTTTAAAAATAGATAAATAATTTATTTTCATAGATCCAATTTTTCATGATTCAGATATAGTGAAAATAACTCATTGTAATTTTTTGAAGCATTTTTTTCTTCCCTAATTATGTTTCCCCATTTTTTGATGTGATCAAAGGGGGAGAAATAGGGTTAAGTTAAGGGGTAGACTTTTAATTTACTCTAAATTTAAATTTTTTTGAACTTACACTGTTTACATTATTATGCATATTTTTTTTTATTTTGTTTACCCTAACTTAACTCGAATTGATCCACATCAAAAAGGGGGGAGATTGTATGTACCCCTGGTTGATTTTGATGTGATCAACCGATTTAAGTTAGGTCCTAGTGTGTTTAATCTCTCTGCTAAGTGTGCAGGAGCTTAGGTACGGAGGAAGTCGAGTGTAAGTCGTAGCAGACGAGAAGGATTGTGCGGGGAAGTGAGCCGACGAGCTCGGTACAATCCGAGGGACGCGGAAGCTGTGGAAGAGTACACCGGTGGATTGAGAAAAACGTACGCGATGCCCGAGGGACGAGAAGCCGGGAAGAAGCATGCTCGAGGGGCGAAAGGCCGGAGTCGGGTTCGGGTGAGCCTAACTACGGTTGGCCGGAAATCACCCAAAAGACGAAGAATCAAAAGACTGGTCAGTTTGACCATGTCAAACTAGGCGCCTGAAAAAAGGGAGATTTATTTGTTGCTAAGAGGACTCAAACCCGAAACCTCAGGCAACACATATCTCTATGCTTACCATTTGGGATAGCAAGCGAAGTCAATGAGTTGTTGCCGATGTTACCACTTAGAGATCACAATAGCCAAGTCTCAAGCAGAAGATAAAGTTTTAATTTTATCTCTTAAAGGATAATACTTTATCCTTTAATCAGATCCAATGGATGCAGTTTTATCCCATTCAAGATCAACCGTCCAAATTACATCCATGGATCAACGATCAAGAGAAAATTTATCAACAATCAACAATCCAAATTTATTCTCTTAGGCTATAAATAGGCTTAGAGTTTTAGCTTTAGAAATCAATTATTTACTTGCAAAATCTCTTAAGTCTAGTGCGCTGTTGTTATAAGGCTTCTCCGCCATAAGGAGATTTTTATTAAGCGTCCACTGCCTTGGAAGCAACATTCTTAGTTGCGACCAAGTTTTTTTTTAAACACGAGTGCCTTCCATTTTATTTTTTTTACTGTCTATTCACCCCCCTTAAACGGTTCAACCCGATCCAACAATTTCTACTGTGATCCCTCTTATTTGCTGACTGTGATCACTTTCTATCATCCTCTTGTGATCTCACTGCCTTTCCCCTTTGATTCTTTTCCTGATCCACTAGTTTTTATAAATTCACAACCACTGATTTGGTCTGAACACTGAAGTCTAATTTGTAGGTTAGTACTTGGTCATAATCCCTGTGGATTCGATCTTTGTGACAGGGTCCCGACTAGGTTATGGCCTCTAGTTGTGATCCTTCTGAAAGTAGGTGATGATTAGGGTTGGCATGCCTAGTGTAGTACCAAAAGTTCACATCAGTTATATAAGATGGTTTACCTACACAAGTCAATATTGAGGTCAATAATCCAAACATAGATCGAGTGTTTGCTAGCATAAATACGAAATCGAAATTCTAGAATTGTTTTCTCTTACTGGTACTCTGCCTGCTACTGCCTTCTTGTTGCCTTTCCTGCCTTTCTAACTACTGTCTCTTCTGTCTATCTAACTGGTGTCTCTACTGCCTTATACATTCGGATCTCTACTATATTTTTCGGTTGGATTTCTACTGTCTCTCTCTAATTTCTCGCTTTCATCACACTCTGCCTTTCTACTATGATCCCTCTAATTTGCTGACTGTGATTGTTGGTGTAATTAACCCAAGTTTGATCGGATAGATCATGGATTTTGATGTGTGTGTCAATATGATTAAGTTAGGTTTTCATATTGATTTGATGTATGTGTTTGAGTCTTGCAGGACTTGGTGAACCACACATGAGAAACAATGAACATCCGAGGGACGAGAGCCGAAGGAAGAGGACTTCAAAAGGCGAGCCAAGGAAGTAGACTTCAAAGGCATACGTGAAGGATGGCATAGAGACAAGCCATGGGCTTGTGTGCGCATCTGAGGGACGAGAGCCGAAGGAAGAGAACTTCAAGGGGCAAGCTAAGGAAGTGGACTTCAAGGCATACGTGAAGAATGGACTCCGGAGAGGTTGTGAGTGAGTTTGTAAGCTGGGTAGTCAACTAGCAAGGGAAACAGTCAATTGGCAGAGTTGAGAAGAAACTCACAGAAAGATCAGTCGACTGGTCTGGTTACTAGTTGACTGATCTAATCAAAATTGAGCATTTAGGCTAGCCGTTGGTTGGACACCAGTCGACTGGTCTTGGTAGCAGTCGACTGGTGTCGGGGTCGAGCTATTTTGTTAACAACTCTCTCCTCTATTTAAGAGGAAGCCTTGGGCTTCTAAGTGCCCAAAGCTTTCAAAGTCTACTTTCTTCCTCATACTCTTAGTCTCATCTTGTAAAAGATGAAGAAATCATCTTGTGAGGGTTTCTCCACCTTCAAGCTTGATTGAAAAGGAGAAGTGCATAGTGGAGCTTGATTGTGTGGGTGGGGATCATTGGATTAGTCACCTCAAGGAGGTAGAGATCATGTAAATCATGTTTTTAAAGGGCATTCGATGGATTTCATGATTCATTTCGAACCCAAAAGATCAACAAGACTGAACATGATATGATGCAAGCTAGAAGAAAATTTTATTATGCAAAGAAAAGCATAACACAACTAACCAATAGCACAACATATATACATCCCCCGACATAGCCTTAAAGTTTTCAATGTCTCAAAGATAGCAAAAAATCTAACCAGAGAAGGCTTTAAGTGAGAGGAGTTACCAAGTGATGTGAGGTACTAAAGATATCCCTCTATTTGGTTTTCACATTCCTCCACATCTTTGAATCCTCCTAAAAGTGCTTGTTTTAGGTCATTAGATTGACCCCTTAATAGTATCTTCTAAATCTCGCTCTTGCCGGAGTAAGATACTTCCGGACTTTTATTCCAATTACCCATATTATTGAGAGAACTACTATCATGGGATCAATGTTTTGAAGCATAATTGTCCCCATCTTTGTCACTTTGAGAGTACTACCTAGAGGTCAAAGATGATTCAGTCGTAGGATCCAATCCTAATCTCTACATAAATCTGCACATCTAATAAAAGAGAATACCTCCTACATGCATGAGAGATAAAAAAGAACTAGAGTTATATTAAGTTTAACAGAGCATGTACCAAAAATTGAATCACATCCAACAAAATTAATTATAGATACCTCTATGAAATTTTCTAGGAGGTCACTAGAGATAGTAACCTTACATTGTTGAAAGGTACCTGAAGATCTGAACAAGGGAATGTGACTTCCTCACAATCAGGTATAGGCTCTAGCTCTAGCTCAAGAGGTGGTGGCACACTAGGAGGTGATTCTTGAGATTTTGCTTCCATAGCACAAGTCTCTACACTTTTATCCTCAACCATTTCAACTCCTTCAACTTCCAAAGTGTCAAATGGTTGTGTGATGAAAAGAGGTGATTCTCGAAATGCTTTTTCTGTAGCACATATCCCTATACTTTTATCCCCCGACCCACATCAACATCATCATAAGTGGTTAAGAGTCACTCACATCAATATCATCCACAAAACTATCGACATCAATATATGCCCCTTGTGTAATTTCATCAACAATCAAGCATGAACTACCGACAATATCATCGAGGGCTAAAATAAGAACATTGACAAGAGTGGGTGGAAATGCATTAAAAGTTTTGTCCATATCTGAAGTGTCATCAACTATATCATTGCCATGCAAAGCAGTAAGAGAGGTCTTGGAGAACTGCAGAATCAAAGGTAATATCATCATCAATTTACTGTAATGTCTAGAGAAACCTAACCCCTTATTGCACCGTGAGCTCTTCAAAATATTGTACTGTGGTCTTTATCTGATTTGGAGTGAGAGTTTCTAAGTCTTGGATTTCTTCCTAGAAAGTCGACTCAATGTGTTGAGATTGATGTGGTCCATCTACTGTTAAATCATCTCAAAATTTTGGCGTACTCTGAAATGCTAGAACAGGTTGCACGACACCTTACATGTTTCTATAATCAAATTGTTGATGACCCACCCAATCTTGATGGTATCGCTGAGGTAGGTTAGGCATATATTGTTGTGTATTTCCTTACTCAAATCCTGAATGATCCATCTAATCATAATCATATGTACTTGAAAATGTTTTATGCATAACTTGTTATTGTCAAAATTTTTCATTCACTTCAAATTCGGCTGTAATAAATTGCTTCATCTTCTTCTCCAAATTCAACTTTTATGGTTGTTGTTGAGACAGTGAATACTGGAGTTCCATAGGTACTACACTAACTTGTTGAAAGATATAGTGTAAACAAGTAGGATTAGATGGGCTACCACAAACTCTACAAGCGTACTCTTCTTGATCAATACAAGAATTATAAGTTTCATTGAAGCCTCTAAATTGTCAAAAATATAGATCCATGGTTGAATCTAAAATAGTTTTCTTAAAATAAAACTATGTTAAAACAGACACAAGCAAATGCAAAAATAAATACTTGATTTGTGTATACCGCAAGTACACGGTAGTGTTGTTAAGTAATGCAAAAATTATATTCACAAGAATTGATGACTAAATACTAGCTTATAAATCAAACTTGAGTGTCCAGACCAAATCAGTGGTTGTGGGTTTCAAAAGCGAGGAACCCTAGCGGATCAAGAAAAGAATCAGAGGAAAAAGGCAATGAGATCACAAGAGGAAGGTAGAAAGTGATCACAGTTAGCAAATCAGAGGAATTATAGTAGAAAGGCAGAGTGTGATCAAAATGAAAAATTAGAGAGAGATAGTAGAAATCCAACCAGGAAAGATAGTAGAGATCCGGATGGATAGAGTAGTAGAGACGGTAGTCAGATAGATAAAAGGGACAACAGTCAGAAAGGTAGGAAATGCAGCAAGAAGACAGTAGTAGGGCAGAAAACCAATAAAAGAGAACAATCTAGAATTTCGATTTCACATGTATGCTAGCAAACACTTGATCTATGTTTGGATTATTGACCTCAATATTGAGTTGTGTAGGTAGACCATCCTATGCAACCGATGTGAAATTTCGGTACTACACTGGCATACCAACCCTAATAATCACCTACTTTTGGAAGGATCACAACTAGATGTCATAATCTAGTGGCGACCCTATCACAAGATCCCATGATATCCAATTAACCCTCTTCTTACTGTATGACAATGAATTATATTTGATCCATTAAACTCTATGATAGTCAAGGGTTCCTCGCGGCATATCGTGTTGTTTTGTGTCTGATGCTCCGCATCTCAATTTTCTAAGGATCGGAAGATAGGGTTCACCTTTTGATCCATTCCCAAATCCTCATGTGATTCAAATCTCGTGCTTTTGGCACTGAGATCGTGTTAACAGGGTAAATCCGGACCACAATTCAATGCATCAAAGAAACAATAAAACCAAACATACATAAATCATGAAAATAATATTTACATCACATAAAAACTACTCCCTAATCATATAATCCATAGATTACCCCATAAATCCGGGTCCATAACATCATCGAGATAACAAAAATCCAACGGCAATTTACCAAAGGGCGTACCCAAATATTGGTATTTACCAAAAGGCGTACTATGGTTTCATTGTTACCAAATAACGCACTTATTTTAGTGAACTTCCTCTTATACCCCTCCTGCCAAAGTACTGCATGTCATTTTCATTCTCTTTCTCTTTTTCAATAACGAATTTCGAGACATTTAAAAATATTTTTTCAAACTTTTTATTTTAAAATAATATATTATGGAATCGGATAAAAAACGTACGATAAAAATCGAAAAAATATTTCAATTAAAAAAATATCTCAATTAATAATTTAATATTTTTTAAAAATATAAATAAATAATTTTTTTATATTTGATTAATATAAATTAATATATTTAATAATATTATTAAATATATTAATATATAAAAAACTTAAAAAAAAAGTTGAAGTTTTTTTTTTGATTTCAAATAGCGTGGGCCTGAAATAAAATATTTCAAGCCTAGCGTGGGCATGAAATATTTTATTTCAGGACCAGCGAGGGCCTGGAATATTTTATTTCAGGCCCAGCGAGGGCCTGAAATATTTTATTTCAGGCCCAGCGTGGGCCTGAAATAACTCAGGGCCTGAAATCTTACGTCGAATTGAAATCATGTGTTATGATAGGTTTTTTTACGTAGGTCTAAAACTTAAAGAAAGATCTCTTTAAATTTTTGAAATCACAATAAAATTATTGAGAAAGACTACCTACAAGAGGAATTCTAATTAATATAAAATAAGGATTATATTAAAAATGAACATATATCGATTTTTTAATAAAAAAGTCAAAATTATTTATTATATTAATTTAAATATTATATATTATATTAATATATTTAATTTTTATAAGTTTTGATAGGAGGGCCTGAAGTCATCTGACTTCAGGCCCTCCTTGGGCCTGAAGCATCTGACTTCAAGCCCTGCGTAAATAATTAATTTAATCAAAATAATTAATTATAAAAAAACTTCTAATGATTATTTTTAGTGTCCAAACTTCTAATAATTATAAATTATGTTGCAATAGGAGTTTTCTAGGTCTATCAGTGGGTTTCGCTCAAAACCCACTGATATTTTTTTAGAAATCCAGATATGAGAGGTCTATCAGTGGGTTTTGCTCAAAACCCACTGATGGAACTAAACTACACCTATTGCTTTGGGAAAAATAAAAATTTGAGGTTTGGACACCTAAAATATTTTCTCCAACCTCAACCCTAACTTTTGATAATGGTATTTCAGAAATTCAGATATGAGAAGTCCATCAGTGGGTTTTGTTCAAAACCCACTGATGGAACTAAACTACACATATTGCTTTGGGAAAAATAATAATTTGAGGTTTGGACACCTAAAATACATTCTCCTAACTCTACCCTAACTATTGATAATGTTTTTTCAGAAATACAGATATGGGTGGTCCATCAGTGGGTTTTGCTCAAAATCCAGTGATGGAAGAACTAAACTACACCTATTACTTTGGGAAAATTAATAATTTAATAATTTTTAAAAATATAAATAAATAATTTTTTATATTTGATTAATATAAATTAATATATTTAATAATATTATTAAATATATTAATATATAAAAAACTTTAAAAAAAGTTGAAGTTTTTTTTTTATTTCAAACAGCGAGGGCCTGAAATATTTTATTTCAGGCCCAACGTGGGCCTGAAATAACTCAGGGCCTGAAATCTTGCGTCGAATTGAAATCATGTGTTATGATAGGTTTTTTTACGTAGGTCTAAAACTTAAAGAAACATCTCTTTATATTTTTAAAATCACAATAAAAATTATTGAGAAAGACTACCTACGAGAGGAATTCTAATTAATATAAAATAAGGATTATATTAAAAATGAACATATATCGATTTTTTGAATAAAAAAGTCAAAATTATTTATTAGTTTTTTATATATTAATATATTTAATAATATTATTAAATATATTAATTTATATTAATCAAATATAAAAAATTATTTGTTTATATTTTTAAAAATTATTAAATTATTAATTTTCCCAAAGTAATAGGTGTAGTTTAGTTCTTCCATCAGTGGGTTTTGAGCAAAACCCACTGATGGACCACCCATATCTGTATTTCTGAAAAAACATTATCAATAGTTAGGGTAGAGTTAGGAGAATGTATTTTAGGTGTCCAAACCTCAAATTATTATTTTTCCCAAAGCAATAGGTGTAGTTTAGTTCCATCAGTGGGTTTTGAGCAAAACCCACTGATGGACTTCCCATATCTGAATTTCTGAAATACCATTATCAAAAGTTAGGGTTGTGGTTGGAGAAAATATTTTAGGTGTCCAAACCTCAAATTTTTATTTTTCCCAAAGCAATAGGTGTAGTTTAGTTCCATCAGTGGGTTTTGAGCAAAACCCACTGATGGACCTCTCATATCTGGATTTCTAAAAAAATATCAGTGGGTTTTGAGCGAAACCCACTGATAGACATAGAAAACTCCTATTGCAACATAATTTATAATCATTAGAAGTTTGAACACTAAAAATAATCATTAGAAGTTTTTTTATAATTAATTATTTTGATTAAATTAATTATTTACGCAAGGCCTGAAATCAGATGCTTCAGGCCCAAGGAGGGCCTGAAGTCATCTGACTTCAGGCCCTCCTATCAAAACTTATAAAAATTAAATATATTAATATAATATATAATATTTAAATTAATATAATAAATAATTTTGACTTTTTTATTCAAAAAATCGATATATGTTCATTTTTAATATAATCCTTATTTTATATTAATTAGAATTCCTCTCGTAGGTAGTCTTTCTCAATAATTTTTATTGTGATTTCAAAAATTTAAAGAGATCTTTCTTTAAGTTTTAGACCTACGTAAAAAAACCTATCATAACACATGATTTCAATTCGACGCAAGATTTCAGACCCTGAGTTATTTCAGGCCCACGCTATTTAAAATCAAAAAAAACTTCAACTTTTTTTAAAGTTTTTTATATATTAATATATTTAATAATATTATTAAATATATTAATTTATATTAATCAAATATAAAAAAAATTATTTATTTATATTTTTAAAAAATATTAAATTATTAATTGAGATATTTTTTTTAATTGAAATATTTTTTCGATTTTTATCGTACGTTTTTTATCCGATTCCATAATATATTATTTTAAAATAAAAAGTCTGAAAAAATATTTTTAAATGTATCGAAATTCGTTATTGAAAAAGAGAAAGAGAAAGAGAATGAAAATGACAAGTAGTACTTTGGCAGGAGGGGTATAAGAGGAAGTTCACTAAAATAAGTGCGTTATTTGGTAACAATGAAATCATGGTACGCCTTTTGATAAATACCAATATTTGAGTACGCCCTTTGGTAAATTGCCGAAAATCCAATACAAATCCAAAAAAACAAAGACAAGGAAGAAAAGTTTAGGATTGCTCGTCGAATCTTCCTCCTAGCCGCTCCTGATC
The DNA here is from genome assembly GCA_024364735.1 of Boesenbergia rotunda. Lineage (NCBI taxonomy): Eukaryota > Viridiplantae > Streptophyta > Magnoliopsida > Zingiberales > Zingiberaceae > Boesenbergia > Boesenbergia rotunda. The sequence continues at coordinate 102,904 of JAGFNQ010000861.1, forward strand.
TCTCCTAAAAGCATAGATGGATCCAAAACACCTTTAGCTTGTCCTCTAGACCCCTCTCGGGGTCCTTGGGTGGCTCCAAATCGAGATGTCCAACCCTAAGGGACGGATCCCCATTTATAGTGCTGAAAAATGAATACTTGAACGGATATGAACTCCACTAGAGCGGCAATTTTAACCTATGTTCCGTTTTCCATTTTCTCTGACAAGAAGTTGTATCATTTGTCAAAAAATATTTGGTACCAGACCGATATTTGTCAACTTCTCTCCGTTCGACATTTTTGTACAGTAGAAGATCACCGTTCGTCGAAAATAAATTGCACCGTTCGCCGATCGTCGCCTTTGGTTCGAATGAAGGTCATTTTCTTTGAGAAGCACAAGCCCTGTTCAAAGTGGTCTTTGTTTCGAATGCACGTGAGATTGTAGTCCAATCGGAACCAGAGTAATATGGAAAAGAACCCACTCAAGCTACGTAATTTTAATAATTTCAAAATCACCTACGCGATTTAGATAAATCACACAATCAAGTACGCGATTTGAGAAATTATTGAAAATGAAAATACAACAGGGCGTTTTTTTTTATTTTTTTTAAAAATAAAAGATAATGGGAAGCGCCGCACTTGAATGTTTGTCGACAGATTGAAATCAAACAAAATAACTATTGGCTGTTCTTCCAAAATCCAACGCTCTTCAACAGTCGATCCTCCTCGTTTTTGTTTTCCTTTTTACGTTTCAACTTGAATCGAAAGGGAATCATTTATTGGCAATCTTTTCAATATATATAGATTTGGTTTGTCTTGCGAGTAGTAGCAGTAGTTGAAGCCACTCCAATAGTAACAGCTCTAGCAGTAGTAGAAGAAAGTGGAGTAGTTGAAGAAGCATCAGGCGATGGGCTGCTCGGAATCGAAGGTGAAGCAGCAGAAGGCGGTGGCTCTCTGCCGCGGCCGCGCTGACCTCCTCGCCGCCGCCATCCGACACCGCGATGCCCTGGCTGCCGCCCACGCCGACTACTCCCGCTCCCTGTTCTCTGTCTCCTCCTCCCTCCACCGCCTCCTACGCTCTCCTTGCTCTTCCCCTGTCATCCCCATCCACCTCCCCACCCTCCGCCAATCCGAACCCTCCCCTCCCCTGCAGCAGCCCCTCTTCTCCGACCGCCATTCCTATTCCAGCTCTCACATCAAATTCCTTCCTTCCGACTCCGATGACTTCGACGATGACGAATCCCCGTTGCACTCCGGCGGCTCTTCCCCTCCTCTTCACTGCCTCGACCACCACTATGAAACAGTCTTTTACGCCCGCAGCCAACCACCGTCGGTACCCTCCGTCTCCGGTTCGCAGCAGTCGCAACGCTACGAGACCGTGCAAGTTTCCTCTTTCGACGCTGCTTACCCATCTTACGAGGAATCCTATCAGTGCTTCGCAAGTAATTACGATTCCGTGAACGAATTCTTCTGCCTCTCTTCGCCCATCTTGGCAATGCCACCGTCCGCCACGACGGAGGCATCGGCCATGTGCCGGTCTTCTTCTTCGACGGCGCCGCCGCCGCCGCCGCCGCGCACGACCTCTACCTTGGACTTCTTGAATCCTTTCGAAACCTCTGAAGCTGGTAACTCTCATTTTTACACTCCTAGCTGGAGCTCAAGTGTGGAGAGAGAAGAGGAAGAGATTCCCGATCTGGAAGAGGAGGAGCAGGCAGTGGCCAAGGAGGCATATGGCCAAAGCGTTGAGTGCTCGCCAGCGACCACCTCTAATTGTAGGGAAGAGGTGGTCGATAAGAATGTGATCGACGACAGGCCTGAAAACTCGCAGACGGAACAGAACAATGTGGCAGAGAAGATGGTTAATTTCCATGAGATTACTGGAGAAGTCAAGGCCCAATTCGACAAGGCATGGCAATCCGCAGGAGAGCTCTCCAAATTGCTTGAGGTGGGGAAGCACCAGTATCACCCGAAGCATTCATTGTATCAAGATAAAGGTTACAATTTTTCTTCATCCTCATAAACAAGAATTTCATAAAATCTGTGCAATTCCCCATTGTCTTGTTCCTCCAAACAGCTTCATCGAGAATGATAAATGCGGTGCCTCCTCGATTGAGCAACGGAGTTTTGGACTTCGACGCCGACAAGGTCACGGGTTCCAGGAGCCTTGCTTCCACACTACAGAAGCTCTACATTTGGGAGACGAAGCTTTACCATGAAGTGAAGGCATGTTTCTGTATTTTTGTTTTTGTCACGAGCATGTTTGTTGTTATTCTTTATCAACATATCTTTGTTCTTCAACTGAGAATTCCTTGTCTTTCTTTCATTTTCAGTCGGAGGAGAAGATGAGACTACTGCTTCGCAGGAGACACAAGGAGCTGAGATGCTTAGTTGATAAGGGTGCCGAGGCTCACAAGGTCGATTCTATGCGAACTGCTATTAAGAAGTTATCTACCAAAATAAGAATATCAATTCAGGTTGCTCATTCGATTTCAAAAAAGATAAATAGATTGAGGGACGAGGAACTGCAACCGCGCACAACTGAACTTGTTCGAGGGTACGCTACTGTATATGCCATGACTCTCATGTAATGTAAACATTAAGGTCAGTAAACTTCATTTTGATTCCGCAGGTTGGCACGGATGTGGAATATTTTGCTCGAATGTCATCAGATGCAATGTAAAAGACTGAACTTGGTGGTTTCTGCTGGCGGTCTCAGCAACAATCACGCAGGCGAGATAATGCAGTTAGAATTGGAGATGATAAAGTGGACTTGCACTTTTTCTTCTTGGATTAATGCTCAGAATAACTTTGTCAAGGCCTTAAATGGCTGGCTTGTCCTTTATCTTAATTGTGAACATGAACTTGAAGCCACAGTTGACAGAGTCCCACCTTATTCACCGAGAAGGATGGGAGCTCCCCCAGTGTTTATTGTCTACAGTTTCTGGTCAAAGGCCATGGACAGAACTTCTCGATCAGAGGTTCTTGAGTCAATGCAGTCATTTACTGCTACAGCTCACCGCCAGTGGGAGCATCAAAACGTCGAACAGCATAAATGGCTTAGAACCATGAAGAAGAACCTGAAAAACAGAGACAAGGAAGTGGGTTCCCTTCTTGATAAGAAACTAGCTTGGGCACCTACCTATATTGCTCTCTGCAATATTGACGAAGAATGCAGGGTGGATTCAGGCCTGAAAAGGATGTTGGAGATGATGAAGGATGTTGCAGCTAGTTCAGTGAAAGTATATCAGGAATTGCTCGAACTTTGTGAAGAACACAGGATAAATGTTTCATAGGCAAGAAGTTGTCTTTGTGACGGCATGGTTTACAGCAACTTGAATGGTGGAGATTATGAATGATCCTCCTGCTTTTAACTTGGAATTTGACAGTTATGGTGATACTTTTAGACTCCATTGTGAATTGAAGTTGTAGATGTGCTGTTTAGCATCCTCTATTTGAGGCAAGCAAATATTGGCCATTTGGCCCCATGAGTTTGTCAGTATAGCTGAAAAAGGCATACGATAACCTGAACATCCTGTTGTTCAAAAAGTCAGACAAACTGTTTGCCTGGTAGATCGTAGTAGCATTGCAAGTTTTGTAAATTATGATGATGACGAACTCTCGACAATCTGTTTCCTTTATAAAGGTGATTTCATTCATCCCAAATGATTTAGTATCGTTGGTCTCACAGTAAAATACAAACGGTTAAATCATAAACACATTTTATTTTAGCCCAATGATTTTTTATATGAGAGTAAGTAGATATCCAACAAAATATTTTACATCAGTTGAAAATTGATTTTAAAATCTATTAGAACAAATATCAATATATGTACCAATTGCGTCAATTTGCGAGGATTGATTTGTTTTCTTATTTGGCAGCAAGAAAAAAAGTAAAGCCATCGGGAGACGGATCAGAAAGAACTTTGTCCCAAATTCTACACATGTTAAAAATGTTAACATATGCATTATTTTATATTTGCATTTTGTCCCACATCGATTGATGTGATTTATAGAATTCATTTTAACCTTATATAAAGGGATGTAATATCTTCTTTCAAAGATATATAAACAGATATCAAATTAGACTTTTCTTTTTAATATACTTGTAAGAATTCATGAATTCTAATTTTTAATTCATGAATTCTATCATGGTATCAGAGCCCTGTTAAATACTTGCTGTTTCACTGCTCGAGGTTTTATGGTTCGGTTTATCTCCATCGCTTCCGCATCTGAATGGTTAGATCTGCCCTAAATGTTTTATTTCGTTTGAGATTGGATATTGTTTTGATTGCCTTGATCGTTTGTTAGTTGGGATTTGAGATTGTTATTTGTTATTTTGGATTGTTCTGTTCAAAATTGTTTACAATGACTAGAGGTGACGATTCGTTGCAATCTATTGGTGTCCGTTTAGATGGAAAAAATTATTCGTACTGGAATTATGTGATGACTAATTTTCTGAAGGGCAAAGGAGTTTGGGAATATGTTTCTGGAAAAATCAAATGCCCTGTAGTTGGTGTTGAAAAATTTGATGAATTGTTTCGTATTTGGGATACAAATAATTCAAAGATTATCACTTGGATCAACAACTCTATTGAACACAGAATTGGTGTTCAATTGGCAAAGTTTAAAACTGCAAAAGAAATTTGGGATTATTTGTCAAAATTATTTGTGCAAAATAACTTTGCTGTCAAGTATCAATTACAATCTGAAATTCATGCATTAGTGCAAAATGACTTAAGTATTCAGGATTTTTTCTGTGCAATGACTACTCTTTGGGATCGGTTAGCATTGACAGAATCTGTTGAATTACAAACATGTGATGCTTATATTAAATGTAGAGATGAGGATCGCCTTGTTCAACTACTTATGGGTCTTCGTCCAGAATTTGAAAATTGTCGCTCAAGTCTTTTGCACCGTAAACCTCTACCATCTGTTGAAGATGTAATAAATGAACTCATGGCTGAAGAAACTTGTTTGAAGACTCTAAAAGGGGTGTATAATATTTCTACTTCGGTTTTGGCAGCCTCTCCGTCTGCACCGATCATAGCAGCTCCTGCACACCAGTATAAAACATCTGTCACAGGAAACTGTAATTATTGTAAGAAACCAAAGCACTGGAAGAATCAATGCCCTGAGCTTCGGAAAGAATCGGCTAGGAAGCTTCCAGGGCACGGACGGAAGTCTCCACAACAATATCAAGGCGGGCAACAAAAAATGTATTTTGAGGGTCCATCTCAAAATCTTTATCCATCTACTCCAGCAGCTTTTGTGCCCTCCTTAAATCACTCAGCTTCAGCTTCAGCTTCAGAGTTTTCTGTGAATACTGGTACTAATTCTATTGTCGACCAATTTCAGAAGTTCCTCGCCTTTCAGCAATTTCAAAAGGAACCTCATAATTATGCTCTTTCTGCTCCTTCCAGCTCATCTTCGTCTATTGGGTCAGGTATCCCTTCATCTCCCTGGATTTTAGATTCTGGAGCTGGTAATCACATGTCTCATGATTCTTCTTCTTTTACATATATGTCTCCTGACCCTCCATCTATTTCTGTTATGACTGCGGATGGTACACAAATGTCATTGAAAGGAACTGGCTCTATCCAAACACCCTCTTTATCTTTACCTGATGTTTACTTTATCCCTAAATTACATATGAACCTTGTTTCTGTTGGTCAATTATGTGACTCTGGGTGTTTTGTTGGTCTTCTTTCAAATTCTTGTTATGTGCAGGATCTAAAATCTAAGAGAGTGATTGGGACAGGGCATAGAAAAGGGAAAGGACCTTATGTGTTGGATGAACTGCATCTTCCCACTCACGTAGCAGCAATGCCTGTCAATTTGTCTTCTTTTCATTTAACACCTTCTTCTTCAAAATTTTATTTGTGGCATTCTAGACTTGGTTATCTATCAGGTTCTCGTTTACGTTCTATGTGTACTTCTGATGTACTTGGTGATTTACCACCTGATGATATTTCTAATTGTAGTGGATGCAAACTTGGAAAATTTTCTGCTTTGCCTTTTATTTTAAGTACTTCCACTTCTTCGGCACCTTTTGATTTAGTTCATTCTGATGTTTGGGGACCGGCACCTATTCCCACTAAGGGAGGTTCTCGATATTACGTTTCATTCATTGATGATCACACTCGTTTTTGTTGGATTTATTTAATGAAACGTCGTTCTGATCTTAGTCATATTTATGCTGAGTTTAAGGCCTATGTAAAAACTCAGCACTCTGCCACTATCAAGTGTTTTCGAGCTGATTTGGGGGGAGAGTATATTAGTTGAGATCTTTCTGGTATTTTCAAAGCTGATGGTACAATACATCAGTCCTCTTGTACTGATACCCCACAACAGAATGGAGTAGCCGAGAGAAAGCATAGGCATATTATTGAGACCGCTCGGTCTATGCTGTTATCCGCTAGTGTTCCTAGTGAATTTTGGGGAGAAGCTGTCCTTATATCTGTGTATCTTATTAATAGGATCCCTACCGCTCATAACTCTGGGATTTCTCCATATGCTAAATTATTTGGTCACACTCCATTATATTCTCATTTAAGAGTTTTTGGCTCTACATGTTTTGTTCTTCGTCCACATGCAGAACGTTCTAAGTTATCATCTCGTGTGGCCATTTGTGTTTTTCTTGGATATGGGGTTGTGTAGAAAGGTTATCGTTGTTATGATCCAGCTTTTGGAAAATTGTATGTTTCTCGTAATGTTTCTTTTATTGAACATATTCCTTTCTTCACTATCCCACCTACCTCACATGACATGTCGAAATCTGACCTCATTCAAATTGATCCTTTTACTACTGATTATCCATCTGAAAATGCTAACCCTCATGAAACCATATCGAATGTTCCGCTTCATCCTACTTGTAGAACAAATGATGTTGACACCCATCCTCTTTCTACGACTGCTTCAGAACCTCCCATAATTACGGATCCAAACTTACCTCGATATCCTACATGCACTCGTCGATCTACTCAGGTATCTGATTTTGATTACTCTTGCTATACACCATCTTTCGCTTCCTTTTTAGTTTCCAACAATTTTCTTTGTGAGCCCACCTCTTACTCTGAGGCATCTCGTGATCCTCTTTGGCAAGAGGCTATGAATGAGGAATTGTCTGCTTTGGACAGAACTGGTACTTGGGATTTGGTTTCTCCACCGGTTGGTAAGAAAATTATTGGTTCTCGATGGGTATACAAGATTAAAACCAAGTCTGATGGCTCTATTGAGCGATATAAAGCTCGTTTGGTTGCAAAATATTATGCTCAGGAGTATGGTATGGATTATGAGGAGACTTTCGCACCTGTTGCAAAAATGACATCTGTCCGGGTTCTTATTGCAGTAGCTTCTGTTCGTCGCTGGAGTATTTCACAAATGGACGTTAAAAATGCTTTTTTGAATGGAGATCTTCAGGAGGAAGTCTACATGGTCCCTCCACCTGGTGTTTCTCATCGGCCAGGACAAGTGTGCAGGCTTAAGAAAGCCCTGTATGGTCTTAAACAAGCCCCGAGAGCTTGGTTCGACAAGTTCTCCTCTGTAGTATCTTCACTTGGTTTTACTTCTAGCTCTCATGATTCAGCATTATTTGTTAAATCGTCTCCTGCAGGCCATATTATGCTCTTGTTGTATGTTGATGATATGATTATTACAGGAGATGATGTTGACGGTATCTCAGATCTAAAAGCTACTTTGTCTCATCGTTTTGAGATGAAAGATTTAGGTAATCTACGTTACTTTCTAGGTATTGAGGTAGCTTATTCTGAAAGGGGATATCTTCTATCTCAGTCTAAGTACACTTCAGATATTCTTGAGCGGTCTCATCTCACAGATACTCGTGTTGTTGACTCTCCTCTTGAGGTCAACGTTCGTTACAATCCTACTGATGGGGATCCTCTTGCTGATCCAACTTTATATCGATCAATCGTGGGTAGTCTGGTGTACCTCACTATTACTCGGCCTGATATTGCATATGCTGTTCACATTGTCAGTCAGTTCGTTTGCTCACCTACATCTGTTCATTGGGCTGCAGTTATGCGTATTCTTCGTTATCTTCGGGGAACGCTATATCAGAGTCTTTTGTTTCCATCGACCTCATCTTTGGAGGTTCGCGCTTTTTCTGATGCCGACTGGGCAACTGACCAAACTGATCGAAAATCGACTACGGATTATTGTGTATTTTTAGGTGATTCACTTATTTCATGGAAAAGTAAGAAACAAGATGTTGTTTCTCGCTCTTCAACTGAGGCAGAGTATCGTGCTATGGCTTCTGCTACAAGTGAGATTATATGGTTACGCTGGCTATTGACTGATATGGGCGTCTCCCTTAGTGGTCCGACACCGATGTACTGCGATAATAAGAGTGCTATTCAGATTGCGCACAACACAGTCTTTCATGAACGTACCAAGCATATTGAGATCGATTGCCACTTTACTCGGCACCATTTCGAGCGAGACACCATATCCTTACCTTTTGTCTCATCCTCGATGCAGCTCGCAGATTTCTTCACAAAGGCACATACCATCAAGCGTCACCGGTTCTTTCTTGACAAACTCTCAATGTTTCTCACTACACCATCACGAGTTTGAGAGGGGATGTTAACATATGCATTATTTTATATTTGCATTTTGTCCCACATCGATTGATGTGATTTATAGAATTCATTTTAACCTTATATAAAGGGATGTAATATCTTCTTTCAAAGATATATAAACAGATATCAAATTAGACTTTTCTTTTTGATATACTTTGTAAGAATTCATGAATTCTAATTTTTAATTCATGAATTCTATCCAAAAAAAATAGATCCACGATATATTAATAACAATACTTTCATATGAACCAACTGTACTAGTCGACGTTGGCAAATGGTTTCCTTACTTGCATTGAAAGTTTGTGGTTCAAGAGGGTGATTTGATTCCTAGGATAGTCTGGTGGTTTCTCTGTGGACGCATAGCATGTTCAGCCCTATTCAGCCGTATGCTTGTATGGAATGTCTCTTTGTCCTTGTTAATAAAAATATATAATGTTAATCAGATAATAGCTTAATCTTGAGTGAGTTAATTCCATCACAATTGCTGATTGATTATCAAATTTGATTTTACAAAAATTTTCATTGACTATCCGGATAAATCAGGAAGCGATCATGACGGGCGGTTCAAAAGTCTAGTATCTCGTCGTTGCACGCTCCATTTAAAAAAAAATCTATAAAATACATCATAACTAAGAATCGAATGACAGGTACCTGAGTGATGTATAACTTAACGCCTTTCTACTTATACCATATCCCCGAGGACTTTTGTCCTTGTTAATCAAGAATATTAATAGAATTTTCAAAAGACGCCCTTGATTGCAATTTTACCCCTTTGATAATTATTGACTTTTTTCTAATTTTTTTCTCCCATTTAATTATTCTTTTTTTTTTCTCTCCTTTGCATGCAATAATCTCTCTCTTCTCTTTCCCCTCTCATTTACATATAACATTTATTCTCTTCTTTTTTTTTCTCTATCCTTTACATTCAATATCTTTTCTCTCTTCTCTTTATTTTTTTCCGGATATGAGAATGTTGACTAGTATCAAAATGGTTCTCCATGTACACTCACCTAATTTATCTTAGCGACCAATGAAAAACTTTTGTAGAACAGGATCGATCATCCCAGATTCAACTGTTACCTGGTTAATCATTTTTTTTCTTTCTTTTCTTTTTTTTAAAATTATATTATCCTTTAAATTTATTTATTTTCAAGAGAAGATTAATAAAATATTAAAATTTTTTTTTTATTTTTTAATATCTAATTATAAAATAATAAAATTAAAATAGTGTTGTGAACTAATTTTATTAATAACAATAATTAAAAAAATAAAAATAAAAATTATTTTAGTGCTAATTTTTAAAAATCAATACTACAGTTTAAATACAACATCACTCATTATAGTACTTATTTTTGAAGATCAACATCATAATGTAGCTTTTGATCACACAGTATAGTGTTAGTTTTCAAAGACCAACACCATAGTGGTGCTGGTCTTTAGAAACCAACATCATAGTGTTCTGAGAGTTTCAAATCATTATGACAATTGTTGAGAGAGATTTAAAAGAGTAAACGATTTGGACTCAGCTTCACATAAGTGGAGTTATGATTTTTCATTTATGAATTTGATATATTTATTGTTGGACTTGAGTTTTATTTGGGATATGTGATTTCTTTTTTACTGACCTCTATATTGTGTGGTTGTGATATATTATTACTTTGTTTCAGCTTGTTGCCAGCCGTGTTGGTTAAGCTATATGTTTATGATCCCGCCCTATCTTTGTCACCGTACGGACAGCCCGCGTGGCGAACAGCCTGGCCAACTTCTGGGTCCATGTCATTGTACGGATAGCCGGCCTGATAAACACCCTGGCCGGTCTTAGATTTCCTGCCGGCCGGTCGGACTCAAGCGCCCGGGCAGAATAAATGCCAGGGCTCAGCCGGCCAGTCAATCCCGGTCTGCCATCATAAGGTTATTATGCCTCGCTTATCCGGGTACTTACGCCCGGTCTCTACATCCCCTCGCCCGGGTATTGCCGCCCGGCCATATAAAGGCCACACGCCTAATCATCCGGGTGAATCCGCCCGGTAATCCTTCAGGTCCATACCGGACATCCAGCCGGGCATCCCCGCCTGTCGCCCACTCGGGCACTCCCCCGAAACCGCCCGAGGATAACGACAAAACATCCGCACCAGCTGCAGATAACAGGCTGTCACTACTCGTGTGACCTGACGCCGCCTGGCACGCCGCCCTGTCGGGCCGTTGGTGCCAGGCAGCGCCGGTCGGGGATGTACAAGAACCTGTCTCTGTCCTCACATAGGACAAACAGTATGAGACAAGGAATGCTGGCTACAAGTCGACACAATCACAGAATATTCCCTGACTCTGTCAGAGAATCCTGACACCCGGCAGACAGTCAGGGAATATCCCTCGACCAGGTCAGAGAATCCTGACACAGGTCAGACTTGGTCCTTTCCCCCGGCTATATAAGCCCCTCCCCTCCTCATTATCAGGTACGCGCGCGCGAAGCTTCTCGTCTACAGTGCTCCTCTATTTTGCTTGTTCACCGGAGTACTGACTTGACCGTCGGAGGGCCTTGCCGGGACGCTTCCCGGCTAGGTTGCTAACGGTCCTTTCCTTCAGCAGGCTCAGGTCATCCGGCCGAAGTTCCACTCGACAACGACATCATCCTCACTCGGACAGTCGGGGATCCCACTCGGCGGTTGCATCATCCATCTGGCCAAAGGCGTACCAGGCAACATCCGCTTCTGCCCGATCGGAAGGCATCCCCAATCGCTGAGTCGTTCTGAGCGAAGGCAGCCCGTCAGCGCACACGTCATCCAGCCCTACACCGTCATCCGGTTGCGGCCCCATCCCGCTCGGCGACAGGATCAAATTTGGCGCTAGAAGGAGGGCATTCCGCCTGATCGAGAGCGGAGGATGGAAAACCCTAATCCTTTGACGGTTACACTCACGCCCGAAGAATATGAAATGCTGATGGCTGCCCGAACACAGAAAGCTCAGCAATCTCACCCGCTAATTGGCAGTCAAGGAGCCCCACTCCCCGGGCATTCTACGCGGGGAAACTCAGAAGGTATGGCTGCTCAGCCCGACCCCTTCGTTCCTACATTTCCCCGAGCACTTTTCCGGAACGCGGTCCACTCGGCCCCAACCGAAGTTTCGGCATCCAGCCTGGCGCCTCAGACGCGGCCAGACAAAGGGAAAGGTTTAGCCGACCCCGCTTCGGCTTACCCGGCCCACAGTCCATTCTCTCCCCGAATTCTTGAAGATCCTGTTCCTAAGCATCTGCGGTTCTTCACTATGCCTGAGTACTCGGGGGCCAGTGACCCCGAAGAGCATGTTATGAAGTTCGAAAGCGCCGCCCTGTTGCATCAATACCCGGAGGGCGTCAAATGCCGCGCTTTCCTGACAACCCTCTCTGGGCAGACTCAGCGGTGGTTCGACGGACTCCCGGGAGGATCAGTCGGGAGTTTCGCAGAAGTGAAGCGGCTGTTTCTGCAGCATTTCGCAAGCAGCCGAAGGCACCATAAGACCAGCCTTAATTTGTTTGCTCTGAGGCAAGGTCCGAAAGAATCACTCCGGGACTATATCAGGAGGTTCAACGGAATAGCTATAGAGGTGCCCAATACAACGCCAGAAGTATTGGTCACCGCTTTCTCGCAAGGGCTCCAGGAGGGTGATTTCTTCCGGTCCCTGATCAGGAAGCCACCGAAGGACTTCGACAGCCTGCTCGGGAAGGCTGTCAAGTATATCAATGTAGAGGAGGCGCAAGCCGCCCGGAGGAAGGAAGTTGCGGTTAACCCACAGCCCGCACCTCAACATAACAGATCACCAGGGGGACCGATTCGCAGTCCCCGACCGGCCGATCGGCCGGGAATGAGACCCCAACAAGTGCAAGTAGCACAAGGGAATTGGCCCAACAGATGGGCACCGTATTGTGTGTTTCACCAATGCAACACGCACAACACTGAAGACTGCCGAGCAGGCGCTAGAGCAAGGACCCCACGCGGCAGGGTCAAGGACGACAAACCCCACAGGGGCGCGGGCGTGGTTATGGAGCCACAGCCCAACAAGGACAAGGGCGAGATACCCCGCCGGCCCGGCAATATTTCCTCAGCCCGAGCAGGAAGAGGCGGGGGAGATTGACGAAGATCAGGCGAATCACCAGAACGCCGTCCGAGGAGGCATCAATGTGATTTTCCGGTGGGCCTACCGGAGGAGACTCCAATCGGGCCCGAAAGACACAGGTGCGCCGGCTGGAATTCACCAAGTCGGGGTCAGCACCTCTCAAGCTCAAGGGCCCCAAATCAGCTGGGGGCCGCAGGATTTGCAAGGATTGGAGGTGCCACACGACGACCCGTTGGTCATTTCGGCTGTCATCGCCAACTACGAAGTCCACCGCACCATTGTGGACACCGGCAGCTCGGTAAACATTTTATATAAACGAGCTTTCGATCAGCTACAAATTGAAATGTCGCAGCTGGAGTTGGTGGCTACCCCCTGTTCGGATTCACGGGGAACGAAGTGCAGCCGATCGGACAAATACGACTGGCAGTCTCCCTTGGAGAGGACCACTCAAGAGGACCCGTTGACCACGTTTCTGATTGTGGATGCGCCGGCTGCCTACAACGCCATACCTCGGTCGACCGGCACTCAATGAATTTAAAGCGGTAGTCTCCACCTACTACCTCAAGGTGAAGTTTCCGGTCGGCGACAGGGTCGGCGAGGTGAAAGGCAATCAGATCGTGGCCCGGCGCTGCTATGCTGATGACGTCCGATCGGGAGGTCAGAAGCCAGGCGGGCAGATAGCGGCTGCAACGTGGTGGAGGCATCCCCTTGGGGCGGAACTGCAGGAGGACAAGGAAGAGGTACAACTTCTGCCCGATCGGGGTGAGTCCAAAGTACAAATTGCGCAGGACTTCCCGAGGAGCTGAAACAATCGCTGATCGAACCCTCGTCCGGAACCAGGATGTGTTCGCCTGGTCGCCGAAAAGATTTGAAGGGGGTCGACCAGAAGTTGCGGAACATCAGCTCCATATTTACCCGAATGCGCGGCCAGTCAAGCAAAGGAAAAGAGATCGCAGCGCCGCGCAGAACCAAGTCATCCGGGCGGAAGTCGAAAGACCTATGGAGGCCGACACATCCGGGAGGTCAGTTCCCGGCCTGGTTAGCCAATTGTTGGTGCTGTTAGCCAAACCCAACGAAAGTGGCGAGTATGCATTGATTTCCGAGATCTCAATCGCGCATGCCCAAAAGACTGCTACCCACTTCCCCGGATAGATCAAATGGTGGACTCAACGGCAGGCAGCGAGTTCATATCAATGCTGGATGCGTACCAGGGATACCACCAAGTCCCGCTGGCGGTTGCTGACCAGGAGAAGGTTAGCTTTGTCACGGCTGACGGCACCTACTGCTACACCGTCATGCCGTTCGGCCTCAAGAATGCTGGTGCCACCTACCAAAGGATGATGAACAAGGTGTTCAGGTCACAAATTGGGCGTAACGTCGAAGTATACGTCGACGATATTCTTATCAAGACTGCCCGGGCGGAAGAGCTAATCCCCGATATTGAAGAGACCTGCCAAACTCTGCGGCGGTTTGGCCTGAAGCTTAACCCGGCCAAATGTCTATTCGGGGCACGGAGTGGGAAGTTCCTCGGCTACATTGTCACTGAGCGAGGAATAGAAGCTAATCCGGGCAAAGTGAAAGCCATTCTAGAGATGCCGGCCCCACGCAATCTAAGGGAAGCTCAGCGGTTGACCGGGCGGATAACCGCCCTCTCCAGATTCATTTCCCGATCAGCCGAACGGGGACTACCATTCTTCAAGACACTACGCCGGGCCACCAAGTTTCAGTGGGACGCAGAGTGTGACAAGGCCTTTGAAGAGCTGAAATCTTACTTGTCAGAATTACCAACACTTGCCCGACCAGACCCTGAGGAGAATTTATATGTATACTTGGCGACCTCCGCTGACTCGGGCAGCATGGTGTTGGTCCGGCAGGAAAAAACTGAACAAAGGCCGGTGTATTTCTTTGCCCACTTATTTAAAGGAGCCGAGTGTCGGTATTCGACACTCGAAAAATTGGGCTACATACTGTTCCTAGCTGCCCGGCGACTCAGGCCCTATTTCTTATCACACCCATTACTGTATTGACTAACAGTAACCTGGGTCGAGTGCTCACCAACCCAGACGCATCAGGGCGACTTGTCAAGTGGACAACTGAGCTGAGCGAGTATGACATACAATATCAACCTCGGCCGGCTATCAAAGCGCAAGCCCTAGCAGATTTTCTGACGGAATTGCATTCCGATGAGGCCGAAGGCGTATGGAAGATATACGTCGATGGTGCATCCTCTCGGCTTGGCAGCGGAATCGGCGTTCTCTTGATTTCGCCCGAAGAGGAACGGCTACACCTGTCCGTGCGATTAGAGCACAAGGCGACGAACAATGAAGCTGAATATGAAGCACTTATAGCCGGTCTGCAAGCCGCCCGGCATGTCGGCGCCACCCGGGTGGCTATACTCAGATTCGCAACTTGCTATACAGCAACTAGC
>JAGFNQ010000862.1:0-22312 GCA_024364735.1 Boesenbergia rotunda
ATCAAAACGGTTGCTGGTCTTTCGCAGTCTACATATATAGACCGAGTGCTAAAAAGGTTTAGCATGTCGGAATCCAAGAAAGGTTACCTTCCCATTAGGCATGGGATCAACCTTTCAAAGTCTATGTGTCCACGCACAGAAGACGAGAGGATTTGCATGAATAAGATTCCCTATGCATCCGCGATAGGATCTATCATGTATGCTATGTACTAGGCCTGATGTATCGTATGCTTTCAGCGTCACAAGCAGATACCAGTCGGATCCAGGAATGGATCACTGGGCGGCTGTTAAGACAATCCTTAAGTACTTAAGAAGAACTAAGGATGTGTTCCTAATATATGGAGAAGGAGATTTGGTAATACGTGGGTATACAGATGCCAGTTTCCAGACAGATAAGGATGACTCCAAATCGCAGTCTGGATACGTATTTACTTTGAATGGAGGCGCAGTAAGTTGGAAAAGTTCCAAATAAGACACCGTAGCGGATTCCACCACGGAAGCGGAATATATCGCAGCTTCGGAAGCAGCAAAGGAAGCAGTCTGGATCAAGAAGTTTGTCTCCGAACTTGGTGTGGTTCCAACCATTGATGATGCAGTGCCGGTTTACTGCGACAATAATGGAGCTATTGCACAAGCAAAGGAACCAAGGTCTCATCAGCGATCCAAAACACGTGCTTCGCCGCTATCATCTGATCAGAGAGATTATAAGTAGGAATGACATACAAATTGAGAGAGTTCCCACTGAAAGGAATATAGCGGATCCTTTAACTAAGGCCTTGCCTCAAAGCAAGTTGAGGGTCATGTTAGAGCCTGTGGTATTGGATACCGTAGCGATTGGCATTAGGCCAAGTGGGAGTTTGTTAGTGATATGAGAGAAGTGTCCTAAGGCAATCGCCTTATGATTGTAAACATTTATATTAATAAATGATAATTCACTATTTGAGTATACATGCTTGTGTATTTGATTGGGATCTTAAACTCATCTACTGAATGTCCGCAATACAACTCACAGCATAAGAGAATTTGTGATGAGATCACAACTAGTGATTATCTCTAAATGCGCAAATGTGAAGTATTGAAAATATCCCTAGTCGATGAATTGATAAAAACGGACACTATCAATTCTGTTGAGACTAGCATGGGTTATTCTCTAATCAGCTGATTCTCACTGGCTGGTGACATTTGGATGTCCGGAGATAAACATGGATGCTAGTTAAGGGAACTAGTTCATTGGAGTGACTAGCTGTAAGACTTCATATGGGAATCTACATGTAGATATGTCAATGAAGATCTTACTGCGGCTTAAGTGCGATGTTCCTTTGACTTGTGGTGTTCAAGTCATCTTGGTCATGGAGACTTATACTTTGACATCTTAAGCAAGCATCTCCAAGGAGGTGTGGACCCAGGATGATCGGGTATAAGCCGAAGTGCCCGAAGATGTTTGAACAGCCTACAAAGGATTCACCACTCCTTGCGAGGAGATGTATACCCAGGCCTATCGTCGGATTGTTACTCAAAGCCTCTGGCCAGAGCATATCATGTTAAGAGTGAGAGTCTCTAAAATACATGAGAGTAATTAGAAATCCAAAGGACGAGTAAGACATTACTTGGGCTAGGTGTGACGTAGTCAGCCTAGTGGGGACTGACACCATTGACCGTGTCCTGAACCAAGTGGGTATAAGGTGGTGAAGGGAATGGGGCACGATTCATTAGAGCTGCTGAAGGGTTTCAGAATAATTTCTTCTGAGGTCAAACCGTTGATCTTTCGATTAATTGGGGATCATGATGTACTACTAGGTGCCACTCATGATCGTTCTATAATTAGTTAATTATAGACGGCCAACATAAATCGAAAGCCTATTTAGTCACACGCACTACGAGTAATCTGAGGGATTTAAAACGAGTTGAAAATTGGATTTTCCAATCAAGAGAAATAAGTCGAATCTGAGTTAGTCAGAGGCGCAATGGAAGCTAAAAATGGCTAAGTCTTTTGAAGGCTTTTTGGGCGAATTAAATGAGTTTAATTCGAGGCGGTTCGGGTTGGTTTGGCCGGCCAAAGACGGTTCCAAAACCCCCTTTGGTGGCCGGCCACAATAAGAGGAGAAAACCAATTAATTTTGGTTTAATTAATAAGATAAATCCAGCGCGATTTATTTTATAAATTATGGATAAATAAATTTGTTTAAAGAAATTTATATAAATAAATTTATAGAAATTTATTCTTTTATGGAAGATTAAAATAATCCATGAATTGGGTTTATTTTAATTTTATAAAATCAATTATGAATTGATTTTTCCATAATAAGAAAGTTTATAAATTTATTATAAAATTTATTCTATAATTTAAAGAGAAGAAGAATTTGTTTTATTATAAATTAGTTATAATAAAACTTGGTTTAAACGGAATAATTCATAAGAATTTATAGGATAAAATTCTTATGATAATTAATTAGTTTTATTATAAAGTTAGTTATAATAAAATTCATAAGAGAATTTATAAGATAAATTTCTTATGATAACTAATTTGTTTTATTATAAATTAGTTATAATAAAACTAGGCTTATACGGAATAAGCAATAAGAAAATTTATAAGATAAATTTCTTATAACTAATTCCGTTAATTCGGTTTAGAGGGAGACTTAGCAAAGGAGTTGCTACTATATAAAGGAACCAAAGGCTAGCCCTTATTCCTAACTCAATTTATCATAGAGCTCTCCCTCTCTCTCTTTATCTCTTCTCCTCTCCCTCTCCCTCTCTTGCCTAGGGCCGGCGCCCACCCTAGTGGTTTAGGGCCGGCGCACCAAACAACTTCCCCCTTTAAAGTTGGCGTGAGCAATCAAGAAGAAGGAGAACCAGAACAAGAAGAAGAAGAAGCGGATAGCGACTCCTCTCTTCTCGGAATTCGATTCCGTTACTTCATTGGTTAGTTTCCTAATTTTTCTCTTGTTCTTCTAGTTGTGCCTTCCGAGAATCTAGTAGTTCTCGTCGGTACAAAACTCGTGACTTTGCGAAGTCATCCCGAAGAGAACTCGGCGTGGACGCGAATAGAGGCGAAGCTTCCAAGAGACGCTACGGTTGGATCTCGTCCTTTTCTTCGAGTTACGCATGGTACAAAAGTAAATTAGTTTACTTTTCCGCAAACTTTTATTTTGTGATTATGTCAACACACCATAAGATTGCATGCTAGATACGAAGTTAAAATAATTTAAGAAATTATTTTATGCAAATTCTTCCGCTGCACGTAAAAATTTAAAATTTTACAAACTCGTATCCTTGTCGACATGCACCCGGTCCCAACAATCCCTACTTTTGCTGCCCTCAGATTGTCTCCTGTAGATTACATCCTATTCAAGATCATCACCCAATGCATTCTGCCCATAACTTCCAAACCTCTTACTGAAATCCTCCCATACCATTGCATGATGCTCTATGGGATGGATCGCCTCTTGGTCTTTGACATTATGGAGACCATCTTCCAGTCTATCATCTCCTATAGAGACCCCAGTCGTCGCACAGTCTACATGCCGTTTGGAGTCGTTATCACAGACTGGCTTCAGTTAGTCGGTGTTGATGTGTCCAAGGTCAGGACTGTGCCCATGGTTCGGCAGGATTGCCGACTTGGCAAACGCGCGTTTGCCAAGTCCGACATCATTGTTGGACCTCAGGACTAGGGCCTTATATGGAAGGATGGGCGAGGTTTAGGAGAGCTACCTCGGGGCGCACACATACAGGTACCAGCCGCACCAGCTGGACATCACGAGGCGCCCACTGCAGCCGACTATGAGTACAAGGCGGATCCTAATCTCCGGTGGCAAGTCGCAGAGCTGGAGCTGGCTATGCAGTATGAGTTTTACGTGTCCGAGCTCTGGCGACAGGGGATTAGCTCCTAGATTTCTCTGATGTGTACCAGTCAGGAGGCGTATAAGTCGGCCATGCATTCCCAGCAGGAGGCGATGATCACTAAGTGGCATACCTGGATGGCTGGTCATCAGTCACATCAGACCATTCCAGGATTTGCGCCCTACAGTAGCACTGCCCCGGGGTCTTTCCTACCAGATGATAACACTACATTTG
Source organism: Boesenbergia rotunda (assembly GCA_024364735.1). Lineage (NCBI taxonomy): Eukaryota > Viridiplantae > Streptophyta > Magnoliopsida > Zingiberales > Zingiberaceae > Boesenbergia > Boesenbergia rotunda. Next base: position 4,075 of record JAGFNQ010000862.1, read on the forward strand.
ACCCCATGCAGACGGACGCCCACCCCCCCCCCCCCCCCCCCGAGGATTGATTGTGTTTGTATTCTCTGATTCTGATTCTAACAGACTTGTGATGTGTTTGACTATGCTTTGATGCTTTGCTATGCATCTGACTATCTGATTGTTTCATGTATGACTTGTTATTTCATGGTTCGTGCAATTTCATGTCGTCTTCTATTTCATATGATGCATATGATTTCCCTATCATGCTTTATCTTTTCATATGTCTTCAACATATTCATATCATGTTTGTTTTGGGAAAACCCTGGGTTGAGGGGGTGGTATGTCAAACTTAAATAACCAGCCTACACCCTTTTCGGTGTTTGATAAAGGGGGAGAGTGTGGTTAGTTATGTTTAGGATGATTATGAGTATAACTATTGTAGGGGGAGTACCCTGATTCTCCTACGATAGTGAAATTTGAGACAAATAATTTCAAATTCTTAAACTTAAAATCGGGTTGTCAAACAACAAAAAGGAGGAGATTGTTGATGCAGTCTGACCCTGATTGTTGTTTTGGTGTTGACACCGAATTTAGTTTAGGATAATGAGATGAGTTTGGTTTAATTCCTGATTGGGAACTGGGCACGACTCCCGGTGAGTGAGGCCGGGTGAATGAAACCCTGGTGAGTGAAGCAAGGTGATTAGAAAATCCCGGTGAGTGATGTCAGGTCTTGATGAGTGAAGCCAGGTGATTTGAAAACCCCGGTGAGTGAAGTGGGGTCCTGGTGAGTGAAACCAGGTGATTTGAAACCCTGGTGAGTGAAGCCAGGTCCTAGCTTGGGAAGCTAGGTGATGGAAACCCCGGTGAGTGAAGCCGGGTGACAGAAACCCTGGTGAGTGAGGCCAGGTCCTAGCATGGGAAGCTAGGGTGAACGAAGTCCCAGTGAGTGAAGCTGGGCATGAAGTCATGGTCCGAGGGACTGACCACTTCATGTACTAGTCAGAGAGGGCACGTGAGCTCGTTCTCTGGGACCAGGATGAGTCAGAAAAGGCTAGGGAGATTGTTCTTTGGACTCAAGGCTGTTTTGGTCGGAGCTGGATCGGTCTGGTGAACGATCTAGAGATGTCTAATCGGTTTGGTGACCGATCAGGGAGAAAATAAAAACAATGGTTGGCCTCTGTTCGGCTCCTGATCGGTCTGGTGACCGATTAGGGAGAGCTTCTGATCGTTCTGGTGAACGATCAGGGTGAGGTCAGTAGGTTTCAGTGGGAAACATGGATCAGATGCTTGACCGATCAAATATCGCGAGTTCCTCATTATGACCAATCAGGATGGATCTTGATGTGTCAGTGAGTGACTTGATCGGTCACTAGACCGATCAGGGAACACCCTGATCGGTCAGGTGACCGATCAGTAGGTTCGGCCTGTGAAGCTGGAGAAACTCTCAGCAAAGGGGTGGATCGGTCAGGTGACCGATCCACGACCTGTGATCGATCTGGTGACCGATCAATAGATGTCACGATCTGAGTTTTCTCACTGTGGACTGATCAGGCTGGAGACAGATCGGTCTGGGCCTATCCTGATCGGTCCGGTGATCGATCAGGGTCCTCTCTGATCTGTCTGGTGACCGATCAGAAGCTAAACTTTAATTCAAAATGCGCTGTCAGAGTTCTGATCGCGTTCTGATTGCTACTGATACACTACTGATATCTGCTCTAAACGTCTGATTATTGATTCTCTATTGATTTGCTGTGCTAAACAATTGCTTAGTGTGCAGGTAATTCAGGATTACTCAAGGAGAGTCAAACGGAGGCTTTTGCTACAGCAGGTTTGGCTGTTTGCTTTCGCAGGATACAACATCTTCTGTCTTCTGGCGAATGGCTTGGAAGCTGACCTGAAGCATGACTAGAGGAAGTCCAGAAGAGGTCAGGGGTAGCTGAGCTGCTTCAGATGAGCAGCTGGGGAGCTACAAAGGAGCGTCTGTGACCTGGGTCTTGGGCAGAGGCTTATGAGCGGGTCGCGAAGAAGCCTTAGAGAGAACTTGGAGCTTGATCTCTGTTGCGACAACTCTCGATTATATTGCACCTTGAAGCATACTCTTGAGCATCCTTTGAAGCTTCTGCAACTTGAGCACCTTGAAGCAGAGACGAACTTGGCAAGTCCATTAGCATGCAGACACGAAGAGCTGGGAGCTCTTGCATGAGAGTTGTGCTGAGTGAGCTTGGTGAAGTGTTTCTTTCTATGTTCATTGTGCTCTGTAAGACGGTTCGGGAGAGACAAATTTAGGTGATTCGAGAGATTGGGCTCACGCGCGCTTCTTCCACAGCAGCGATGGCTGCCGGCGCCTGTAAGCCGCCGACGCCGGACCTATCGTCTTTCCCTCCCCTATCTACTACTAATTTCGTCCATCCTGAGGGACCACAGTTTCCTCAAGGAACTGCGGTAGATCGGGTGGCTTCGTATGCGGCAGCATTGAGGCCATCTTCGCCAAGGACATCCAAGAAAGCCTTTGATGAGGTTGGAGAAGATTTCAAGGAGATGAAGATCTATAACAATAAACCGGGTATCTTCTACACCGAGGAGGAGGTATTGTCTATGGCTAATTCTTATCGATTCACGCTGGTTGGAAAGTTTTCTGGGAAAATACCTAGTTATTCAGTAATTTCGCAAGCTTTTAAAAATCTAGGTCTATCTAGTTTTTATAACATCAGATTGCTGCGATCGGGTCATATTTTCATGCATCTTACATCGAATGAAGATATGACAAGAGTTTGGGCTCGAGGAGTTTGGTTCATTGGAGGAGTTCCACTGCGAATTTTTAAATGGTCACCATACTTTTCATATGAAGCTGAACTTCAATTGTTCCAGTTTGGATACAATTATCTGATTTTCCCATTCTTATGTTCAACAAAAACTATTTGTTTTCGGCTGCTCGAATTGTGGCAAAGCCAATAAAGATTGATGAAGCAACGGCGGATGGTTCAAGGCTGTATATGGCGAGAATATGTATAGATATTGCTCTGTTAAAACCAATGATAAATGAGTTTTGGATTGGAATTGGGGAGGAGAAGAGGTTGCAAAAGGTGATTTTTGAAAAGTATCCAAAATACTGCGTATCCTGCTTTCATCTGGGTCATTCGGCTGAAGAATATTACACAAATGGTAATAAGCCTAAACCTGATTGGAAAAATAAAAAAGCAGATATTATGGCATTAAAGGAAGATCTGAATGGGAGACATTAAAAAATTTGAAGAAGGCACTGGTAAGATAAATGGAGAAATTTCGGATTATCCAAGAGATCGAGAAAGATACAGAACAGAAAGGCAAGCCTGGATCCAAAAGCATACACTTGTTAGCCATCAGATTAATGAGCATAAGGGGATGTATAGTATAGACAACAGGTTTCAATCTCTAGCTATTTTGGGAGAAAAGAGCAAGGAAATGTGAAGGAGAAGCAGGGGTCGGATGTAAACACTAATGTGAATGTTAGGGAGGATAATCTGGACTTAAATAGTGATACATCTTTACAGGGTTTGCAAGCTTCAGATAAGGGGGATGCCAAAAATATTTCAGTGGAGAATGTAATCAGTAAATAAAATGTGCAAGAAGAACAAGTTCAAATGCAGAATATAAAGTTTGGTATGGCTGCACAGATGGCAGGGTAGACTGCTCTAGATCTATAAAATACAAGAAATAACATTACTAAAATTGCAGAAATGCAAGAGAAAACTGATTTGTTACCTATGGACTCTTATCTGAATGAATTTGGGGAGGCAGTAATAGCAGCATATGAACAACAAAATGAGCAAGGGTAGATTTTGAATGTATCAGATGGAGTTTTGATGCAAGATAAGCAAAGTAAAATTGAGGGAGTTGAGAAGTGCAAATCGTTTATAGAAGAATCTGTATCTGATGAGGAGGAAAGGGGGCAGCTACAAAGATCATCTTCATTTCCTCTTGAATTGAATAATGCAGTCACTTCAATATCCTACAAAAAAAGGTCCTTCTAATCTACCTCAAAGGGTAACTAGAAGTAAAGCTCAGGCTCAAAAGGTTTCCAAAAGTTCAGTATCATAATGTCAGGGATAATACGGAACATTAGGGGAAGAGGGAATCCTTCCCCTCTTAGAAGATTGATTTACTTGAAAAATCATTTTCATTTAAATTTTGTAGGAATCTTAGAACCTATGATAACTCTCAGTGGACTCTTAATTACAAGAAGGTTGGGTTTTTCTGAGATCTTTTCCAACTGCTTGGGGGAAAATATGGTTTTCTCATGATGTAAATATAGATTGCACTGTTTTATTTGATCATGATCAATTTCTGCATTTAAGATTGAAATCTGCTATGCTTCCTATTGAAATGTTGGTTACTATAGTTTATGCTAAATGTTCTAAAGTTGGTAGGTATGATCTATGGGAGCAATTGGAGCGTATCAAACCATCCAATGAAGATTTCTGGATGGTAGGTGGGGATTTTAACATCATTGCAAATGAAACAGAGCAATCGGCTGGAGCCATCATAAAGGGGGGAGCTATGGAAGGCTTTAATAATTTTATGATGATAATTGGGTTGGTTGATGCGGGTTTTGTAGGGGACTGCTTTACCTGGACAAACAACAGAATATGGAAGAGGTTGGACAGAGTTTTGATTTCTACACCTGGACAGGGTCAAAGATTTTCTATGAGAGTTAAGCACTTGAATCGAGCAGCTTCTAATCATTGTCCACTGCTGATTTCCTTTCCAATTTTTGAACAAACAGTAGCTTCCTTTAGATTTCAGAAAATGTGGTTAAGGCACCATTGATTCATGCAAACTGTTAAGCTAAATTGGAATCTGGCCAGTGCTAGTTATGGACTTATTAATCTGTAGATCAAGTTGAAGAGATTAAAAAGTCACTTGAAGTGGTGGAATAAGGAGATATTTGGGAATATACATGATAACGTTCAGAAAGTGGATAAACAGTTTAGTGAAGCAGGAAAAAAAGTTTGATAATGACCCTTCGGATGAAAACATAATCAATAAAAACAAGCTTCAAGCACATCTCTTTAAAACTCTTCAGATGGAAGAGGATTTTTGGAAGCAAAGAGCAGCTATAAAATGGATGTGCTAGGGGGATAGAAACACCAAATTTTTTCACAACATGGTGCAGACAAGAAGGTTAACTAATAGAATATTTAGGATATGAGATGAGGGTGAATGTCTGGAGAAATCAGGCTTGATTAGAGATTCAGGGGTTAGATTTTTTGAGCAATTATTGACAGGAGAATCCTATAATGAATTGACATTGGATCTTAGTTGCATACCGGAGCTGATTACTATGGAAGAGAACGAAGCACTCACAGCATTACCTTCCCCTGAAGAAATAAAGCAGGCAGTGTGGGAAATGGATCAAAATAGTGTGGCAGAGCTGGATGGATTTTCAGCAGCATTTTATATTTCTTGCTGGGATATTATTCAAAATGATGTTTACCAAGCATTGTTGGATTTCTTTAATGGTGGGATGATTCCAAAGGGTATGGCTGCTACAACCATTGTATTAATTCTGAAAATAGAGAATGCTCAAGTATGGCAAGATTTTCAGCCCATCAGCTTATGTAATGTATCTTGTAAAATAATTTCAAAATTATTGGCAAATAAATTGAGAAAAATGCTGAATAAGATCATATCTCCATCTCAGAGTGGTTTTGTTTCAGGTAGATTAATATCTGATAACATACTTCTAGATCAAGAAATGACACATAAGCTGAATTATCATGACAGAGGGGGAAATATGATCATGAAACTTGATATGGCCAAAGCATTTGATAGGGTTCAGTGGAATCTACTATTCAGAATTATGGCAGCCTTTGGATTTTCAGAAAAATTTATAGCTTTCATTCGAAGATGTATTACTATAGATTGGTTTTCTATTCCTATAAATGGGCATTTGGCAGGGTTCTTTCAATCAAAAAGAGGATTAAGAAAAGGGGAGCCCATTTCTCCATTTTTATTCATCATTGCTTCGGAATTTCTATCCAGGGGATTAGAGAAACTTTTTTTTCAATAACCCTAGATTGGGATTTGCCTCAGGTTGCTCTTTGAGGATCTCTCACCTTGCATATGCTGACGATGTTATGATATTCCTGAATGGGATAATCAATTGTGTTAAAAAAGTTAAGGTTTTTCTTGATGATTATGAGAAGCATTCAGGGTAAGCTATAAATGCAGCAAAAAGCTTGATTTATCTATCTAGGAGAATACCAGAAGCTCGCAAATGATCAATTCTATATGTTGTTGGATCGATAGAAACGATAGAGGGGGTGAATATCATTAAAAATTTTCGGAATAGAATTAGAGTAAATATGCAGCGGAATAAGGACAATCACAAACACTGGGAGTTTTACTTGGTTCGGAGCCTGGGTCGACTCCTACTCCATAGCCCACGGTCGTTGACCGTTTACTGAGGGCAATTCTATAATCGCGTAAAGATTCTTACAAGATTCTTACAAGAGTTTGCAATTGTAGTACAGTAATAGTATAACAAAAATGAAAATTCAGTTCTTCGTTACCGACGTCTGATATCAGATGTTTCTCGGAGCAGAGGGATGTCGTCGGCGCTTTCGTGTCGAGTTGGAAGGTTTCTAGGGCGAAGCGCAGGAGCAGAAGAACGTAACAGCATTGGAAGATGTTGTCTTGAAGCTTGGGGGGTCGAGGGCCTTTTATAGGGTTCTGGGGGCGCCCTCCACGTGGCCTGTGATCCTCCCTTCTCATGGTCAGCGAGTTATCCCTTCAAAGTCGGGATAACTCCTTGACGGGGGTGCCCAAGAAGCCGAGGGCGCCCTGGCTGACCTGTTCAGCGAAAGTCTCGGCTGGATAACATTATCCTCTTCGCTGGCTTCAAGTGCAGGGCGCCCTGGTGGCTGGGGGCGCCCTGGGTGCTTGGGGCGCCCTGGTGGCTGGGGGCGCCCTTGGTGCTGGGGGTGCCCTTACTGCTGAGGGCGCCCCGGCCAGTATTTAGCCGAAGCTTCTTTTGCATCATTTGTTTTGTGTTCACCTTGGGGGCGTCTGGGACACTCAGGGCACCCTACTCGGCTGCCGCCTCACTCCTTTGAGGCTCTCTGAGCTGCAGACACTCGTTCCTTTGGTCCTGCATCCATGGGTAGTCCGAAAACAACATAAAGCGATAAGTTTGTTAGTTTTATACAGCCTTAGCTGTCTTGGTTCTGAATTTGGGTCTCCAAAATTGAACCCTAGGTCGAACCGACGCCTACTGTTCCCTCGACGGGGAACGCGTCCTCACCTACTCCTCTCGGGAGAATGTACCTGATGCCAACTGCTCCTCTGGTTGGACTTTTGCCTAGTGGTCATTCGCTAGGTCTTGGATTCCAAGCTGTCCTTCGCCTGGCGCCTAGCAGTCCTTCGCTAGGGCTTCTGTACCCTGGCATTCCTTTGCCAGTGCCTAGCAGTCCTTCGCTAGGGCTTTATGACCTGGCATTCCTTCGCCTAGTGCCTGGCAGTCCTTCGCTAGGACTTTTTACCCTGGCATTCCTTCGCCAGTGCCTAGCAGTCCTTTGCTAGGACTTTTTACCCTGCACACTAGAGTAGTATGTTAGATAACAAGTAAGACTTAACTTTTGAGCCCTGTTGTCATTATCAAAACTCAGGTTTGACTTGGGTGCTTTCTGCACCAACAATCTCCCCCTTTTTGATTTATGGCAACCCCATTCAAAAAGTTAAGTTAATCATAGCAGATTTTGTTCCCTCCCCTGGAAGGAATCTCCCCTTAGATTTTTCAAAAATTCATGGGGTTTTTGAAAATAAGTTTTAAGTCTAATGATGGATTTTCCTTACACTTTTTAACAGAAGCTTTAGAGTCAAATTTTCCAAAAATGATTTTGGTTGTGTACTTTTGGAAAATTTAAACAAAAATTAAACTTAAGTTTAAATACTTAGAGAAATTTTGAGAGCTTAAGTACTTTAAAAATTTTGAAAACTTAAGTTTGAGAGTTTTTTTTGAAGCCTTAAGTTTTAAAGTACTCAGATAGTTTTGAAAACTTTATGTTTAAAGTACTTTAGTAGGATTTAAAACTTAAGTCTCTAAAGTACTTAGAAGGTTTTAAAAGCTTAGAAGTTTGAAAGCTTAGAAGTTAAAAAATTTTTGAAAGCTTAGAAGTTAGAAAAATTTTGAAAGCTTAGAAGTTAGAAAAATTTTGAAAGCTTAGAGTTTAGAAAAATTTTGAAAGCATAGAAATTAGAAAAATTTTGAAAGCTTAGATGTTAGAAAAATTTTGAAAGGTTAGAGTTTAGAAAAACTTTGAAAGCTTAGAGTTTTGAAAAACATTGAAAGCTTAGAAGTTAGAAAAATTTTGAAAGCTTAGAGTTTAGAATAATTTTGAAAGCTTAGAAGTTAGAAAAATTTTGAAAGCTTAGAGTTTAGAAAAATTTTGAAAGCTTAGTGTTTAGAAAAATTTTGAAAGCTTAGAGTTTAGAAAAACTTTGAAAGCTTAGAAGGTCTTTTTGAATAAAGGATAGAGTTTTGATTTAAACAAAATTGATTTTTGAATTTTGAAAAATTTAAACTCTCTCCTTTTTTATCTCTCCCCCTTTGCCATATATCAAAAATAAATAAATATAGTAAACAAACAGATTGCATAAAAAATTGAGCTGCATAATTTGCTTGTACTGAACCAATTCAAGATATGAACTCAATCAAATCAGTTTTAATTTTTCGTTTAGGGTCCTGTCTAACCCGATTAGCTACTTACTAACTGTTATAAACAGTAGTTTTCGCTAGGGTTAGTCAAGTTAAGTGTTCTGTTCAAGTTAGATTTTCTAAACTTGACACTTAACTTGATTACTGTATAAGTTATATTTAGTGCCTCAATTACTGCAGATGCACTGACTTAAAGCATCTTGAATTAAGGCAAAGACCTAAGCATCTCAACCCATTCTAGGTTATCAATCAAAAAGTACCCTAAGGTGCTTGTGAGATGCTGGCTTCTAAATCTATAGGTGCATGCAATTCTAGGGTTAGGGCCTAGGCTAAGTCCATTTATGAAAAAGCCCTAGTTTTGAAAGGGGTAGTTTTGAAAATAAAACTAAGTCGGAAAAAAATTTATTTTTAAAGCTTTTCAAAACTGAATAGAGGCTGATTTTTAAAGCAAAACTGATTTTAAGTTGAGTGAAGTAGTACGAAAAGTCAATACAGTGGTATGAAAATGAAAAGTCAGGTTGAACCTATTCTACTAGGCACAGTAAAGATCAGATACTCAAGTCAAATAAGTAGTCAAACCAAACAGGTTAACTGGTCAACCAGAGGTCCGGTAGAGTCAGACATGAGTCAAGTTTTTAGTTAGTACAATGCTGAAATAGTCTAACTAGGATGAAGGGCCAGGGTGGTCAGATGAGCCAGGCTGCCATGATCGAAATAGTGTCATCATCTCGTGATACTGTGCATCTCTGGCCTCCCTGTCAGCTCTAAGGGCGCTCATATACCCGGTATAGTAGCCCAGATTTGTCTCTATGTTTTCGGCATGATTGGCCTCCACTTCCTCTTGGAGGCTCTAGATCTCCGTCTGCATCTGTGTGAAGCGCTGGTCGATAGTCGGTGGAGGCGGTTCGTCTATGTGTGCACGAGCCTCGGCTGCTAAATCGGCGACGTCGACTTCTACCTCCTCGTCTGAGTCGATCTGGGGAGCTGCTCTCTGACGTCTCCAAAACAAGACCCCGGTACCGGAAACCTCTATGCCAGCTAGGGAGAAGTTTCTATCTCCTATCTTGTCGTAATCAGTCAACTCAGCCATCTCTCCCTCGGTGATGTTCCGACCGTGGTGATGTAATATGGACGTGATGATTTGGCAGTAGGGTGTGCGTACCCGCCCTTGCATGGTAACACTGGATGCATGTAGGATAGCATGAAATATGTGAAGTCCTATGTCGATGTCTAGCTGATGAATCAAAGCATATAGGAGAAAGGTGTGGAATGGTCTCATAGTAGTGACGTCTCTAGTAGATAATGGCAGAATACATCGGACTATGACTCTATATAGAGCGTAGTCCTGGACCTGTAGTTCGAAAGACTGAAATCGTCTGGCCAGGGGTTGCCTAAAGAAGTAAGAGTGTAACGTGTCTAAGGTAATGTGAGAGTAGGGAGCATCAAAGGGAGGCTCCCTCGGAGGGTAACAACAGAAGGTGGACTGCGAGAATCGTAGTCCTAGATATCGGTTGAGTAGTGTAGGTGTGATTGTTAAGGGAATTCCTTGAACAGTGGTGACGAACATGAGACCATCCTGTGTAATTATGTTGTTGTAAAATTCTGCACATAAGGACGTGTTGATTGGATGGGTGCAGAATACGAGATTGTCAAGTTGGTAAAAGTTTATAACGTTCATTGCTAAGGGATAGGATTGGGTGAAAAATTGTCTATTCAAGTAGCTCGTCTTGATAGGTTTATAGGTCGTACGAGCCAACTTATTACATAGTTCTAAATTCGGAAACCTAGGATCAGGACTAGGTTGGGTACCGGGTTCTGCCTGGTTTGGTCGGCGTCTTCTAAGAGAAGGAATATGCATTTAAAGAAAGTATGAAGGAATTGCATTAAAGAAATTTAACTTAATTAAAAAATTATACCGGGCTGCTCGGGGAGGCATTGTTGAAGATGAGAGCTCGAGAGGGTTGCAAGATCTCTTGGAGGGTAGAGAGTTGAAGAGATGTAGAAGTTTGAGTGTGAGGAGAAGAAGGGGGTATGGAGCCCCTTTTATAGGGCAGTTTCGGGCGCCCTGTAGTGTGAGGGCGCACTAGATGGCGTAGGCGCCCCGCCTGGCGAGGGCGCCCTGGCCAGGGCTGTGGCTGCCTTTTGGCATCTTTCTGCCGTTGAAAGATTATACGGGGGCGCCCGGGAGCACCCGGGCGCCCTGGTAAGCATGCAGTGGCAGAAAGCTGCTTTTGACCAGCCTCGGGGCGCCCGCAAGGGTTTGGGCGCCCTAAATGACTGTTTTTGTCCCTAAAACACTGTGTTTGACCAGATTTGACTTGCTTGACCAGGTTTGACCTGATTTGACTGTTTTAGCCATGGTTTGCCTAGCGTTAAGTCAGTGTCGTTCTAAACAAAAAAATGTAGTTATTAAAAGAATTTTCATTATGTTTGCCGTCCCACCCAGTCTAGGGTTATCAATCATGTTAGCCTTATAGGTTGTGTGAGACAGGTTTTGATAAGTAGAATTATTTTGAAAAATTATTATTTATTTTGAAAACCTTAAATTAATTTTTGAAAACAATTAAATTTATTTTGAAAGGAAATGTTTGAATCTACACCTAACTGAAAATTTGTGTTAGATTTGAATTTGACAAAAAGTAATTTAAATTTGAAATTCAAAAATTGGCTTCCAGGTCTTGGCGAGGCACTAGGCCTTCATTGGCCGTAGCCTTATTGGATCATCAACCCTTTCCTTGACAAAGCCTTTCAGTGAAGTTTCATTTTCAAAATTAATCTTTGAAAAATTCTGGTCTAACTAGTTTGGGTTTTGGATCGGTAGCTTCGGCTAGTTTCACCAGTCTAAAGAGACCAAGTAGACTTGATCTTATTAGAATTGGTTTCCCTAACGTACTATTATCTCACCTCCACTCAATACTATGTTGTCAAGCTTCAGTTAAGTTTGTTCAGTCCTTAAACTAACCAATCCTAAGTCTAAGCATGGTAAATTGCAGAAATTAAATAAACAATCAAACAAGCAAATTGCTAGAATTAAATTCTATTTAACAATAAATATAGTTTTTAATTTGGCTCCCCCTGGACTAAAGCCACGGTAATGGTTAGGTAAGATGTGAATCTTGTCCTTGGGGATCCAATACTGATTTGGTCCAGTTTGTTTGTTCAGGTACAGTTTAGGTACCCATGCCTGAACTTTAGGTCTGGATTGGTTCAGTACAGCATAATAGGATCTTTGCCTAGATTTGGTTCTATAGCCTAGTCCGGATCGATTAAGAACGGACTTCTGTTTTCCAAGAATCATGTCAAGACCCTTGGAACCAGAAGTGAATCATTCTAAGGCAACTCTAAGATCCTTAACCTGAGTTTTCAGGGAGGAGTTCTCTTTCTCAAGTTTTTCAACTTGAATAGGAGTTCCTTCTTGAACTTTCTCAGTTAAGGGTCTAGTGTCAGCCCCCTCTTTCAGGAGTTTTACTTCCTGTCGGAGGGATTCGATTCGGAGTTTGGCTTTCACCAAATCTCGAGAATGATACAAAATAAGTTCATTTAACTGACTTCTATTGAAACCACTTACCTTGATTTCGCCGTCTTCTGAAAAGGTTAGTCTGCCGTCGTCCTGTTCTGATTCTGACTCAGTCTCGACTTCTTTTGAGGCGGTCAGGGCTAGTAGGTTTGACTGGGGTGCTTCTTCTTCTTCTTCTGAGGAAGATTCGTCCTAGGTTGCTTGGAGTGCTTTCTTTCTTCTTGCCTTCTTGGTCTCCTTTAGGTTCGGACATTCCGTCTTGTAGTGACCCTTCTTCTTGCACTCGTAGCAGGTCACGTTGGGCTTGTTTTTGTCACTTGCTGGTTCAGCTGGTTCGTCCATTCTTCGGCTTGTTTTCCGTCTGTTGGATTGGTTCTTCAATTTTTTATAGTAGCTTCAGGCCAGTCGGACCAGCTCAGGTCGATCTCCTTCTTCGTCTTCTGAGTCTGAGTCTGAGTTAGACTCGGGTTCAGGTTGAGTCTTCTTCTTTGTTGTTCTTCCAGTTTTTCCTGCTACAAAAGCAATACTTTTCTCGACCATATTGTAGTTAGTCTGTGTTGGGACCTGGTGTATGTTGACATGGATGCGGGTTCGTAATTTTTAAAATTTATTACGTGCAGCGGAAGATTTAACATAAATAATTTCCCAAATTATTTAACCACACATCTAAGCATGCATCCTTATATTGTGTAGACATGATCATATATTAAAATTTTACAGAAAGTAAACTAATTTACTTAATACCTCACGTAACTCGAAGGAAGGGACGAGATCCAACCGTAGTGTCCCTTGGAAGCTCCGCCTCTATTCGCGTGCACGTCGAGTTTTCTTTAGGATGACTTCGCAAAGCCACGAGTTTCGTGCCGACAAGAACTACTAGATTCTCCAAAGGCACAACAAGAATACCAAGAGAGAGATGGGAAGACTAACCACCAAACGAAGAACGGAATCAAGATTCCGGGAGGAAGGAAGAAGTTGCGCCCGCTTCTTCTTCTTCTTCAACAGCTGCTTGGTGGATGAAGCTCACGGTAACAAAGGGGTCCTCCTTTTAGGGCCAGCGACACTAGAGGAGGGAGAGGGAGAGAAGGAGAGAGAGAGGGCTTATTTCTTGATCTCTTGGATTAATCTCCAAGCCTTGCCTTGGTTCCTTTATATAGTAGCCACTCAATCGCCAAGTCTCCTTTTTATGGAATAAATTTTCTTAAGAAATTTATCATATAAATTTTTCTATGAATTAGTCCATCATGCCAAGTTTTTATCATAATTTAGTTTATAATAAAAACAACCATGTCACCCTTTTCTTATGGAAAGAAATTTTTTTATATAAATTTCTTTATCATGGTAAATCAATCAATTATTGATTTTATAAAATAAAATAAACCAATCCATTGTTCATTTTAATTTCCATGAAAAATAAATCTCTTTATATAAATTTCTTTATATAAATTTCTTTATCCATAATTTTATAAAACAAACCACGCTCGGTTTATTTTATAATTTGAAATAAAAATTCGGTTTTCCCCTTTTGTTGTGGCCGGCCAAATAAAGAGGGTGGAGACCCTCTTTGGCCGGCCAAATCCAAGCTAAAACTATATGAATTAAACTTATTTAATTCGTCCAATAAGTCTTCAAAAGACTTAGCCATTTTATGCTTCCGATGCGTCTCTGAAAAATTCAGATTCGACTTTCTCTCTTGATCGGAAAATTCAATTTTCAACTCGTTTTAAATCACTCGGATTACTCGTAGTGCGTGTAACTAAATAGGCATTCGATTTATGTTGGCCGTCTATAATTAACCAATTATAGAACGATCATGAGTAGCACCTAGTAGTACATCATGATCCCCAATTAATCGAAAGATCAACGGTTGACCTCAAATATTATTCTGAAACCCTTCAGCAGCTATAATGAATCGTACCTCATTCCCTTCACCATCTTATACCCACTTGGTTCAGGACATGGTCTATATGTTGTAAGTACCCCTGGTTGATTTTGATGTGATCAACCGATTTAAGATAGGTCCTGGTATGTTTAATCCCTCTGCTAAGTGTGCAGGAGCTTAGGTACGGAGGAAGTCGAGCGTAAGACGTAGCGGACGAGAAGGATTGTGCGGGGAAGTGAGTCGACGGGCTCGATACACATTAAGCCACAGGTGGGACGCGGAAGCTGCGGAAGAGTACGCCGGTGGAGCGAGAAGGACGTGCGCGGTGTCTGAGGGACGAGAAGCCGGGAGGAAGGACGCTCGAGGGGCGAAAGGCCGTAGTCGGGTTCGGGTGAGCCTAACTCCGGTTGGCCGGAAATCACCCAGAAGATGAACCAAAAGACTGGTCAGTTTGACCAAGTCAAACCAGGCACCTAAAACAAAAAGAATTTTATTTGTTGCTGTGAAGATTCGAAACAGCAACCTCGCCTACATATATCACCAGCCTTACCGACTGGGATAAAGAAAAGATGTGATTAAAGTTGTTGCGAGCAGATGATAAAGTTATTTATCTGTTGCGAGCAGAAGATAAAGTTATCTCTTAAAGGATAACTTTATCCTTTAATCAGATCCAATGGATGCAGTTTAATCCCATCCAAGATCAACCATCCAGATTACATCCATGGATCAACGGTCAAGAGAAAATTCCTCAATAATTAACAATCCAGATTTATTTTCTTAGGCTATAAATAGGCTTAGAGTTTTAACCTTTTCAATCACTCATTTATTTCATTCTTGTAAAATCTCTAAAAGTCTAGCGTGCTATTTTTGTAAGGCTTCTCTGCCACAAGGAGATTATTATTGAGCGTCCACTGCCTTGGAAGCAACGTTCTCAGTTGCAACCAAGTTTCTTTTTTTAAAGACGAGTGCCTCCACTTTCTTAATTTTTTTTCGTCTATTCACCCCCCTCTAGCCGGTCCAACCCGATCCAACAAGTGGTATCAGAGCCAAGATCGCCGCAGAAGGACTAATCGCCGACTGCAGCAATTTCATGAAAAATGGTTGGAGCCGTAATCTACCCGCCGAAGTTTGAGGGGGAGTTCGCGATATGGAAGCGTCGAATGCAGGTATTTTTTTAAAACTGATATTGAATTGCTAATAATAATGAAAAATGGTTTTTCAGTTCCTAAAGACAACAACGGCAAGGATAAAGAAATAGAGTCATGGACCATGAAGGAGAAATCAGACTTTGAAGCAAACGGCAAAGCTGAATTTCATCTACTAGCCGTTCTTCCCGCACAAGAAGTTAACTGCATCGAGAATTACAACTCGGCAAAAGAGCTCTGGGAGAAATTCCTAGAATTGCATGACAAGAAGAATAAGAAATCAGACATCGCCGCACTGAACACAAGGAAGATCCAACTAGACGATGAGTCCTCGTCAGAAGAGTTGGAAGGTCAAGAATACGCGGGACTTGCGCTGATGGCAAATCATCAAGAAGGGAGCACTGATGAAGGGGGAGAGACGTCAGAAGAAAGCGACGACGAAAGAGGAACTTCGCTTTTCGAATGCGACCCGGTAAGTGAGGTTTGTTTTCTTCCTCATGATCAATTATATTCAGGAGTTAAAACCTTGCTCAAATCTAATTGTAGATTAGAAAAAGAAAATTAAAAATTAAAAAATGAATTAACACTTACATCCTCGTATGAAATTTTGAAAAATGAAAATGATATATTGAAAAACTTAGTGCAAAAATTAGAACTTGATATTGGATATTTACGCCAAAAGAAAAATAGCTTTCCTGATAATTTAAATTGATATTTTAAAAATCATAAGGGTCAATTTAAAAAGGTACCCAAAAGTTATATTCTGCCTAAGTTTTTAATTAATCCTGTAGACAGGAACTTATTTTGGGTTCCTAAATTTGTATTAAACTGATAATTTTTTTTGTTATTATATATGTGTGCATTTTGTTTCTCTAAGAAAAATTATGTCATTATTTTTTTGCACAATTATGCTGTCTATCTACTGGAACGTCTTTCAAAATTTTTCAAATATTTTTTTTTCTCGAAATTTGAAATTAAGAGTTTAGGGGAAAGACTCATTATAATTTTTTTTTTCAAATTTTTCGAAGTATTTTTTCAAATTTTTTAAAATTTATTCTTCAAGAACTCTTATGTGTTGGTTTGTCATTTTTTGGACTTGATCAACCAATTTAAAGTTCAAGATTTTTGTCTAAACTCATATCTTTATCTTCGACTTTGACAAAAATATTCAGATTTTTTCATAAATGTTTATGAATCGTTTATTGAACTCTATTTTTTTTGATTTTTTATGAATTGTTTATCGAAATATGATTTTTTTCAAAATTCGATAGAAAAATATTTTGACAGGATTCGATTTTTTTTTTAAACTCCTCATCAGCTGTGGATTTTATAAAAAAAAATAGATTTTATTTAAGTCATTTTTTAAAAAAATGGAATTAACATTGCAAAAATATGTCATTTTAAAATTTGAAAAATGTATTGCAATGCGATTTTTTTCACTTAGAATATTTTTTATCGCACTCAAAACTTTTTCTTCTTCCCTACTTATATTTCCCAATTTTTTTGATGTGATCAAAGGGGGAGGAATAGTATTAAGTTAAGGGGTAGAATTTTAATTTACTCAAAATTTAAGTTTTTTTTTTTTGAACTTAAACTGTTTACATTATTATGTATGTTTTTTATTTTGATTACCCTAATTTAACTCGGATTGATGCACATCAAAAAGGGGGAGATTGTAACTACCCCTGGTTGATTTTGATGTGATCAACCGATTTAAGTTAGGTCCTGGTATGTTTAATCCCTCTGCTAAGTGTGCAGGAGCTTAGGTACGGAGGAAGTCGAGCGTAAGACGTAGCGGACGAGAAGGATTGTGTCGAGAAGTGAGTCGACGGGCTCGGTACAATCCGAGGGACGCGGAAGCTGCGGAAGAGTACGCCGGTGGAGCGAGAAGGACGTGCGCGGTGTCCGAGGGACGAGATGCCGGGAGGAAGGACGCTCGAGGGGCGAAAGGCCGGAGTCGGGTTCAGGTGAGCCTAACTCCGGTTGGCCGAAAATCACCTAGAAGATGAACCAAAAGACTGGTCAGTTTGACCAAGTCAAACCAGGCACCTGAAACAAAAAGAATTTTATTTATTGCTGCGAAGATTCAAACCAGCAACCTCGCCTACATATATCACCAGCCTTACCGACTGGGATAAAGAAAATATGTGATTAAAGTTGTTGCGAGCAGATGATAAAGTTATTTATCTGTTGCGAGCAGAAGATAAAGTTATCTCTTAAAGGATAACTTTATCCTTTAATCAGATCCAATGGATACAGTTTAATCCCATCCAAGATCAACCATCCAGATTACATCCATGGATCAACGGTCAAGAGAAAATTCCTCAACAATTAACAATCCAGATTTATTTTCTTAGGCTATAAATAGGCTTAGAGTTTTAACCTTTTCAATCACTCATTTATTTCATTCTTGTAAAATCTCTAAAAGTCTAGCGTGCTATTTTTGTAAGGCTTCTCCGCCAAGGAGATTTTTATTGAGCGTCCACTGCCTTGGAAGCAACGTTCTCAGTTGCAACCAAGTTTCTTTTTTTAAAGACGAGTGCCTCCACTTTCTTAATTTTTTTTCGTCTATTCACCCCCCTCTAGCCGGTCCTACCCGATCCAACATATGTGTCAGTCCCCACCAGGCTGACTATGTCACACCTTGCCCAAGTAATGTCTTTCTCGTCCAATGGATTCTAATTACTCTCATGTTTCTGAGAGATTCATACAAGGAACATGTGATGCTCTGGCCAGAGGCATCGAGTAACAATCCGACGATAGGCCTTGGGTATACATCTCCTCGCAAGGAGTCGTGAATCCTTTGTAGGTTGTTCAAACATCTTCGGGCACTTCGGCTTATACCCAATCATCCTGGGTCCACACCTCCTTGGAGATGCTTGCTTAAGATGTCAAAGTATAAGTTTTCATGACCAAGATGACTTGAACACCGCAAGTCAAAGAAACATCGAACTTAAGATGCAGTAAGAACTTCATTGACATGTCTATATGTAGACTACCATATGAAGTTTTACAGCCAGTCACTCCAATGAACTAGT
>JAGFNQ010000863.1:0-25804 GCA_024364735.1 Boesenbergia rotunda
CTTGTGGTGCCTGTTCAGTATCCATCAAGGGCTCAGTGCTATGGTCGTTGTCTTGAATTTCTTCAAGATCAAACGAACTCCCACTAGTCTTTCTAGAAACAAAATCCCTTTCTAGAAAGACCCCAGTCTTAGCAACAAACACTTTGTGTTGACTGGAATGTAGAAGTAATATCCCTTAGTTTCCTTGGATATCCCACGAAATAGCACTTATCAGATTTGGGTCCCAGTTTGTCTGAGACTTGACGTCGTACGTAAGCCTCACAACCCCAAACCCTCATGAAAGACAACTTGGGACTCCTCCCCGTCCATATCGTATATGGTGTCTTCATGACAGCCTTTGATGGAACACGGTTAAGTTGTGAACGCTGCCGTGTCTAGAGCATATCCCCAAAAGGATATAGGAAGATCTGCGTGACTCATCATAGATCGTACCATATCTAATAAGGTACGGTTCCTCCTTTCGGATACACCATTCCACTGTGGTGTTCCAGGGGGAGTGAGTTGGGATAGAATCCCAGACTCAGCTAGGTAGTCACGAAACTCATGGCTCAAGTATTCTCCCACCTCGATCTGATCGAAGTATTTTAATACTCTTGCCAAGTTGGTTTCTGTACTTCATTTCTGAATTCTTTGAACTTTTCAAAGGATCAGACTTATGTGTCATCAAATTACACATAGCCATATCTACTGAAGTCATCAGTAAATGTAATGAAGTACCTTAACCACCTCTGGCAGCGACATTGAAAGGGCCACATACATCACTATGTATGAGTCCTAACAAGTCTGTCGCTCTTTCGCTATGTCCACTAAAGGGAGTCTTAGTCATCTTGCCTAGAAGGCATGACTCGCATGTCTCATATGATTCAATATCAAATGAGGCCAGCAAACCATCCTTATGGAGCTGGGACAAGCGACTCTCATTTATGTGGCCTAAGCGACAGTGCCAGAGATAGGTTGGGTTCAACTCATTTGATCTCACCTCTTGGTATTCACGTTATAGATAGGGCTTTCTAAGTCTAGAATATAGAGGTCATTCATCAGATGTGCGCTACAATAGAACATATCCTTTAAATAAACAGAACAACATTTGTCCTTTATTATGAATGAAAAACCTTTGTTATCTAAACATGAAACTGAAATGATATTCTTTGTTAGTACAGGTACATAACAACAGTTATTCAATTCCAGTACAAGCCCAGAGGGTAGAGGTAGAAAGTAAGTCCCTATAGCAACAGCAGCAACCCTTGCTCCATTGCCTACTCGTAGGTCCACCTCGCCCTTGGCCAATGCCCTGCTATTTCTCAGCGCTTGCACATTTGTACAAATGTGAGAAGCACACCCAGTATCTAATACCCATGATGTAGAAATAGAAAGGTTGACTTCTATAACATTTATACCTGAAGTAGAAGTCTCACTTCTCTTCTTCTTCAGATCTTCCAGGTATACCTTGCAGTTCCGCTTCCAATGCCCTGCCTGCCCTTGATATAATTGCTTGAGGTGGCCAATCATATCATAAGCATTCATGTTCTCGTGTTGCTTCTGAAGCTCAGAGGACATGCAGCATAGCATTAGGCACGATACGTCTAACGCGTCGTCTTGATGCTTCTGATGAGCATCTCTAACGCTATGGATGGCTGAGGGAAGTGGTGCTTCAAGAACTGCTTGCTCTAGAACGTACAACTTACGTTCCTATTTGAGGACTATCCTCAAGTTCCTGTACCAGTCCAGGAAATTAGCTCCAGTGAGCTTGTCCTTCTCAAGGACAGATCGCAGAGAGAGATTGTTCGTGTTTGACATGGTAATCTACAACATAAATGCAGAAAATAAATATCCACCATTGTATCATATTTATCATTTAACTAGGCCTTTAATTAAATGATGCTCCCACTGAATTATAGGGCTTTGGTAGAATCGAGTCATAGATGTGGTAAAACCACACTACTAGATCCACACCAACTAACTATAATTCTCGTAGGTCAAGATCCACATCATACTACGCCTTGAGTTAGCTTTGGCTAAATCGCCCAAGACTTAGTATGATCGGTAGGTACCAATTACCAATTACATCTCTATGCAACTCTTGTTTATAGGATCAAGAATTAACATTTATGAATAATCTTGAGTTAGCTTTGGCTAAATCGCCCAAGACTATTGATAAATGCGATCTTGTCCTACCTTTCCAACTATTGGAATATGCCTATAGTTAGGCTCGATCCAATTGAGCTAACTAGTTACTCAATCTAATTGAGCTCAATCTAACCCAAGCGTGATAGGCGGGACCAAGATTGTCCCTCCGCATCCCACCAAGATTAAATGCATTGCTCTGCTTTGGCAGATTCAACAATCGCATATGATCATGGTAGTGATGGGTATCAAGGCTCGTTAGGCATATACGAGTTGATTTCGATTTAGATCTAATCTAATCGATGATGTGCATCGTATCAAGGCATTTATTAAATCTAATTTAACCTAAATGTGTACTAGGTGCACATCAAAATGTGGTTCCCACATTACATGTGCATCACATACACTCATGTATATTCTATTCTATACTAACATGCATCACATACATATAAGCAAAAATAAAATATACAAGAAAATTAAGTGTGATTAGTCATGGCCCTACTAAGATCTTCTCAAGCCAATGAGAAGATTTTTTTTTGGTCAACCTAGGGTCTAGGCAGCAGCTTCTCCAAGCTCCTCCTTCCAGAACCCTATGTATTGTCGGCTTGCTTCCCATGAGTCCGTCTTCTCCAGAATTGCCTTCATCGTTAATTTTGTACATTACAAAATTTATACTCGAGTTACATTCGAGTCTTAAAATAATTTTAACAGAAATAATAATAAAAAAAACCGACACGCAGGTCGCAATCACAATACAACACCCACAACACAAATAACGGCACGCAGGCCGTAATATGAATTACACACATATTTTAATCTAATTAAAATAGGGTTTTGGGCCATGATCATCACACTTCTGTACATAATTCAAAATTATGTAATTTTATAAATTTTATACAATTTTTCTACTGATTTTTAGAATTTTTTCCGAGTCACAACTCCGCGGCGGTCCCGGTAAGCGGGTTTCGGGCGTAATCACGAGACAAGGCCCCTTGCGGGGTTAGGGGCAGCGCCCCTACTCGTGAAATAACCTTCACGAGTATCTTCTTGCGATTATACAGTGCCTTAACCCGCTGTCCCAAAAACCATTTGGGCGAAACTTGCCGTTTCGGAGAAGTTTTTCTCGGTGTCCAAGTCTACAAGTGCTTCGCACTCGTCGCTTTGCCTCTACGAGAAAAATTACTCAAAAATCCTAAAATTTAGAAAAATCACAGAAGCATATATTTATCTAAATTTTGTATCTAATACAAAAAAAAAAATAAAACAAAACGAGCACAAGCTTCGCTCGTGGCTCTGATACCACTGTAGGGTTTTTTCGGGCCACGAAAACCGCTTTTTCGCGTCGCGGAAACCCCGAAAGCCCCAATAGTAAGGATCCGAGCGAAGAAAGCCATTTCAAAAATTACGAGTGCTCGTTTACATGCTTCAAAACCCGATCTACTCCTAGATCTAAAAAGGGATAAACATTTTACCTTTGATGCGTGCCCCGTTTAATCCCGTTCGCTCCTTTGGATGTCGAATCTCTAGGACGTCAAGTGCCGTCCCTCTAGAAGTATCCACGCGAACAAAAGTAGATGGATGAAATCCTTTAGGTGTGCTAGCACCTTATAGGATTCGGCCAAGAGGAGAAGGAGAAGAAGAAGTCCAACAATTGGAGAGGAAGAAGAGAGGACACCCTTGGAGGAAAATGAAACAAAATCCACTTTTGTTCTTCCATGGTGGCCGGCCACTTAATGGCCATTAATGGCCATTAAGTGGCCGGCCATAATGGCCACTAATGGCCATTAGGTGGCCTTCCTTAATCCCCTTTCAATTTGAATTCAAATTCAAATGGGGGGGAAACCAAGCCAAGTCATCACTTGGTCAAGTCAAGGTGAGGTGGCCTTTTGGTCAAGTCAAACTTACCTTTTATGGACTTTCCATATTTAGTCAAGTCAAACTTGACTCCATTTCTTCTCCCATGTCAAGTCTAACTTGAAGTGGAACCAAGTCAAGTCAAACTTGATTTGGATTTGGGTCAAGTCAAACTTGCCTTTTATGGACTTTCCATATTTAGTCAAGTCAAACTTGACTCCATTTCTTCTCTCATGTCAAGTCTAACTTGAAGTGGAACCAAGTCAAGTCAAACTTGATTTGGATTTGGGTCAAGTCAAACTTGCCTTTTATGGACTTTCCATATTTAGCCAAGTCAAACTTGACTTCAATTTTTTCTCCATCTATTTGTTCTTTGCGTGTGACCCTATAGGTTCTTGTAACGTTGGCAATGCTTCTAACCTCTTAGAAACATAAGCAATGAGCGGTATCTAGCAACACATCATTGCTACCCAAGTTACAAGAATGTTGAGATCCAACATCACCAATGTGACTAATAATTGTGACCATCACAATATGTGACAATGTCCTTCTATCCTTGATATCTAGATTGATCTTTCATGAGGCATAGACCGTGTCATCCTCCAATCAATCTATGTGTCTTGAACTCCAAGTAGACTCACTATAATCAAATAAGCTCAATATCTCATATTGCCTTATTTGGGCATGGCCATGCACTTAGTGATCTCACTCTATCAAGACTATGATATCTCTCCCGTCATATAGGAGGGATAGATCCCATCTACATCACTCACATCCCTCCGCATAATTTGTTACATACCCAGTAATCGCCTTTATAGTCCACCCAGTTACGGGTGACGTTTGACGAAACCAAAGTACATAACTCCTTATGTAGGGAACTATGGTTACTTCAGGTCTAAGGACTAATAGTCATACTAATAGTCACATGAGAAAGTATATGACACTCATATAACGATCCATGATACTTTCTCATGGCGGGCCATTCAGTATACATTCTCTAATGTATACCCATGTGTCAACTTGATATCTCATATCCATGACTTGTGAGATCAAGTCATCATGTTGACCTACATGCTAGTCTCTATGCATTAACATTGTCCTTGAATGTTAATACTTGACTAGGAATAATTAAGAGTAGTGTTCTCTATATCATCTCACTATCGATTCAACTAATCGATTGATATAGATAAGAACCTTCTACTCAAGGACGTTATTATACTAAGTTATTTGGCACCAATACACATAAGTACAATAACCTTAGGAAATGCCTTTATATATAAGAAATATATATACAAGAATATGATACATTGAGTCCAAAAAGTAATCATCATATGATTGGCTCTAGGGCTCTCACTAACAGGGAGGCCCCCCAGAAATCTATGACCACCACGAGCAGTGAAGCCAAATGCCCCGTGGTATCCAACGGGGACGAAAAAGAAGTGGAAAAATCGGGGGGGAGGGGGGGTTAGAGGAATGTCGAAAAGTATGAAGAGAACGAGAGCCCCGCTCATCTGGGCGAAGGCGTTCGGGGCCAGCTGTTGGAGTGGGATGCAGAAATAAGATGCAACATTCATGAAATAGGGATGGACAGGGAAACGAAGCCCTAGTTCCAGTTGTCCCAGGAAAAAGGTGTAAAAATCCTCACCGGTGGTTACTGGCAGTTGACCTACGGTGGGGACCCTTACCTCCCAATCTGCCGAAATTCCATATTTTTGACAAGCAACCTGGAGGGATTCCGACTTAACCTTGGAGGAGATGGTCTCATACCACTCGGGATGAAATCCCAATTCTCTCAAAGAGCACTCATCAGCGCCTGAAGATTTCTTTATCTTCTCCATCGGATCCAAGGGGAAGAAATAATGGACGGACAAAACAAAGGAGGAAGTACTCTCGCCGGAAGAGCGCTAACGAGAAGGACAAGTAAGTAAGGAGAACTCTTGACGGCAGCTAGGGTAAGGCTGCCGCAGGGCGCTGTTGCACCCACTTTTATAGGGACACGACACCTCCCTCGAAGCAATCGAAGGCCGGCATGTTGTGGATATTAACAGGTTGTCTAGGGGATTGGCTAGCCGTCAATCGCTGTCGCTTTGTATGGCCCGTAGTACGCCGCAAAGCGAGGAAAAAGACACGTGGCGCCGTTGCATGCGCTGGGCAATTGCGTCACCTTGGCTGCCGCAAAGCTCGCAGGGGTAAGAGACACATTCAAGAAATCAGCCCGAGTCGAGAGACTCGCGGGATATGTCCGAAGGCCCGGTCGAAACTTAAAGAGAGTGAAAAAGGACAGGGTCCAGCTTCTCCATCATCACCACAGTCCGATCAGTCAGCCACACTTCCTTCTATCAGACTTGAAGGAAGGGACTTGTGATGGGGTTGAATAAGCCCGTGGCGGGCACAGGAGATGAAGAAGCTGCAGGATGAGACACTTTAAATTGGAAAGGCTCTCTTGTCCGGGCCAGGGGATCTTCCTGGGGAGATTCGTCCGGAATAGTAGGCCAAAAGACCCCCTCGAGCTCACCTCGAGAGGTTGGGTCCCGAGAGCGGGATAGAGTTGTATGAGCCCTGGCCAGGACGAAGGATGAAGAGGTTGCCCGACACAACAACGGTAGATTGAGACGACCCTCCTTCCCGGGTCTCGGGAATCCCTGGGGGCAACGCGCCCGGGAAAGGCAACTAGGGATCCCTCTTTGGAGCACCCCGGGAGGTTAGGTCCCGAGAGCACATTGGGAGCTGTGGCATATGAAAAACCCCGGGCTCTCCTCGAGGAGTGGAGTCCCCACCATAACCGACCTCAGACACTTACCCCCCCCCCCTCAAAGTACGGATAAGCACCACCCGTCACGGAAGGTCTTCACGACCCCTGAATCTCGAAACGTGCAAAAACCGATAATGGTGCGGACCGTTTCAAAGGATATTCCATCACCACCGAAAGAGAAGGGGGGACGTGACTTATGTATCGGAGACGTGACACCAATCGAGGGGCACGTCTATCTTGTCGTCATAGGTATAAAAGGTAGGTCAACCCCTCCGGTAAAAGGGTTACGCTCTCTCTTCTACATACTGTCTTTCTTTCTTACTGTCACTACTCTTGGGACGACCTACTAACTTGAACGTCAGAGTGGACTCCGCCGGACCCCTGCCGGTGTGTCTCCTAACGCTTGTGTTAATTTTGCAGGACCCCAAGTTCCTCCCTGGCGTAGCAACTTCCACGAGGACAGAACTTCCGTGACTGGCTGTAACACCCAATAATTTTCTGATATTATTAGGGATTTTTCAGAATTTTATAGCATTTTTCGGATTAAAAATAAAAAGAAAAAAATAAGAGATCGGGTGGGATTTAATCCCACAACCACAAGGCAAGCAAGGCCTTAAGGGCATTCGGGTAACCAGCTGGGCTAGGGTATCAAGCACAGAAAAGGATGAAGCGAAATAATATTATAGTTGATTTAGCCCGTTTCATGAAGAGGTATTCAAACTTCCACTTAAGTTGAGTTAAGACCCCATTAGGGCTTGGAGGACGCTGCGCGAACAGGGGTGGAGGCTGCGAAAATAGGGAGAAAGGAGAGGAATTTCATTACTTCCTCTTCCTCCTCTTGAGTGGAGAACCTAGGGCTTCTTCCCTAGGGCCAAGAAGTGGAGTTTTCTTGCAAAGGAAGAGGAAAAGAACCCTACACTAGGAATTTCGAGATACTTAGTGAGTTTCTTCAAGAAAAGGGTAAGTAGATCACTCACCTGCAATAGAAGTAGTTTCGCCATGTATTTCTCGTTGTAGAACCATATTTGTGATCTAAATGCATGCTTTAAGATTATGGTTTTCTTATTTGTGTGTTTTAAGTTCCTAAAGAATACATGTTTTATCATAGAATATGAATTGGAGTAAGTTTTTATATATGTGACTTAAGTATGACAAGAGTAAGTTCTTGAAAAGTCCCAAAAATGAGTTTTGGGGTTAAGGGCACGCAAGGTGCTCGATGAAAGTTCCAAGTAAGAAAAGGTAAAGGTTTATAGTGCAAGATTTATGAAAAAGAAAGTTAGCTTGATAAATACAAGCATTATGAGTAAGAAAGTATTTTACTTTTGTAAAGTGACATGTATCGGGCAATGAGAGGCCCACAGAAAGTAAGAAAGAAGCTCTAATAGGGTGCGGTGGCTAGCTACCCCGAAACCTATTAGGGATGCGCGCATTGGTACACTGATACCAGGTACAGTGTCAAGGCCTGAGAAAGTTGATTATTATTTTGAAGTATATGAAAGTGTTTCAATTTCCTTAAGTGCATGTTTTGTTATGTATGATAACATGGTTATGTTATAAGCATGTTAAAGAGAAAGAGCAAAGAAGTTAGTGTTTTA
Organism: Boesenbergia rotunda; assembly: GCA_024364735.1. Classification (NCBI taxonomy): domain Eukaryota; kingdom Viridiplantae; phylum Streptophyta; class Magnoliopsida; order Zingiberales; family Zingiberaceae; genus Boesenbergia; species Boesenbergia rotunda. Next base: position 8,326 of record JAGFNQ010000863.1, read on the forward strand.
AAGTGTGGAAATGTATCATTAGTAAGTTTCAAAAGAAATTATGAGCATGTTAGATTTGCCAATGTTTTAGTGCTAGTAAATGTTTTCAAGCATGATTGAGCATGATAAGTATATGAAAGTTTTCATGTGTAAGTATTTCAAAGTGCATGTGTTTTGAAGCAAACATTATTTGAAAAGAGCATGTTTATCATTGATCGCATGGATTTGTGAGTTAGGATTTAGTTACTAAGCAAATCGCTTATTAGTTGCATTTCCTTCTATTGCAGACAAAGGTAAAGAAAAAGCATAAGCTAGGGAGGCGAGCGGGACTTGCATTGATGTTCAGTGGCAGCGGAACCGTGGAAGAGATCGTTGGGTTAAGTCTTGTAGAACATGTGTTTTGGTGTTTTGAATTGGTAGAATGAATGACTTTGTTTAAACCTTGCATAGAGACAAAGTTGGGTACAAACTCTAGTCTAGAGTTCATATATTTTGATAGCTTATTTACTTCCGCAAAGATCCTAATTGCAAGTTTATGAGGTTGTTTTGGGTTGCTAAAATGTTTATAAAACTAGTATAGAGTATAGATTTGGAGTTATTTCTTTGTATACATTGAAGGTATGTGAATTGTGGACTTTTGAAACAAATTTTCGGGTCTGAAAATGCAGGTTTCAGGCGTGCCAGTCGACTGGTACAGAACCAGTCGACTGCCCTATCGAACAGGACCTACTGTTCGATGCACCAGGCGACTGCCAAGAGGCTAGTCGACTGGTGCCGCACCCAGAACCTTACTGTGGCTGACACCAGGCGACTGCCAAGAGGCCAGTCGACTGGTGCCGCGCCCAGGACCTCACTGTGGCTGACACCAGGCGACTAGTCTCCTGACAGTCGACTGGTGCCGCTGGAAAAAAAAAATTTTCCAAGCAAAAGGGAAGGGACTCAAGTAGTTGTAACCTAAGGCTAAGAACAAGGTAAAGTTAAGGCTAAGTGAAAGTGACGGCCGACCTCTTAAGGTAAGGAAAAAGAGAAGAAGAAGTCGGGTCGTCACACTGGCCATCGTCGACGATTCCTTCCGGAACAGTATTAATTGTCATAAGTAGCTTCTTTGCATCTTCATTTCCCACTATTAGGAATAACTTTCAAACTTATTGGAGTATTGTCGAAGACATAAAATATGTCAAAATCACTTTGTTTGATATTGTCTTCGTTGTCAATCATCATGGTCAACATTAAAGAAACAATTACATTAAACAAAGACGGCTTGATAGTCAGAGAGAAAGATCCATACTTAGTAGAAAAGCTTAAGAGGGGCATAAAATGGGGCTAAGATCGAAATCACATCTTAAAAATTGAAAAAAAAAAAAAATTAAAGCTAAAATTTTGAATTTATGGAAGAGAGAACTCGCATGATAAGAATTATTCAAAAACATTTTGTAAAAGTGTGGAGCATAAGTGTTACGCATTGAATAGCGATTAAGTTGCTAGATTTTAAATTAATATCTATACAATAGCATATAATTTATAATTTTAAAAATATTATTCACTTTAAATGAGGAGAAAATACATTTTGGATATTAAACTTAATTTATTTTTGACATTTTGGAAACCAAATTTAAAAAATATATATCCCAAAGTTAATATTTTATTTTTATTTTATTCTAGGATGTACCTTTATTTTATTTTTATTTTTTTCTAAGTTTCAAAAGTGAACCAATTAAAGTTTAAAACTATTAAATAAATATTTATCTTTTAAAATCTAAAGATTATTTTTAAAAATAATATAAAATTTGAGAATAAAATTTGATTTCAATAATAAATTTTGAAGAATAAGATTCAAAAAAAAATTTAAGATTTTTAAACGTTATAAACAATTGTAAAAACTATAAACTCATTCAATCTAAATGGTCGGTGGAAAATTTTCGTAGAACTTTATCAATTATTTTCCGTAAAATTTAAAAAATCTAACCCGGGTTTGATATAAATCATATTAGGCTCAAGTTAAGCCCGATATAGAATTATATCAAGCTTAATATAGGCATGATATAATTTCATATCATGCCGAAGAGAGTTTTAAAATATTAAAAAAATATTTATTTTTAAAATTTAAAGAATATTTTTTTAAAAAAAAATCTTTAAAAACTTGAAGAGATTTTTTTTTAAGTTTGAAAAGTGAACCAATTAAAGTTTAAAATATTAAAAAATATTTATATTTTAAATTTAAAGAATATTTTTAAAAATAATATAAAATTTAAGTATAAAATTTGATTTCAATAATAAATTTTGATGAATATGATTCAAAAGAAATTTAAGATTTTCAAAAGATCTAAACAACTTTAAAAACTATAAACTCATTCAATCCTACTCAAAATTTCGAAGCTCAATTAATTTTTAATAAATTCTCTGAGAGTTTTTACATATAACGTGGATAAATTCAATAAATTCATATCCACTCTTATCATAAAATATAATTATGATGATAGATCATTGGTGGAAAATTTTCATAGAATTTGATCAATTATTTCCCGTAAAATTAAAAATCTAATCCAAACTTGATATAAATCATATCAGGCTTAAGTTGTGTCTGATATAAAATTATATCAGGCCTAACATAGGTATGATATAATTCATATCAAACCTAAGTGAGTTTAAAAATATTTAAAAAATTTTAATTTTAATTTTTTTAAAAAAAATCTTTAAAAACTTGAGGCCAAAATATTTTGTGTCTAAGTTTCAAAAGTGAATCAATTAAAGTTTAAAAATATTAAAAAATATTTATCTTTTTTTAAATCTTAAAAATATTTTTAAAAATAATTTAAAATTTGAGGATAAAATTTGATTCCAATAATAAATTTGAAGAATAAGATTCAAACAAAATTTAAGATTTTCAAAAGTTATAAACAACTCTAAAAACTATAAACTCACTCAAAATTTTGAAGCTCAATATATTTTTAATAGATTCTCTGAGAGTTTTTTACATATGATGATAATATTGAATTGGATAAATTCAAAAAATTCATATCCATTTTTATCATAAAATATAACCAAGATGTTAAATAATCGATGAGAAAGTTTCATAGAATTTGATCAATCATTTTTCCAATAGAATTTGAAAAATCTAATGGGAATTTTCAAAATTCCTATATAAAATTCATTTAGGAATTTTTAAAATTCAATGATAAATTATATAAAACTCATCAATCACAACTTTTCTTTGGGTTCACTTTGCATATAAGGTCAATCACAAACTTTTCTTTGGGTTCACTCTCCATATAGGGTTTAATATTTAAATGCAATAAAATTTCCTAAAAAATAGTTAGGACAAATTAAGATGAAACCAAAAGAACTAAAACTTAAAGACAATATTAAGTCTGATATGGAATTATATTAAGTTTACATTGGGCCTGATATGAAAATCATGCATATCAGATCCAACGTGGGCCTAGACATGTCTATCAGTGGGTTTCGACCGAAATCCACTGATGGACCGAGACATGCCCGATTGAACCCATTTCAAATCCTGTGGATTTATAAGATTGCAAGAAATAAAACCGTGTTATCCATTACTTATTTCGGCTTCTCAAGTGATGTTAAAAGGTTATTGGAAGAATCGACTAAAAAATCTAGCACAGACCTGAGATGAATCATATCAAACCCAAGTTGAGCCTGATATGGAATTCTATCAAGCTAACATTTGCCTGATATAATTATTCTTTTGAATGTTTTTGAATATTTTAAAAATGAAAGCTTAGTGAGTCATGAACAAATACTAGTTATAATAGATTATAATAGATTAGAATGATTTTAAGAGCCAAGGTAAGATAAGATGGAACTAAGATAAAATTTTCATTAGATAGTCACAAAAGAAGACGATCAAATTTGATATGGTCTTCGTTGTCGATCGTGATTAATATTAAAGAAACAATTACATTAAACAAAGAAGGCGTGAGTCTCAAGTAGAATTACATCTTAACGATTGATAAAAAAAATTAAAACTAAAATTTTGAATTTATGGAAGAGGGAACTCAGGTGATAAGAATTATTCAAAAACATTTTGTAAAAGCGTGGGGCATATAATTTATAATTTTAAAAATATTATTCACTTTAATGTAATTAAGAAATGTCCTAACATCAATTTTGTGATTTATTTGTAAACAACATAAAAGTGGGGGAGGGGGGGGACTAATTTAATTTAATTTAGCTTATCTCAATCATTTAATCTTTTATCCATGGATAAAAATAATTTTTTATATCCGTTTGGATCTTAGAACGGATTGGTGAGATCGGGCAAATAGCTTTTTAAATATTTTTTTATATTTTTAATTCGAGTAGAAACTGTAGTTAGCATAATCAGCATGAATATGCACTAAAACAGATAGTAAAATATAGATGCAGCAGTCTGATAAGAAAAAAAAGAACAGAGTTAGGAATAGTTTACCGCCCCACAGTTCAAAGGCTTCCGGCAACACCCTCCCAAGATCCGACAACCATGTGACGTTTGTAGGTGCACTCCAAGACGAATGCTGCCTTTGGACACAACCTCTGATCGTACAAAGAGAAGCCTCAAGACCCGTAAAATCGGAACCGAAATCTGCAAAAACAAACCGGGCCGCGCCCGCAAGCGTGAGGCCCATGGGCTGGGGATTTTGACCCCCTGCGCGTGATAATCGTGTGCGTCGTGCCCGATTTATGGATTTCCGGCCCAGACCTCCTGAAACCACCTGGTTTGGGCTCAGCCCGCTCATGCGGGTAGGTTCTCTTAAATTTTCTAAGCATAGTATGAATGACTTCATATATAAAATCTTCCAACTCTCTTAACTTAGCAATATGAGATTAAATACATACATCACCACCTTTAAAATATTTAAAATTCAAAACAAAAATCAACCGAAACAACATTTAGCATGTACCTTTTTAAACAAAAAATGATTTACTTCTCAAAAATAGCTTGGTTTTTAATTAAATTATTTTCAAAAGTGAAGGATATTTTAGTTCAAATAATTAAGATGAACCTTATTGGCACATTCCTTAGTGTGAGATCCCTGTCTGGATAATTAAAGACGAACCTTATTGGCACGCCATTTTAATTTTGGCCCAATTTAAATTATATTTAATGATAAAATTTCCTTCCATCTCTTTTATGTTTTTCCAAAATGCTTATTTTTAAAATAATTTAACCGTGCTGTAAAATGAAAGGATGACTATTTTATTCTTTAGCAAATTTTATTCGATTTGTTAAAAATTATCTTTTTAAAATATCCTTTAATCTTTAAAATTATCATAATGCTACCAATATGGTTAACAATATGGTAAGATTAACAATATGGTTAAATTTTTACTAATGACTAAGAGTCAAATGAGAATAATAAAAAAGATCGATATTAAAATAATTTTAATTTTAAGTATTTAATTATTTTAAATATATTAAAATATTTTTCATCAAAATTATATATTTTTTAAAATTGTGAAATGATAATAAAAATAGAGTGAACCATTTTCCTTTTTTGCTCTTTAAAATACGAGATAACAAAATACTTTTATTTTTTAAACCTGCATTTAAAAAATTTCGCGAAGCATTCAAAAATTGGGGAAACTTTCAGGCGGTGAAATGTAAATGTGTATTTTCTGCTAAATTTCGCCGCCACTAATATTTAAATAACGAAAAGAAAGTCTCCCTACCAAACCCTCTCCGCCGTCGGTCCTCCTCTCCCTTCCTTACCAAGGACATGGCCCGCCGCCCTCTTCCACCTTTCCTCCGCCTCCCCGCCGCCTTCTTCGTTCTCCTCCTCTTCATCCTCCACCTCCCCCACGCCCAATCTCAGATCGTCACCGTCATCGACGGAAACTTAGCCTACAGCTTTCCTCAGGACGATGACGCCAACGGTGTCGATCTCTTGAGATTCAACGACGCCGGATACGGCGATGGCGCCCTTCAGCTTACCCCCGATACCTCCAACAACGCCTCCAGCTACCTCGTCAATAAATCCGGGAGAGTCTTCTACAGCAGGCCTTTTAAGCTTTGGCAGATAAACTCCTCATCCTCCTCCAACGCCACCGCCAAGCAGGTTCTGTCCTTCAACACCTCCTTCAAAATAAACGTCTTCCGTGTCAGCAACATGACCCCAGGCGAGGGCTTGGCTTTCCTCCTCTCCTCTGACCTCGGGCCGGCTCCGCCGGGGAGCCATGGTGCCTTTCTCGGCCTCACCAATGCTTCCATCAACGGGAACCCCGACAACCACTTCGTCGCCGTTGAGTTCGACACCGTCAGGCAGGCCGATCTGGGTGACCCCAACGACAACCACGTCGGCCTTAACGTCAACGGTGTGAACTCCACGAAGACATTCTCCGATTTGAACTTTTTGATTGCGCCCGTGAACGACACCAACTACACCGTCTGGATCGATTACGATGGCGTGGTGCGCTATTTGCGCGTTTACATGGCGATCGATGACGATCCAAAACCGGCCTCCGCCGTGATCGAAACGCAACTCGATCTCAGCGATTACCTGAAGCAGGAGTTCTACTTCGGGTTTGCCGCCTCGACGGGGACGAACTACGAGCTTAACCGCGTGTTTTCGTGGAATCTGACCGTGCAGATGTTAACCGATGGCCGAAAAGGCGTGCCGCCGTGGAAGATTGGCGCGATAGTTGGGGGTGTTTCTGTGATCGTGATGGCGTTTGGGGCGGGGGTTTTTATGTGGCTGAAGACGAGGAAGAGGACGGCGAGAGATGCGGCCGCCAGCAGCAGCAGCGCGATGGTATTGGGTGCGCTGAAGAGCCTACCGGGGACGCCGAGGGAGTTCGAGTTTAAGGACCTCGATAAGGCGACCAACAATTTCGACGAGAAGATGAAGCTGGGGAAAGGGGGCTTCGGCGAGGTGTACCGGGGCGTGTTGCCTGGGGAGAACAAGCAGGTGGCCGTGAAACGATTCTCCCGGGGCGGCACCTTCGCTCCCAACGACTTCCTCAAGGAACTAACCATCATCAACCGCCTTCGCCATAAGAACCTCGTCCCCCTTGTTGGTGAGTACTTCTTACATACCCTGTTTTATTGTTCCTCCAGTTTTCACTATATTTCTTACACGATTCGATCATTAATTTCACTTGCGCTGCAAATTATTCTTCCAATTTTGCTACGCAATTTTATGATTTGTAAAAATTTCGATTTTGTTTGCTAATTTTGCCCCAAAATCTTTTAATTTAACTTCTATCATCTCTCTATATGAGATCCTAACCATGTTTATCCTATAAGAATACATTTTGACTCTGTCTACAATGCTTGCTTATCATCCAAGTCTTACCAGATGATTCGTCGGTGTTCTCTTTTGTTGATTTTTGAACTCAAACTCAAGTTACTTTTGTCAACGTTGATTTCCGGTAAGGTGCTCCGAATTCTAACAGAATATCTTCAAAAATGCTTTCTTCTAATTTCGATGGCGACCGACCGGAATCTCATAACGTCACCGATCATTTAGAACTAATCCAGAAGTGATTGGACGTTAAGAAATTGACAATTCTGGTGGGTCGCAGGATGGTGCCACACCAACAGTATGCTCCTTCTGGTCTACGAGTACATGCCTAATGGCAGCCTTGACCACCGCTTGTTCGACGGGCCCGACAGCAATCCAACGGCGACTCTGAGCTGGGAGCGGCGATACAACGTGATCGCCGGCGTCGCCTCTGCCCTCCACTACCTGCACGACGAGTACGATCAGAAGGTGGTGCACCGCGACCTGAAAGCCTCCAACATCATGCTCGATGCCAACTTCAACGCGCGCCTCGGCGACTTCGGCCTCGCGCGTGCCCTCGAGTCCGACAAGACTTCCTACGCCGAGCTGGAGATGGCTGGCGTCCCCGGCACCGTGGGCTACATCGCTCCGGAGTGCTTTCACACCGGCAAGGCCACCCGTGAGTCCGACGTTTTTGGCTTCGGCGCCGTGGTGCTGGAGGTCGTCTGCGGCCGCCGCCCCCGCTGCGACATCGACGGCTTCCTGTTCCTGTGCGACTGGGTGTGGAAGCTCTTCCGGGAAGGACGCGTCCTGGAGGCCGTCGACGCCCGCCTGGGGGAGGACTACGACCCCGAGGACGCTCGCCGGCTGCTCCTCCTCGCCCTGGCCTGCAGCCACCCGGTTCCGTCGGAGCGGCCGAAGACGGACGTGATGGTGCAGATCATCTCCCGCGCAGTTGCGCCGCCGGCGGTCCCACACTTCAAGCCCTCGTTCGTGTGGCCATCCGTCCCTGCCTTGACGGGGGCGTCGAGCTGGTTGACCTCCGTGTCCACGGTGCCGTCGTCCTACGATGCGTCACCCCCGCAGCGGAGCCCGCGTCATTCCGACCGAGATGGACACGTGCCGGCGAAAGACCCTCACTTCCAGTCAGATCAGCAGCCTATTTGATGAATGTGTAAATACAGAGAATCGGACGGATGCAAGGAAAAAGTGAACGAGAAGGCATGCCAATTGTTTAGTAGAGTTATGATATATTATGTGAAAAAATTTAATAACATATACAGGAAATGATGTGGTATTTATATATATATATTTGATTATCGTTTGATAATTTTTATTATCGTCCCGAATTAAATTATATTTTAGAAGATATGATGAATTAGTTGGAGATCATTATAAGTAAAATATCATATTATTTATTAAATTTTTCTTAAAAGATTTTATTGAGTATATTATTTTCTTTTTTAGCAAGTCCATGTCAATTAGAATTTAATTGCACTCGCTTTCAATCAAGAGCGGGGAACAGTCAAGAGAAGGCATGTGACGGTATTATCTTTTTAGTTTATCATCAAAATTTATTGACTCGATAATTTAATATAATATGTGCTATTTTTTACTAACGCCATCCCTTAGATTTTTATTTTATTTTTTTCACAATCATCAGCTGCGTTTGGTAGGATGTAATCTACCCTGTAATGTAATCAAGATTACATTACAAGTTGGATTCCTTTATTTGGAATAACTTTAAAATTATAATTTAATGTAATCTCGATTACAAAAGAGGTAGATAATTTGTAATCTGGATTACAAAGCAAAACCTTTGTAATCTGGATTACATTACAACTTGTAAAGTCGTCGGTCAGGTAGAGACGGTCGTCGGTCACTGGCAGTTCGTCGGTCGCCGGCCGGCCGGCGTCGGTCGTCGGCCGCTGATCGCCGACGGCCGACGACCGCCGGTGTCGGCCGGCGACCGCCGGTGTCGGCCGGCGACCGCCGGCGTCGGCCGGCGACGGCCGGCGACCGCCGGCGTCGGCCGGCGCCGGTCGCCGGCCGCCGATCGCCGACGGTCGGCGACCACCGCCGGCGCCAGTCGCCGACCGCCGCCGGCCGCCGCCACCAGTCGTCGGCGCCGGTCGCCGACCTGTCGATGGTCACCGGTCGGCCGACGGCGGTCGTTGGTCGTCAATCTTGATTACATTATAGGATGGATTACCCCTCACCAAATAAAGGAATCAAACTTGTAATAGTTATCAAAGATTACATACAACTTATTACCAAACATAATAATGTAATCAAGATTACATTACATTACATTATAAACCGGATGGGATCCTCTGGTCCGCAATCGCTGGTCCCTCCCTGGTCCCAATTTTGCTTATAAATACCTCAATCACGTGCGCGACACGTGATCGCAAGGAAGCCAAACCGACGCAACGACGCAACCCTCGCGACATCGCCCCCTCTCTCTCTCTCTCTCGCCCTCAGCCCGACTTGCGTCATCGCCCTCAGCCCGACCCCTCCATCGCCGCCATCCTCCGTCGCCGACATCCTCCGTCGCGCGATAACCTCACCCCCTCAGCCCGACGCCGAACGCCCGACCCCTCCATCGCCGCCATCCTCCATCGCCGACATCCTCCGTCGCCGCTCCGCCTCCGTCGCTGCTCCGCCTCCGTCGCTGCCATCACCCGACGCAAGTAGGCTCCGTCTTGTTGGTATTTTATATTATAATAAAAAGGCATTGTTTATACTGTGTTTCTGCAAACTTTTTTGATTTTGGTTTCTGTTTTGTTTTTCCTGTGTCTTTTTGTCCTTGGTTATGAAAGGTTCAGTTAATAGCATTTGACGCCTTGGACTAAAACCATAGCAGTTTATTGTCTATTCCACCTTTAGTTTTTTTGTTTTTGACATCTCTAGTTTTAGGCATTATATTTTGTCTTCTACAAGCATTCACGTAAAGTTTTTGTTAATTTTTAACAATTTGAGCACTTCCAAAGTTTCAGTTAATTTTTCTATTGTAATAATGTATAGAAAAATGAATGCAGATTTATGATCAGTACAAAATTCTGATTTATTGTTATTATTGATAAAAATAAAATTTATTGGGTCAAAATTCATGTTTAAGACAGAGGCAGATTTACCTTTATACGAGATTAAATATTGTGGTTTGATCTTTTTTTAAAAGGTAACCATAATCGAATTCTTTTTCCTGATATTACATACATCTATAAAATTTCTTTATGCTATTTACATCTACTCGGATAGTTTTTCATATAGTCGTTTTTTGTTTATTCCAATTGTACTAACCATTTTGTTTGATACGACCATTGTGTACTTGCATCTAGGAATTGACGTAGACTAATTGTGGTTAACTTTGTTTTTTTGTACTTGCATCTTCATGCCACTCACTCATTAAAATTTAACAATACTTAGCAAGACCTTGCTTGACTTTTTAGTAATATCATTGTGTATCTGAATTCTAGTTAATTTATAAATGTCATTGATAATAAATTGTGTGTATGCTATTGATGTTAAATTGGAGATTCATGGTTTATGATTTCTCAAAAGGACAAGCATTAATGTTGTCTTTTGGTTGAGATATGTTCTTTGATTTTGTCACCACTTCTTGTCATGGTTTATGCGATTGAATTTCTTCTTGTTAATGTTCTTTCATATAACTTCTATTCAATTTTCTGTTTTGCCCTAAATTGATTATTTTTTTACATGATAAAAAGTAAATATTATGGAGATGGACGGTGAATCTAATTTCAATTTCGAAGGAAATGAAGATAGTTGGGACAGGGGCTTTGATGAAATGAATGAAGGTAATAATAATCACATACGTGAAATATACTAAGCTTCATTGTATTGGAATTTCCTATTTAGCCATCTTACTTTGTTTGTTTGATTGTATAGGTTTGAATATTGAAACAGATTTGGATATACCCCAACTGGGGTTGGAATTTGAAACTGAAGAAGATGCATACCAATTTTATTTGGCATATGCTAAAAAGGTTGGATTTGGCATAAGGAGAGGTAAAATTCACAAAGATCAATCAGGTAAATTACTTGATAGGGTCTTTTATTGTTGTGCTCAAGGTAAAAGAGGAAAAGACAAACGAGATCTTTATGTCAAAGCAAGTCATGATGAAACAAGGTTTGGTTGTGAGGCTAAAATGAAGATTTGTAATAGGAAAAAAAACAAATTTACTGTGGTGCAATTTGTTAAAGAGCATAATCATGTTCTGTCAAGTCCAAACAAAACACATCTCTTTAGAAGCCATAGGAATATATCTTCTTCTGCAGCGAGACAGATTGAGATGGCAAGTGATGTGGGAATCCCCCCAAAAGCATCTCATGATCTTATGGCGAGGCAAGTAGGTGGGAGGGAGAATTTAGGATTTATTCCTGAGGATTACAAAAACTATTTGCGCTCCAAAAGAACAATGACTATGAGAGTTGGGGATACTGGCGGTGTATTGGAGTATCTACAGAAAATGCAGTTCAATGATCCTAATTTTTTTTATGCTATCCAAGTTGATGAAGATGATTTGATTACTAATATTTTCTGGTCTGATGCTAAAATGAGAGCTGATTATGCTATTTTTGGAGATGTTGTTTGCTTTGACACAACCTACAGAAAAAACAATGAAGGTCGGCCAATTGCATTATTTGTAGGTGTTAATCATCATAAACAATCCATTCTTTTTGGTGCAGCTTTATTATATGATGAAACCAGTTTGACTTTTGAATGGTTATTTGATACATTAACTAGAGCTATGGGTGATAAAAAACCAACTACTATTCTTACCGATCAAGATGCAGCAATGGCAAAGGCGTTAGTTTCCAGATGGCCTGAAACACATCATCGTTTGTGCATTTGGCACATTTATCAAAATGCTGCCATACATTTGAGTGGAGTTTTTTCTCAGTTTAGGGAGTTTGCTAAAGATTTTGCCTCATGTGTATATGATTTTGATGAAGAGGAAGATTTTATTTCTGCATGGAATATGATGTTGACTAAGTATGCACTTGAAGACAATGATTGGTTAAGACGTATGTACAACATAAAGGAAAAATGGGCTTTAGTATATGGACGGCAAATGTTTTGTGCGGATATGACTACAACTCAAAGAAGTGAGAGTATGAATAGTATTGTGAAAAAGTATGTCAATTATAAACACAAGTTTTTAGACTTCTTCAATCACTTCCAAAGACTCCTTGATGATCGCCGATATGAGGAATTAAAAGCTGATTTCAAATCAAATACAACTGTTCCATATTTAATGTTTCCAATTGAGATTTTAAAGCATGCTAGTGAAATTTATACTCCTGAGGCATTTAAATGTTTTCAACATGAGTGGTGCTTATCACATGATTCTAGTCTAGAAATTTGTGAGGATGTTGATACATTTACAAAATATAAAGTTACTCCTCTCAAAAAGAGAAATCATCATATAGTTACACTTGATAAGAACTCTGTCAAAATTGTGTGTAGCTGTAGAAAATATGAATTTGCTGGAATTTTATGTTCTCATATTTTGAAAATTTTTACATGGAAAAATATCATGAAGATTCCAAGTGATTATGTATTGAAAAGATGGACAAGAAAAGCAAAAGTTGGATATTTTGGAGTTAATGATTCAATGAACAACAATGCTAGTTTGGATCCAAAACTACTTCAAAACATGCGTTACAAAGAGTTATGTGGGTTGAATGTTCAATTGGTTACCAAGGCAGCTGAAAGGGATAGCACTTACATGCTTGTTAAAGATGCTATGTTAAGTTTGTGTAAGATGGTGGATGATAAGTTACAAGTTAATGAATCAAATGTCCAACAATCAAATGTGAGCCAACAATCCTGGGAATTTGATTATGGTGAAGGGAACTCTAGTGGAGTGAAAGGAATTAAACCAAAGAAGAAGACGGTCTCAGGTAAGAGGTTGAAAAGTGGCTTAGAGAGGCTTTCAAGGAAAAGAAAAGCACCGAGGAAAACAAACCAAGCTTCAATGACGGTAATGGTTTCTACTCATTAGTTTTCAAATATTTCTTTATTTGCTAATATTTGTAGTTAAATTTGAACAACTTAAATCATTCTAATTTTTTTTGTATAATCCAGGGTGTAGATGAAACTATTTCCAGCATGGCCAACGTACAATATGATCGGATCAATCATCAAGTTGGTATTTATTTTACTTATGTTAATGTGCAATAATTCATGTTATAACGAACTAATAATGTATTTTATTTTCTTATTGTAGTCTATAAATGATGTGTCAACAATTGCTAGCTCTATTGATAGTTTGAGTGCAGCTGGGACTCAACTTCCAACATTATTGGCATCACAACTTTCTCAGGTATATATATTTCATACGGTTGAGTGTGGCTAGGTCGAATTTTAGTTTATGATTGAGTATGCACTTAATAATGGTATACTATTATGTTATAGGTGAATCAACCATCTCTTCATGGTTATTTTCCGACGGGCAACTTGGAATAATGCTGATGTATGGTGGCAAGTTTTAGATTTCATGTAATTAATTCTCTTTTTTTTCCATCTCAAATTTCAGGTCATTGATCTTATCAATTTTCCTTATCATATTAAAGATAACTGTATGATTAAGGAATCGTATGAGAATCTTACTGGGGCAAGTATTTTAATCTACTCAGATTTCGCGAATGTACAGAGTTGTTTGGTCATATCTTAATGAAGTGGCTTAAGTTATTTATTGTATCTATAGTCGTCCCAAATTTGCCTATCCCACTTACTGAGATAAGATTTGGTTGTTTTTGTATAATCATATCTAGGAAGCTAATATCGTTTTGTTATCCTGTTGTAGTCTCGCTGCCCTATGTTGTTGCTGTGTGCTGGAAGAGTGTTGCTTCTGAAAAGAGTGTAAATCCAAAGTTGCTCCTCCGAAATCTCTATTACCTTGCTAGTATGTATCTCTTGATGCTGGCTTCTTGTTGGGAAGATTACAGCTTGGTTCTACTAATTAAAATTGGTGGTTGTGCTTCTGAAAATATCGGTTCCTCTATTATGCTCTACTTGTGTGCCCTCATAATTTGCAACTAGCCTTCGCTTTTCTATGGCATTACATATGTAGTAACAAGGTTTGTTTTGTTTTGCTTGTCTAAAAAGTTACAGTTTGGTTCTAACATTTGAAAGGGTCAAGGCGAAACTTTCTGTTAGTGACTAGTAGAAAGAAACACCTAGAAATTCTATATTCAAGGTGAACTGTTTACCTGTTTAGTAGAAAGAACCACCTTGAGATTCTACATTCACTTGATTAATTCCTTCTAACTGAAAGGTATGGTTGCACTAGAAAAAAATGTCTAAAGTGAGTTCTACTTTTTTTAGTACTATAATTGGCTCAGGAAGTTAAAGCAAGGAACTTCTGTCTTTATGATTGGTGGGAAAGAAAACTAGTGAGCAAATTTCACTATGCTATAACATTAAATAGTTTCAGAAAGCATGATATACTGCTTATGTAGTTCAAAATACATTGGCTATGATTTAATTTTTAATTAATTTCAGTGTTTGTTCAAACACCAGAAGCCTTCACACTTTTGTACATAATGTCACACATTCCATGCTCTCAATATTGCTCCTTAATTCAGTGTTTTAACTTTGTATCACCCTCTTATGGTCATTTACACAAAAGGTGATGGCATTTTATATCTTCGAGAGACAAATTGCTGGCAAACATACACGAAAGGAATGATCACCTTGTAGGATATGTTTACCTGTTTTTAAAATTTCATCAGGTTTTTCATGTGATTTTCACTGTAACAATCCTCGGCTATTGGTAAATGACTTTGTTTAGCATCATGTAAATACTATATATGTGAAGATCTTAATAATGGTTTAATGTTATGTTATAGGTGAATCAACCATCTCTTCTTGGTTATTTTCCGACGGCCAACTTGGAATAATGTTGATGTTTGGTGGCAAGTTTTGGTGGACACTTTGGTGTGCAAATGTTATTTTTGCTCAAATCAGTGAGCTCCTTAGCTTTGGTGGAGACTTTGGTGGCAAGCTTTCGGTCGAATTTGTGAATTACGACAATGTGTTGGAAGTTTTGCTATAATTTGGAAGTTTTACTGTGCCTTTAATTTTCTTTTATCACACTTCTATTTTTTAATTTCTATCTTTATTTTAAACAGAACAATTTTGTTTCTATTACTCATAACAAATTTTGGAAGTATTGGAAGTTTTGTAATTTGGAAGTGTTGTATTTAGTTTTGCTATAATAGTTTATGATAAACATTACTCAGAAGTGTTGCCTTTGGCTTTAGTTTTGCTGCAATTTGGAATTGTTGCCTTTAGTTTTGCAATTTTGCAACTTTCGCTATGCTTTAATCTGAAATCAGTAGTTGTTAAGAAAAATCGAATGATTACTCTTTAGTTTATTTTATTTTCTATACGTTTGATCTCAGTATCATTAGAAAGCAAAGACTAACAAGTATTGCTAAGTATTGTTAAAGTTCTAATTAGCTTTTATTTATAAATGTGTATATAAATGAATTTATAAATTTGAGATAAAACGAAAGTTCTAATTGATATGTAGTGTTTCTTATTTGACCAAAGTTACATCGAGCTGAGCCATTATGAATCACCATAGTAGTTAATAAACCAAAATATACATGGTTTCCTATGTAAAAACTTTTTGTTAAATTAACTCATTGAGCATTGTTACATTATAAATGACGAGCTGAGCCATTATGAATCACCAAAGTAGTTAATAAACCAAAATATACATGGTTTCCTATGTCAAAATTTTTTGCTAAATTAACTCATTGAGCATTGTTACATTCTAATTGTGCACTGGCGAATGGCGACGTGACCGAAGATCATAGTCCCTGTTCAGCATTTTGAAATTTTGATCAGAAGCCTCTCAAAGTTTTAGCTTTTCAATGTTGTCTCGTGTGTCTTTAGATGAGTCCTTAATTGCTTTGGCTTTGCCTTGTATCTCATTTGCTTTATTTCCTTCACTTTTCAAGTAGGGTTTGGTAGTGCTGGTACTAGATTCCTGTGATAAGAAGATAAACTGACTATAATTGCTTCAATTGCATGAACACTAAGAGTAGCACATCGGAAACAAAATCACCTAAAACGAATGCAAGATATATAATGTCTAATAAAAGTGATTTGGATTTTAACATTATTTGATCAATCAACTGAATCTAGGCGGTGACTTAAACAAGAATCTAAGTAAATGCCAGGAAGAGGAATTGCAAACATGAACACATCTCAAACATATCACTGTCCTTGTTATGATGTTATCTAATCCATAGTAAGGATTCTATCATAACTACATAATGATGCTTAGGTGCAATATCAATTTATTAGTTTAGTCTGAGTGAAATAGTTTACTGATAAATTGAAGTTGCTAATACACAGTTATCTATTTGCAGCTAAACTTTTCTATGCATATTTCTGGGAAAAGATATTGTTAAGAAATTGTAGCATGAATATTTACCTCTGTGTTTGATGACTGAAGTAAGCAACTGCAACTACAGAAGATGTTGATAACCATGTTAATTGCACAACTAGACAAGGCAACGCAATAGATTTGGACATCCTAGGTGCCCGGCAGCAGCTATAAGAAATGTATAGCATTGCCATGCTGCCCTAGGAAACTTAAGCACAGATTCATTAGAGTATATGAAAAAATCATAGATAAATAATTATAAGAAATAGAACAAATAGATACTGTGTACTAACCTCTGCATTGTATCCACTAAGAGCTAGATTGGCAATGCATGCAATTGCAAAGCCAGTAACCCAATTCTTTGTCAAACTTCCAAATCTCAAAGTTGTTGATTGGATCCGGCCAGAGGGCTTGAGCAAATCAATCGGGGACGCTGGAGGCGACGCCTGCGTTGGGGACAAAGCCGCGTGAGAGGGCTTGAGCGCCGGCGTGAGTCGAGGTCGCCGACCAGTCGGGGACGCTGGATGCGACGCGCGCGAGAGCCAGAGGGGGACTCTCTCGCGTGGCCGTGAGGCGAGGTCATTGGGGACGATGGAACCGCGCGCGCGAGGTGTGGTCGGGGAGGCATCACTTCCGCGCGATGGAGGCGTCGGGGCGACACCAAGCAAGCAGCAAGGGACTCTCTCGCGTTGGCGAGAGACGAGGTCGTCGGGGACGATGGAGCCGCCGCGCGCGAGATTGGTCGGGGAGGCAGCACGCCCGCACGATGGGAGGCGTCGGGGACTCTCTCGCGTCGGGGGTTAGGGTTTTACTCCTTTCGGCGCTTGTTTGCTCGGCGCGATG